>CM060439.1:17471367-17901000 GCA_030545235.1 Helianthus tuberosus
CATATAATGCGAAACCCTTAGGGGTTTTGGGCCCAGGTACTCCGGGCTTAACCACTCATGTGGGCCGATGTGGGTTAGGGGTAAGATATATGTTTCAAGTGTGTGCGTGCAAACATTATCTCAAAAGTGGCCGACACAATGTCTATGTTTTTATTTGGGCTTGCTTAACCAAACATGATTATCACAACAATAAGTGTGTGTGCTCTCGAATTGGGTTTTGAGTGATGCGGGCCGACGAAAGGAAACATAAGAGAGGTGTGGCCTCCGGCCCAAGTGGGTTTGCGGCCCGGATGTAACAAGTAACCCGCGGCCCAATAGGTTAGTTCTCTAGATTAGCTAAACGACACGTAAAAGTGTTTAACGGTTTCTTAAAAGCATACACACATAAACATTTAATAATGCACAAGGTAGGTAAATAAATACAGCAACACACGCTAAGGGTTTGTGGAATTTCAAGTAGGGTTAACCTTGGTTATTCGGGTTGTCACACTGTCACACCCCAACCGATGGCGAAAACATCGGGGTGCGAGCACTAAGCATTCAGATTGCTCATGAGATTCCATAACACTAAATAGTTTCAATATAAATTAGATTCATTTCATGCAATTGTCTAAAGAAAACGTCAACCACCAAAACATAGTATCAAGCCAAAAACAAACATGATCATTGTTTCAAAGTTTCTAGATTTAGCTACGTGAAGTATCTAAGTTCCATCCTAGCTTGTTTCATGATTCCTAGCATCCTGTCAGCCTGCAACATGTGTTAAAATAGAGTCAGTACAAAATGAACTGGCGAATATACAAGTTTGGGTAATAGCATAATAGGAAAAAACAGCTCATATCCATCATGTAAGTGTCACAAAATAGTTTCAGCCATGCTAGTGTTCGCAGTCCAACAAGTGATAGCCCAAGTATCCCGATGCTTTCTTGTTTTCCCAAGTCTCAAGGAAAACTAGAATCCTCCTAACAATACCCCTGAGAATAATGGGGAGGTGCATCTCCTATTGCGCTACTATTGTTAAGGCGGAACTACACACCCTGGATTAAACGTCCACATAGCACAAATAGAATACAAGAATCACAAGTTTCACAACACATAGGATAGAGTTTAGTTTCCAAAAGTCTCAAGTATCATAGTTTAATAGAATACATGTTGCATCCTAAAGTTTCAAAACAAAAAGGGATCGAGTATACTTACAGTGATTGCCTAACAGATTAACTGTTATTGGATCAAAGGGAGCTCTTTAGAGTTAGTCTGATTTAGATTACAACAGATAAGAATCGGACAGAATAACGAGATTGCACAAAGTGTAGGATTAGTCACTGGTTCGGATGGCTATCCGATCGGATGACTATCCGATCGGATCGCCAATCGATGGAGATGACTGTGTAGTGGGGGGGGGGGGGGGACTGATGGTTATCCGATCGGATTGCCATTCGATCCAAAGTCTAAAGTTTTCAACTGTTGTTAATTGTTTGGTCACTTTGATCGGATGGTTGTTCGATCGGATGGCTATCCGATCGGATTGCTATTCGATCAAAGGCTCCAAGTTTCAAGTTTCTGGAAAAGTTTTCAAGTGTTGAAAGGTTGTGAGACAAGTGTTACCTGATCGAGTGGTCCTTGTCTCGTTTATAATTTTTGTAAAGTTTCCAAGTTTCTGGTTTAACGATGACGTTCTGATCGGATGGGAATCACCCCTGTCCGATCACCGTCTGTTCATAACGAGTTTATGTCAGAATCCGTATTCTGGCCATCTTCTTTGGAAACAACCCGTTCCTAAACCAACTCCAGACTATCCGTCCAGTCTATAGTCCATTTAGGGCCGGATTCCACCATTTAAAGTGAAAGATTGAAGAAAAGATGAAGATAATTACAAGTTTCAGCCGAAAATCTAGATTTAGTTAAGATTCTAGTGTAAAACACATGAAATTCCTTAGATCTGAGCTAGATCTTGACTAGAATGACATCACACAACAGTTTTGTTCAAACCGCCATGATGACGTCACCCTCAAGAGCTTAAATCTTAGAGATTTCACGGTGAAAAGTGAGATTTCAAAGGAAAATCTTGTAGAGAATGAGGTGTAGATCAAGAATGTACAAGAATCTAGTGTAAAACGTACCGAAATCGCCAGGAAAATGAAGAAAAGTGTGAAGGAGAGGGAGAGCGTGCGTTTGGATCGAGTGAGGCTGTCACATCAGTGAGAATGATGTGACAGCTCCTATTTATAGTGCAAGGAGGGTGAGTAAGACGGTGTGCACGGATCGGATGGCGGGTCGATCGAGTGGCCATCCGATCGGATTGCCACTTGGTCAATCCTATCCTTTTCGCGTTCCCGTCTTTGATTCGGTTGTGAGATCGTTGCGTTGCGTATTATTGGGTAATAGAATCACATAACTAGATTAGATCATTAACACAAAAGTTTCCATAGTTTCCATAGCTTCATAGTTTCCGCCAGTGACGAGACTCCAGTCCCTCGTTCAACCAAGTCTCAAGTTTCACGAGCCTCAAGAGTCAAGCACTAAAGTATCAAGAGTCAAGAATCTAGTTTCCAAGTATATAGAATCAAGTCTCATAGAACCATAGTTTCATAGAATCATAGTTTCCAAGTATCAAGAATCATGGTTTAATAGCATAAGTTTTACAAAGTATCAAAAGTATCACATATCACATAGTATAGGGGCTAAAAGTGTCAACTAGGTAAAAGTTTAGGGACGCAGGCGTTACATGTACGCGGTTAGGTAAATTCAGCCGCAACCATGCCCGAGTTAGTCTCGAGTTCGAATATGGGTTGTTGGGTTACTCCTGGCAAGCGGTTGCCTTTTCATGCCAACTACGGATCAAACGAAGCTTGTGTATATAAATTGGTGTCTTTGGAACTAATCACTCTAGCCGTTCAAAAAAAAAAAAATTGAGGCATGGGGGTTACGTTATGTTGTGTGAAGTTGTAGTACAAAGTCAATCTCCGTTGCCTCATCATGATGTCTATGCTGACATGAATGCATCGAAGCCACACCTACGTCTACACCTACTCCTGCTACCCTCCATCACTACACCAGTCAAAACAAAGACCAAGATTTAAATACACCCACCCCACATCAATCCATATTTTACCTTCTTTTTTTCATTAATTTATTACTAAATTTACAAATCTATACTACGTATGTTAATATACCTTAATAGTACTATCCAGTACCCGAAACTGATTTGTAAGCAAGAGTCGAATAATTTCACTGGTATGGAACTATGGATGTATATGACACTATATATGATACCCAACCATATTATCCAGAACATACAGTTACATACCCGTATACGTTTTCTTTTTATTTATAACTAGTTTATTGACCCGCGTATTACACGGGTTGGATAAAGACAATATGTTACATAAACCCGTGTAACGCATAGACTATAACGTGACTTAGATAATAATAACTCGTAATTATAATAATATAATAATTACGAATAGATACAATTTTTCTCATTTATTCCTGAATTTTGTTTTTTTTTTTTTTTTGCCATTTTCATCAAGTTCATTAACTTCATCAAAAAAGTCAGTTCAATGAGGGGCGTTTTTGTCTTTTAACTTATTTAATTTATTGTTTTTTAATTCAAATAAAAACCACACCATTAATTTAAAGGCAAATTGGATTTAAATAATATCAACTCACTGTTATTAGCCAATAATAATCTCAACTCATTTAATCACCAATAATAATCCGAACTATTAACTTTTGTTTGTAAAATACTCCCAGTTAAAAAACACTAACTATGTTAAAAAATTGCTGATGTGGCATCTGATGTGGCCCTTTTAGCTGATGTGTCATATGACGTGGCAGTTGATGTGGCATTTTTGATGACGTGGCAGTCTACGTGGCATTTTTCGATAACGTGGCAGCTGATGTGGCAGTCTACGTGGCATTTTTCGATTACGTGGCAACTGATGTGGCAGGTGACGTGGCAAGCCACATCAGCAATTTTTTAACCTAGTTAGTGTTTTTTTAACTGGGAGTATTTTACAAACAAAAGTGAATAGTTCGGATTATTATTGGTGATTAAATGAGTTGAGATTATTATTGGCCAATAACAGTGAGTTATGATTATTTAAATCCAATTTGCCTAATTTAAATCATTGCTCAAATGTGAACTTAAAAAGCTATGTAAATATCTTCTATTTAACTTAATCATTGTTGATATTAAATTACAAAATAAATTAAAATAAAATTTAAACTTAGTTTAAATTTTAAACTATATACCACATTCGTTTTTATAGGTTTATTGGCATAGCGGTATATTTGTTGAATAAAGAGTTATATTCGCAATAAAGTTTTTTTTTTTTTTTTTTTTTTTTTTTTTTTTTTTTTTGTATCAGACACCACATTTGTTATATAATAATAATAATAATAATAATAATAATAATAATAATTGGATATTAATCTAATAATTTATAAAATAATAATATTGCTAAATTAAGAGATATCTGTGTGTAGTTATTCGCAAACAAATTATTTGGTTAGATTAGACAATTTAGGTCTACAAGTAAATAACCTAATTTAGTTTGATTAGCAATGATTAAAAAATAAAATTTAATGTCACATATGAAAATAAAAATAAATAAATAAAATACTACAATAGTATAATATAAATATTTTTATGTATTATTTTGAAGAAAAAGAACAGATGGTACAATTGTAAAATATTAAATAGTTATTCTTTCATCTCATTTATTACCATCTTTAAGTAATTAATTACTCATAAAGATTATTATTCTCTACACAAATTTTCATTGCCTACACACATAAAAAGTTATCCTACACATTTCGAAAATTATCTTACACATACTTAAATTTATCCTACACAACTCATAATTTATCCTACACACTTAGTAAGTTATCCTACACTCTAAATTATTTTTTTTATTTTTTGAAAAAAATATATATTTTGAAAACAAGTTACAATTTTAATGTAGTTAGTTATTTAAAAGGAATACTAGGAATTAATGATCTATGTAAGTTTACAAATATACCCTTACATTAAAATTAAATGCAAATATTAAATGAAGTAAAATAGAGCATTCTTATTGGTTGAAACTTATTCTTATTTCTTCTTACAAAAAATTTCTTCTCATTTGAACCTTTCCCTACGTATTTATCTATACTTATGTATAGATTAATAAATTGGATATATTAATATGCATGATATAATAACAATATATATTTATTTGTTGTTTTGTATAAATTAATAAATTGTACATTAATATGATATAATAATAATAAAAAGAATATTAATAATAATATTAAAGGAGAGAATACCACATGACATTAAGATATAATTTTAAGGAGAGAATGCCATGTGACATTAATATAATTCTTTTATTAGTATTAGATTACCTAATTAATAGAGTAATTTATTAATCCACTTTAGTATTTATTTTTCTTTTAATTTCCTTAAGTAATTAAACGGTATACAAATGAAAACGGTAAAAAATGCATTTGAATGAGTTAAATATCATTTTAGTCCATGTGTTTTGGGCAACTTTGTTAGTTTAGTTCAAATGTTTCATTTTTTGATGTGGGTCCAAAAAGGTTTCACCATTAGCATTTTAGTCCATTGTGTTAACTTCATCCATTTTTTCTGTTAATGAGAAGGACAATTCGTTCATTTATATGGCCGAATTGCAATTCTAGTTAACAGAATTACATATAAAATGACCGAATTGCACATCTCGTTAACTGAAAAAATGGATTAAGTTAACCCAGTGGACTAAAATGACAACGGTGAAACCTTTTTGGACACACAGGTGAAAAATGAAACCTTTGAACTAAACTGTCAAAATGACCGAAACCACAGAGACTAAAATGACATTTAACTCTTATTTTATGAATGTTTTCTTAACAAACTAACAAGTATAAACGATAGCTATCTGGCAATAAACTTAATGATACCTGACGAGTGTATGACTGTGTTTCAAACACAACTTTACAGTCGTGTAGAAAACTATGACTACCATTCACAACCACTTTTTTTAAATATGCAGAATCCGGTCACACAAAAATGGAGAATGAGATGTGAATGCTGTTACGAACTTTATAACACATAAAAAGAGAGTTAGAAATAAAAGAAAAGAAATACAAATAAAAGGATGATAGGAAAATGGGTTGGTACAAAGAAAAAGACGAAGACTGACCGGGAAGTAGGACCATCAATCTTGTAACTTCTTCCTCTTTCCCCTTCCTGTCTTGTTACTTTCACCTTCTCTCTCTCATCTCATACACATTCACAGTCACACATACATACATACAAATACATATACAAAACATTGTTCTGTATAGAGAGAGAGAAAAACCACTCAAAATCCTTCTGTCTTTACTTCTGGGCTGTGATCTATTACCTAAATTTGGTGTTTCTATACATACATTGTTCCAATCTCTCGCTCTCTCTCTCTTTTCACTGGCGCCGGCGCCGCCGGTGGTGGTGACACACTGCTTATAAAATGCTTCCATGGCCATGAACTCACTGCAATCACTCACTCTCTCTCTTCTAATCACTCTTTGTTCTCTCTCTCTAACCTCTCATTGCTTGCTTCTCCTAATTAGTCCCACAACATCCTCCACCACCCCCATCCGGGTAATAATTATATATAATCTTTACAACTCCGTCTTCGCCCAGCCCAGTTATTGGGCTGGGCGAATACGGAGTTGTTGTAAAAAATAATATTAAGGGTGTAAGCTAGCCAAGCCCGTCTTAGCTTTAAGTTAGGCGCATCCAACTTACGAGAGTTCGAGCTCGTATAAGCTCGACTTGATTCGAGCTTTTAGCGAACCGTCGTTGAGACAGGGTTGTTATAAAATTTAGGGTGTTGGTGAGCCGAGTTGTCTAAGCTTGAGTTCGGCTCATTTAAGTTTTGACCCATTTCAGTCTTTTAGCCGGCCAAAGTTTGACATGGGCCGGTATAAGTAAGAGTGTAAAAGAGCCAAACTCGTTTTGGCCCGTTTCAAACTTTTAGTCAGCCAAAGTTTGAAACGGGCCAGTATAAAGTGTAAAAGAGCCGAAGTCACTAAAGTTGAGTTCCGCTCATTTGACATACCAGAGCTCGAGCTCATTTAACCTTGGCGTGATTCAAACTTTAGTGAGCCGATCTCGGACAGCTAATAAGTGACATGGTTCATTTACTTTCTTTGGTAATTATTTGTATAATTAGGGTTTAATTTGTTTTTTTTTTGTTTGTAATTAGGGTTTAATGTATGAAGAGAAAACAAGGCTGGGATCAACACCACCAAGCTGCCACAACAAGTGCAACCTGTGCCACCCATGCATGGCGGTGCAAGTGCCCACAATGCCGGGTCACAACCGAGTGAAACCGGGTCAAGACCGAGTCAAGCCGGTGGATTACTATGATCAACCACCATCAGGTGGCAGTAACAACAGGTACTCAAATTACAAACCACTTGGATGGAAATGCAGATGTGGGGGGCACTTGTATAATCCTTAGTTCCTTGTTTAATTACCAAAATAATTTATATTTTAAGTTTAGTTGAGTGGAAAGTACATATTTATTTGTAATGCATTTAATTTATGTGAGAGATTTTTGTTTGGAGTTTTCTGTTAGTTTAAATTCAATAAAATAAATAATTGTTAAGGAAGAAATATGACATCAAGAATACGCAGTTAATCAATCAATAACTTTTGTCGGAATATTAATTTGTTTTTTTGTTTGTCATATACGACTGGAAGATATGGTGACGGAGGATGGGCCGCCACCGCGCCATGTCACCGGAAGTGAGGATGGGCCTAAAGGGGATGGACCAAGGGGGTGGAGGATGGGGCTATATATATATATATGTATGTATAGTTATGTGTGTGGAGAGGCACGTCGCTTCCGTCCTTGGGGCGACGGGCTTCCGTCCTGGGGGCGACGGAGAAGCCGGGACAAAGTTAAGGGGGGTGGTGTGGGGGTGCGGCGCCGGGCCAAGGCCGGCCCCCATACCCTCCAGTCTAATATGCCATTTAGTTTCCTACATAGATTTTGGTAATATATATATTTTGATATGAATGCAATATATTTTTCAATTGTGAAATGCATTATATGTGATTTATCTCAATGTATAAATAAGAAATTTATATGGTGTTATATGTTAGAAGTTATTAAAAAAAATGGAAGATGCACGGTACCATTAACCGCGGGAGGGTTCTCCCTCCCCAGGCTAGCGACCCGAAACGCCGCCTGGCGGTGAGTCTCCGACCCGAGTTGACAACAGGTTGATATGAGGATCGAACCTGCGTCCCCACGGTTTGTAGAGGAGGCGGTGGCCACTGGGCTGACACCCAATGGTTTGTTAGAAGTTATTAGATATATGGTTTGAAAGTTATGGATATAATCCCAAACCACCTTTTCCCTTCCATCAATGGTTCAGAAGAGCTTAACAAAGTTATTTATCAGGTTTGTTTAGAGCATTTTATTGATTTCATATTTTATTAAACAAAAAAATATTGTATAAAGTTGGACCAACTATTAAAATAAGCCAATAAAAATAAAAAGTAAAAAAATTAATGAGGTGGAACCTACATATGACCAACCCAAAAATAAATTCACCCATCATTCAATTCATTTTCTACCAAAAGGCAAGATGACCACCTTCTTCGGATAACCTTCTAAGGCTATCCGTTGCTGATTAGTGCCCCACGCCACAGCCAGGCAACGCTAGACACGTGTCGGGCCGTCATCAAGGGGTGGCAATGGAGTCGTCGTAATTGTGTTAACAAGCAGTAAGTCTCAAGTGTTGTAGATTGCAGCCCTATGCCACTCAGCCGGTCAAGGCGTTAAACACTGTGCCGTGTAGTTATCCAGGGGCGACGATGGAGCCGTTGTGAATGTGTTAATAGGAGTGAATTAGGAGAAGGTGGGGTCTAACCCCTATTGACCAATCATGTTATTTTTATTTATTTTTAATATTATGTTTAGTTATTTCACAACACCTAGTTAATTGCCTATTTGCCTACGTGACGTTGAGGTATCAATACTTTTTACTAGTTATTGATTGAGATTGTTATTTCACAACACATAGTCTGATGAGAAAGAAGGTGGAACCCAACCCAATCTAACATTCTAACCAAACACATTTGTTTTTTTAATTATTCCACTCCACCTAGTTATTGAGTGTTTTGTTCAAATTCTTACATGACAATGACGTGACGATGATCTCATAGTGGTTTAGTTAATCGACTATAGTCTAACCAAGATGCAACCTATGTTTTTCAGTGAGTTCTAACCAATCAATCGTCACCATTTTCTAACCGCACATAAAATTGATGTCGCCATTACTCATCTCCAACCTTGGCCACGTCACTGCCACATAGAGTCGCCAAGTTACGTCGCTACTCGTAAATACGATTCCTAGCCTAGTTACGTCGCTACTTGAGGTGCTACAAAATTTACATACATACTCTTTTCCTAAAAGAAGTTACTTTGCACAGGCTAACGTCATCATCTATATAAGCTAACTTGTATTGCGATATGCTAGTCGCGATAGAATCTTTTGAATCGAAATATCATGTAATCTTTTGTTTAAGCCTTCATAATCTCTTTTTTTCTTTTTTTTCTTTTTTTTTTCGTATCGCTCTAAGCTTTTAAAATCGGAAGGACGGATTGTCATAATTGTAACAAAATTAGTGCATGTTTTTTTGTTATCATATTGTTTTTAATACTTTGTAACATGCTAAGCAAATCAAATTAGTTTTGTACAAGAGAGATGTTGTGTACATAAGGAATACATGATCTAAAATATTACCAACGAGTTTTCGGGCGTAACAACTAAGTACGGGCGGAAAACTCCACAGTCTACCCGTGTTCAAGTGGAAGTAGTACCAAGATAGTTGACTTCTGGAAAGTCTTCATTAGGGGCAACAAAAACAAATTTGTAAGCTTCTTGTGAGTAAAACGAACAATATTTGTTGATAAGAAAGGGACGATGTTACAGTAATTGTTCATCCATGTACTAAATATGAATTACTTTGTTGATGAATCTTGATTATAAAACGGCAAATAACATTTAAATTCAATTCAATACATTTGTAAGTGAGGAACCCGTGTGTTGCAGCGGAGTCGACAATATGGGCGGAGAACATAATTCAAACGTAAAAGCGTTAAAAAATCACATATACGTTGTGTGTGTGTATATAAAAGCACTCACACTTCGCGGCTGCAACGCTAGGGAAACCCTTATGATAAACGTTATATAGTATACTGCAACATTGTTTATTTAGTGGGAAACCCGCGCGTTGCGGTAAAGTCGACAAGTTACATTTGAATTATTAACTAACTTCTCTAAAATTACAAAACATATTTTATGTTAAATTTGATTAACTTTGGTTCACTGATTAGTCCTTTAGTCCAAATGCACAAACACAATAGATTGTATTTGTTGAATACATGTTCTTGATGAATATGATGAGTTTATTATCCATAAACTTATTTTTTATTATTTGTAAATATTCTAATATATAGTATAGATTTATTAAACATAAATGTCACTGATCAAGGAAAGAGGGGTATGAATGGAAGAAAATGGCAAAAAGTTAGCCATTTTAACTTGACTGTTAATATGCCGTCTTAAAATTTGATGAGAATTTACCTTTTTGTAAATAGGAAATGCTTTATATAGTAATATAGTACTTAGGGCTGTAAACGAACCAAACGTTCGGCGAACAGTTCGTGAACCGTTAGGCGGGAAGTTCGTTTGTGTTCGTTCGTTTATTAAACAAACAAACACGAACAAGAAATTTCGTTCGTTTAGTTAAATGAACAAACATGAACAGAGGTTGCGTTCGTTCGTTTATGTTCGTGAACGTTCGGTAACGTGTTCGCGATAGTTAATTAGTGTTTTTAGTTTTTATATTTATTTAAATATATCAAAATTCTGACAAATTAAATATCTAATATGTGTCAGTGTATTATATATTATGTCCATGAACTATTGTTTGTGTTCGTTTGTTTTCATTTGTGTTCATGAACATTAGTTTGTGCTCATTTGTGTTCGTTGCCTAAAATTAACAAACAAACACAAACGAACACGAACACGAACAAGTTCATTTCCTTGACAAACGAACACAAACATAAAATCCCGTTTGATAAGTGTTCGTGAACGGTTCGCGAACACATATATTTTTTAACAAACGAACACGAACAAGGTCTTGTTCGTGTTCGTTCGGTTCGTTTACATCCCTAATAGTACTGGTAATGTAGTGAATCGAACCTATACCGACTACCAGTGTTTGTTTTTATGGTTTTGGATGATCGTAAAACACGCGTTGCTGTCGTTTTAGGCATATCAACACAAGACAACTTTTGTATAATTAAACTATTATAAATATTTTTCTTTTGTAACGCACATAACTTTTTACCAAATACTCAGCTCTATTTATTTCCGTCTCATAGGTTTTATTTTTTACCTGTTGATTCAAATGATGGGTTCATTGGATTAGCTTTGCTCCTCGGATTTTTGATTGAAAAAGTGGATAACGTAGAAATAGGGGATGGTTCAGCATTTTTTACATTTATTTCTTTTTTATGGTTTGATCGGGAATTTTTTTCTTTTTTCAACTGATTTAGTCATTTTCTAATATCTTTTTCACCAACTTTACATAAGTGGTAACGTACCGTAACATAACTTTGTAACTTTTGCAACTTTATGTTTGTAACTTTTATTTGATTACGTTGTTACTAATTTAAACATTGTTCTATGTTTTGTACATATACCACGACGAATTCCACCATTTTCTAACAAGAAGTAACAAACCCCTGCTTTTAGAAATAGAAAGATCCATAAGAACATCTTGAAAATAGACAAGTTAAACAAATAAATCATCAAAATAGACACCAAGTGTAGGCTAGGGTTTATTTCCAAAATTTACGGTGTTAATCAATGTTTTCAATTCAATTACTGTTTTTATCATCATTATCATCATCATTCTCACTAAACCTCATCAATAGCAAAGCTAAGGTAAGGTCTGAGGAGGATAACGTCTTACCTCTATCCGTTAAGAATAGAGAGACTGCTTCCAATGAGACCATCCGGCTCTATCAACGACTGTTTTTATAATTTTCATAATTTTCTATAGATGAATCCTCCGTTTGACTTGGGTTTGACTTTAATATTTTAAGGTTAGGTAAATCCGTTAGGTAAATCCGTTAAGACCTCCTCATCGTACAGCCACAAGAACATAACCAACACATATCAATCACATAACATCAATCTCCCTCCACCCAAACTAACACTCCACTCTCTCTGCATCATCAATGGCGTCCAACACCATCCTCTTCCTCTCCCCTCCCACCGTCACTCGCCACCACACCCCACTCTACACCACCACCACCACTTCCCTCCGTCGCATCCCCCAATTCTCCTCATACTCTTTCTCAACCAGATCATCATCATCATCACGATTTATCTCCGCTGCTTCACGTGCAATGGAAGCCTTAATATTCGACTGCGACGGAGTTATTCTCGAGTCTGAGGACTTGCATAGGCAAGCTTATAATCTGGCTTTTGCTCACTTTGATGTCCGGTGTCCTCCATTCTCTGAAGTTCTCGATTGGGGTATCGAGTTTTACGACGTCCTTCAGAATCAAGTTGGTGGTGGTAAACCGAAAATGAGATGGTTCTTTTCCTCTCTTTCGTGAATAGTCTTGTTTTGTAGTTGTTATTTGGGAAATGATGTATGTATAGTAACTGAATGAATTGGATCAGGTATTTTAAGGAGAACGGCTGGCCTACTTCGACGCTCTTTCCCACGCCTCCGGAAAGTGACGCTGATAGGGCAAAACTGATTGATGTTCTTCAGGTATTGTTGTTGCATTGTAAGCAATCGTGTAACGGGCTGTTTGGCAAATTTGTGCTGAGCTGAAGCCTGACCGATTAAGAGGTAGCCTTTGAATCGGTCAACATGTTTTTAAAACTTCCCATTAAGAGGTGTCTTTAAAGTGAACCAACCAAACACGCTATACTCTGACCGTTTCAGAGGTAGCCTCTTAATAGCCCATAAATATTATTTTATACGAAAAGTTCAATGTTGTGATCGGAGCCCTAGATGATGGAATTGGCGTTCGACAGTTGGATCAAACCACATATGGCGTTTGTCATATGATCTGGCTCGTCAAGACCTTTCCATCCATTGCATATGGGCTCGGTAACTCCACTTGTAGCCCAAGTTATGCTGTTTTTATGTTTGGCCTTTTCTGCCTTGTTTTCCTATGTCCAGCTGGTCTGAGTAGAAGTATGCTAACTGTTGGATCAGTTTGGTATCAGAAACTGGCTTAAATGGTTCATAAATTGATGTTGAATGCTTTATAATTTTGATGTTGTTAGGATTGGAAGACAGAGAAGTACAAGGATATACTCAAGTCAGGAACTGTAAGAAGTAACTTTTTAGTTATATATTGAGATGTGTGTGTGTATGCATATATGGTTTGATTGGTGTGGATTTGGCAGGTTGAGCCAAGACCGGGTGTTTTAAGACTGATGGATGAAGCAAGGGCTTCTGTAAGATATCTGTTTTTTAATACATAACTCACTATGTAGGACTTATAATCTATGTTGTCAAAGGCTCACAGTCACACTAAGGCTTCTGTAGTAAGATATCTGTTTTTGACTACCTCGCTTATAATTCATTCATTGTTTCTTTGAGCACAGGGTAAAAAGCTTGCTGTATGTTCTGCAGCGACTAAAAGCTCGGTTATCCTCTGTCTAGAAAGTCTTATTGGAATGGTAAACCCTCTGTTCTTAATGGCTAGCGTGTCTTTACATGCAATGACAAACTTTGTTTATTCCTTCAGGAGCGTTTCCAAAGTCTTGATTGCTTTCTTGCAGGTAACTAATTCGGTATACTGTAATCAATACCATTTTTATGTATGCAGTATTTAACTTATTGAATATATATAAATTATAATGCATCCTGACGCGTTTAACCATACAGAAGCATCATAAGATTACTAAACATGAATTTCTTTTCAACAGTTACCTTACATGTGTCATGCTAAGTAGTTGTTGATCCTTAAAAATGTGAATAATTTGTGATTAAGAAATGGCATTAAGTGAAATTAAGCTCCTAGTATCTCAGTTGTTTGTTATTTCGGTTTTCAGAACATTACATTTTGTAGGTGACGACGTGAAGGAAAAGAAGCCTGACCCGTCTATATATATTACGGCCTGTAAGGTAACAATCGATAACCATTTTTTTCACTCATAGTGAGTAGTTAGCCCGTAACAGTTTTCCGTCCAAGCGTTTACTTTTTTTAATAGATAACTAGTCTCAGAAATACGATTACAAATATTATATTATAATAATCTAATTTTGTCAACAAAATCAGTCACAAAGTTTTATGCTTTTAAAATACACTTTAGGCCCATTTAACATGCTACAGACAAAAAAAAAAAAAAATCAGAATTGACCCGTTATAAGGATACGGGTCGAAATTGACACCTTCATAATTGTGCTTCCATTTGATTGAATGTTTTTTTACCTTGCCAGATGCTAGGTGTTTCTGAGAAAGCCTGCTTAGTGGTGGAAGATAGTGTTATTGGCCTACAGGTTGACCATTTGCCATATCCAGTCTGCAATATTGATTGCTTACAACTATTTTTTTCAATGAATAATGGATTCAAACCGAATAAACTCTGCAGGCAGCAACAAAAGCTGGAATGTCTTGTGTGATTACCTACACATCTTCAACCGCAGAACAGGACTTTACAGATGCTATAGCGAAATACCCCGACTTAAGTGACGTAAGGTATGGTAACAGTTTCGGTTTTCATTTAGTGGGCGGGTTGTTAACGGGTCAAAATGGATAACTTTTCTAAAGGGTGGTAACCAGGCTGGCTGGTTCTGGTCAATTAGAGACAGTTCTGTCGAAAATATACATTCTTTAAATAATTAAAAACACCATTATTTCAATAATAAACCGGCTGTTTTGAATGAAATGATTTAGGAGGTTTTATGCACGAGAAATACACTTTCGACCTGTATTCTTCTAAGCTAGTTTGCAGGAATGACATGAATTTGTGGGATTATATCAACTACAACTGTTGCATATATAGTTTTCAGTAATAGCTTTGAACACAAAGTCAAACCATTACATTTGTCTTGCTACATATGATTCTGGAGTTGTGATAACTAGTTTTCTTATTCAGATTAAAAGACTTGGAAGAGGTGCTACAAAATGCGGTCACTGCGTAGGAAGATGACAAGAATTTCCAGGCGAAAACGCAACCCTTCAAATTTTGGAGATTTTTGTTTAAAAAATCAACAACAAATCAACATTTGCTTGAAACTTGTAAACACTGTACACAATTTGGTCATTTCATCAGTTTCTCTCTCAAACATACTTTCCATGAACTAATGTACAAAATTCTTTTTTTGATCATAGATAAGTTCTCATCTTATCACACGCTTCATGATTCCAACATTTATATCCATCAAACGGCATTATGTTAACCATTTGTTGATGGTCAAACATTCCAGTCTAATGTTTGGTCAAGGTCAAGATTTGTTCTAGTGTAGGTAAGTACAAAACAATGTGGTCAAGTAAGTATTTAATATGATCAATATGACAATATAACGAAATTATACAACACCTTTACTTAAACTAATAACCTGTTGTAAAGAATGTGTACTAAGAATGTAATTATAAGTTTATATCAAAGCCACTTTCCGGTCTACTTGTGGTCAGTGAGGAACGATTTCATGTTTTTGTAGAGCTCTTTAGGTTTCTCTGCGTTGATCGCGTGCCCAGAGTTCTTTATGATTACCAGTTCCGCGTTTTCACCTAAATGCCTGATGATAAGAAACAACAAAACAAACATTAAGCGCGCGGATATCACATTAATGAAGCGCGCAAACTTTATGTTTGATGCATACCGTTTTAACCTGTGACCCAATTCTAGTGGGAATATCTGATCATGCTCTCCCCAGATGATCAATGTGGGCTGCATCGTGGAGAATAAAGTTAACCAACAACGTTAAAGACCGATTATATAGGTATGTCGATAGGGATATAAACGAACCTGAGTAATCTTGGGAAGATTAGAGACTTTTCTACCTTTATGTAATGTTTCAATCAATTCTCTTTTTTCTTGAACATGCTCTGTGTTCATTACCTTCAATGCCAAATCCAATGGATTAGAACATTTTATTACTACAAGTCAAATGGCTAATCTCTTTACTTTGACCTTACAAATTGTTTTGTCAAACTAAGTCATTTTCAAGAAAGTCAACGGTGACAAGTTAATCACATTCATGGTAGGGGTGAAAATTTCTGACATGACACGAACCTAACATGAAATTCGCGGATTTGATTTAGTATAAACGGGCTCGAGTTAGTTTCAAGTCGAACCTACGAACAAGTTTAGTTAAACGGGCTGTGTTTGTGTCAACCTGGCGGGTTCGTGTTTTATACTTTTTTTTAAATGCCTGTTGAAGTCGAACCCTTTGCACTTTGGTTACATGGGCCTTTTAACCCATATAGTTTTTTTTTATGTGTTTTATATAATAATTAAACTGTTTTGGGCATATTATATGCCACAACTAAAAACTTAAAAAAAGAAATTGACATGCGATTTTATAATTATTTGATGTAAATAATTGCTTGTTTGACTTTCTGGGTCAAATTTATATCAAGAAGAATAGATTGTGAAGAAAATATTTATCCAAAAAGTCAAACAAGCATTTATACACCTCAACATTTAACATAGATATGTGACCCATTTAATTAAAAGTTTTCCTATTAATGCCTAATTTCATTACACAGTTTAACATAGTTATTAACTATTTCATTAAAACAGATCCAGTTATTGTTGATTTTGAAATTAAAAATAGTAGCATTGACTCACATCAATAAAGTCAGAGAGAAAGCAAGAAGGCACATTCTGAGGAGGCTTAAAGAAGGCCATTTGCATCAACTCCCTCAGCTTTTCTGGTGTTTGAGCCAACAAAATACTGATGGCATCTTCAATATTCTTCACACTAAGCAACCCTGTTTCCATATCGCTTTCGTCGAAACAAACACCAGAAGCCGCGATCACCACCTTATCAACCTTCTCCGGGTACTGTACTGCCATGCAGTACCCCACAAACCCGCCGTAGCTCAGCCCCATCACATGTATCTTACCTAGAAATGTGCAACGAATCAAATTTCGAGTTACTCAAGTTAAACGAATTTTAATATTTTGAACATGAATTTTAGAAAACCTTTTGCTAAATTCGATTCGATTTGAATTCAAGTTTAATTAATAAAAAAAATTCTCAATGCAATTTTTAAAAGCTCATATTACTAAAAAATACACATACACATCCATATAGATATTATGCTATAGTAATTTTTATTACGCTACGCTTTTAAAAGCAGTGTAATAATTATTATGCTAATTCATTTATTACATTACAACAAAATAAAGTAGCTTAATAATTACTAGGCTATTTTAAAATTGTGTCGTAATAAAGTTCAAGCATAATTACTCTATTGCTTCACACGTTGAAATATATTTATACCACATCCGACCGCTATATATACATAATGATAGTAAAATCAAATATATAGTTTTAACTAGTTTTATGCCACGCCCGCGTTGCGGGGTGCTAGGCCAAATATTTCCCAACCAGTTAAAACAAAACACTGCCATAGTTTTGCTAGAAGAGAAAAAAAAAACTAGAACGATGGCAATACTGTAATTTTGAGCTGGGGGCAAAACTGTAATTTGTTAGGACCAATGAGTGAGTGCTAGCGAATAAAAATTATTTCGAGTCAACCGATTAAAACAAAACATTGCCATATGTTTGCTAAAAAAAGTAAAACAATGGCAACACTGTAGTTTTGAACCATGGGAAAATCGTAATTTTGACCAGGGATAAAATCGTAATTTGTTAAAAGCTACAACGATGACAAGACTCAATTTTGAACTGGGGTAAAATCGTAATATTGACTCGGGGTAAAAATCGTAACTAGTCAAAAGCTACAACAATAACAAGACTGTAATTCTGAACGGGGGGCAAAATTGCAATTCTAAACTGGGGGTAAAAATGTAAATTGTTTTGGGCCATTGGGAAAGTGTGAGCCAGGTAGGTAGCTGCCTGATGCTATTCCCACCCATGGCCTTTAAACATATGCACATTTTTTTTTTGAACGGCCAACAAATTCAATCCCGAGTACTCTCGGGGCACCCACTGGACAAACGGAGTACTCCGAGAGTAACCCGAGTCCACCACCAATTCCGGGGAAAACCCGGTAACCCACCCGCCCGTAGGCACGACGGTGAAATTACCGGTAAAACCCGTTTGGCTCAAGGATCCAACCCAGGTTTCCCTGGGTCTCCTATCATTGCCCACCAATGCCTCACTCTGCACCAAGTGGGAGTCGAACCTGCATCTCTCAAGAGAAATGCAAGCCCTCCACCACTTGATCTAGAGATCATTGGCGCACAATTGAATCCAAAATCACAAACTCAAATTCGATTCGAAATTCAATACTAAATTCGAGTCCAATGCAAATTCGATTCGAAAATTCAAAAACCAAACATCTAGTTTTTCAAGTTCAATTCGAACACTAACACTAATATTCTTACCAACAACACCAACATCTTCCAAGGCTGCCATAACACACTCCGCTTGGAACTGTTCGGTCCGGTCCGGTCTAGTCGTGTACGAGTCTCCAAAAAACAAAAGGTCCGGTATGTAGACATTAAACTTCGAAACAAGTGGAGCTACAAAATCATTATATTGCCACATTGCGTTGGCGCCAAATCCATGAATAAGGAGCAAACTAGGCTTGTTTGGTTTATAGCTTTTGGGGATCCATATATGAATAACGGTTGCGCCGCCGTGGAGGTTGACCGTGGTTGACTTGAGGCCGGTGAGGCTGAACGAGTACCGGAAACACCAGTCTCGTGATGCTGTGAAGCTACAACACCTTGCCATGGTTTATAGGAGTTAATAATATTGCGTCGAAACCGGATGATATAACTTATTAGTTATTACGGGCTATGAGTGGGATTTTACTGGGTACGTGTCAACGGCGATGAATATGATGATTGAGAGGGTTTGGTTAGGTGGTGTTGATGATATAAACAATGAATGATGTGTTGATATTGTACTAGGTGTTTTGTTTGAGGTAGAAAAGGTTGTTGTCCTATATTGGAATTTCATCGAAATGAACAAGAGTCAACAGACAAATCACGAGTTACACATGAATGGCACAAGGTGTACACTGAGCCGCCGGTTTAAACGGAGGTAGAGTTTTCAACGAATTTTAAATTAGACTGTGTTCTGCTTTTACGTGAAAGTTGTGCTTGATTGGGCTTATTTAATTATTATTATGTTTATTTATTGTTTTAATTTGTAGTTAAATACTAAAATAATTTAAAACTTATACAAATAAAATACTAAATATTTTTTTTAACTTAAACTTAAAATTAAAATAACAATACCCTAAAATTAAAATAACTTAATCATTTATTGGTTACTTAGCGTCGTATTCTCAACAAATTTAGGGTTTGTTTGGAATGACGTAATGTAATAGATGAGGGAATTGAATGGACAAAAGAATGAAATTGATCATTATATTCCATAGTCTTGTTTGGTTGCCATGCAGGAAAGGAATAAATCACTACCTTGTGTTGTTTGGTAGGTAAGAAAAGAAGAATGAATTAAATCGGCGATGGGTGGTGGCGATGATCGGTGGCGGCTAGTGGCGGTGGCAGCGATGGGTGGCGGTGGTCGGTGGTGGCGGTGGTGGGTTGGCGGTGGTCTACGGTGGCAGGTGGCGGCGATGGTGGTGGCGATGACGGTGGGTGGTGGTGGTCGACGGTAGCGGGTGGTGGCCGCAGAGGATGGTGGTGGTCGGCGGAGGGTGGCGGTAGTGATTGGAGTGGCGGTGGTGGCGGGTGGCAGCGATGGGGGTGGCGACGACGACGGTGGGTGGTGGTGGTTGACGGTAGCGGGAGGTGGCTGCGGAGGATGGAGGAGGTAGTGGTCGGGGTGGCGGTGGTCGGTGGTGGCGGGTGGCGGCGATGGTGGTCGATGGTGGTGGTGGCGACGACGATGGTGGCGACGACGATGGTGGGTGGTGGTGGTCGACGGTAGCGGGTGGTGGCAGCGAAGGATGGGGGTGGTGGTCGACGGAGGGTGGTGGTAGTGGTCGGGGTGACGGTGGTTTACGATGGCGGGTAGCAGCGATGGTAGTCGATGGCGGCGGGCGGCGGAGGACGGTGGTGGTGGTCGGCGGAGGTTGGTGGCGGGTGGTGACAACGGCAGGTGGTGGTGGTGGCAAATGGTGGAGGTGATGGGCGATGTTTGTGACGTAGGCTGAAAGAGGGAATGAAATGAAAAAAAAAACAGGGGGGGTGAATGGAATGAATTTGAGGGAATGAAATGACTTATGTAATGGATGATTCCATTACGTTGACCAACCAAACACACTTTTTTCATTCTCCCGCAATAGTTCATTCCATTCCACCTCCCATTCCTGCATACCAAACACTATACCTTATGCTTTTGCCCTCTCAAATAGACCACGACCGGCTCCAAATAGATGCTTGGTGTTAAGAGAAAACAGTTCAAACCCGAGTTCCTTTGCCTCTGTTTCTTTAAGGCGACGAGGGCTGGCATGCTTGTCGTTAATTTTTCCAAACTCTCTTAGAATTCGACATTTCTTGAGGCTGTTGATCAACTTTAAGCTCGTCAACGATGTTGTGGAATCGACTTGTGTACGGACATCCGAGCTATCTTTGAATGTATATTCGTTGGACGAAGATGTTTTTGTTGATTTTGAATCTTTGATGATTGAACCATTAACTTAACTAAGGACCACTTTGTTGATTTTTTCAAGAACTTTCAAGCTGGTTTTTGAGTAAACGGAATATTCATTTCCTGGTAATATTCTTCAAAAGAACTTTTGTAAACAGCAAGGTCATAAACCACTTGGCTAGTTATTCTAGTTTGTAATGTAGAATCTATGTCCATTTTACCAAAATAATCCAACCATTAGACCAATATGCGTCCATTTTACCAAAATCATGTGATCGACGTCGAAAGGTCAATAAAAAATGAGTTAAGATCTCTGTCCATTTGATTGATTGTCAAAAACTAAATAAAACTCAGGTAGGATTTGAAAACAATATATAAGAAGTAATCCACTCCAAGTTTTAGATTTGGAAAAGTAACGGTTGAGTTCCAGGTGTGGGTGGAGGAATATGATTGTGACTGGGAACCGGTGCTTGTGCCGGAGAATGTATGCTCATCGGAGTTCCCAGCTTCGCCGACGATTAAGTCGAAGGTAGTGAGGCTGGAAGAGGAAGGGACGGTGGAGAGAGAAGATCTTTCTGAGTCGGCTAAGGGGGAAGCGGCAGGGACGTGCATGGGAAATATGCATGAGGGTATCTCGAATCCAGAACAGGTGGGCGCTCATACCCCAATAAAGTTGGGTGGCGTTTGTGGGGCCCTAAACATTAATGAGAATGGGACCGTGGAGGATGTCAATGTTAATTCTACTCAGGGACCTACTTTCGCAGACCATGGCAGTTGGACTGGGCTGGAATATGTTACCACCAGGCCCAAATTTAAGAAGAGAAATAAACATGTGTGCCCAAGCCCAGTTTATTGTACTCCTGATCTAAATGAAAAAGAGGACTCTGATCCTTTTAACCTCGATGACATCATTTAACGGACTTCCTCTGTTCCTAAACCTATGTCTTCGCTTCGTGATGATGGAGAGGGGCGGATTAACTCCGATGGTAGGATTGAAAGGGAGTCCCCCTCAGATCATATTCCGGTGATTGATGTTATCGAGCAGGAAGTCGAGGAGACTATTCGGTACGGTGAAGTGTTGGGAATTAATATGGATGGCTTCACTAACCAGGTGAGGAAGTTAGTTCAGGGGGATTTGGAGATCAATCGGTCCTTATGAATTTTCTAACCTTAAATATAAGGGGGGTGAGTGGTGCGGACAAGCCGAGATGGGTTCGCCAGCTGAAACGGGAGTCGAAATTTTCTTTCCTCGCTATCCAGGAAACCCATAGAGCTGGCTTGGAGTTGGATTTTTGTCGAAAATTCTGGGATCGGGGTCAATTGGAGATGGCTTCTTCCGACGCTGTGGGAAGATCGGGTGGGGTGTTGTCGATTTGGGATCCAGGGGTTTTCTCTGTGGAGGTTGTTTATGTTAGGCCGTCTTTTGTGATGACCTCGGGGTTTATTCTCGGCGTAGATGAGAGGATCAATGTCCTCAACATCTATGCTCCTAATGACCAGAGCTCGAGAAGGAACCTGTGGAGTGAAATCTGCTCTCTGAAAGCCCAATCTCCTGGGATGTGGCTTGTGTTGGGTGACTTTAACGATGTCAGATGGCCGGAGGAAAGAGTGAACTCCCGGTTCGACCAGGCAAGTGCTTCTCAGTTTAATGATTTTATTGAACATCGTGGCTTTCTTGAATACAGAATGACAGGGGGGTATCTTCACATATATCTCCAATAATGAGGATATCAAACTCAGTAAATTAGATAGAATCGTCGTGTGTGACGGGTTCATGTGTCGGTGGCCTTATGCCTCTCTTGCGGTTCTCCGGAAAGGGCCATCTGACCACTGCCCTGTCTCTCTTTCGTGTGTATGTTCCGACTTTGGGCCGATCCCTTTCAAGTTCTTCAATAGCTGGATCGGTCATGATAAGTTGGATGGGATTGTTGCTGGTAATTTGAGGAAGACCGTGTTGGGGGTAGGAAGGATTCTGTCTTAGCTAATCTGCTCAAAGGTATTAAAGGGGATATTAAATCTTGGCGTGCCGAGGTTCGGGTCATGGAAGCTAAATATTTGGATGAGCTATCTAAGGCTGCAGAGGCGTTAGAAAAGAAAGCCGAGGTCTCTAGTCTTTCGTCCGATGAAAAGAAACTCAGAGTTAACATCCGCCTTAACATTAGAAAAATCGAACTGGCTAAAGCTAAAGACCTTCAACAAAAAGCTCGTCTCAATTGGATCAAGCTGGGGGATGAAAACTCCTCTTATTTTCACGGGATTGTAAATGTCAATATGGCCCGGAGCCGTATAAACGGGATGAAATTTGGGGATGAGTGGGTTTCGGACCCTAAAGTCATCAAAGATCTTATCCGAAGGGCTTTTCGTAAACAATTTGCTGAACCAATGAGGAGACGTCCTTCTTTCACGAATCGGGGACTCCCTATGTTATCCCCTGCCCAAGCTGAGGTTATTATAGCCCCTTTTTCTTTGGACGAAATCAGGAAGGCTCTTAGAGATTGTGATGGCAGTAAAGCCCCTGGACCGGACGGGTTTTCTATAAAGTTTTTTAAGCATTACTGGGAAGATATTAAACATTTGGTACACGGTGTTTTTGACGACTTCCACGGGTCAGGTTCAATTAGTCCGGGTTGTAATGCTTCGTTCGTGGCTTTGATCCCCAAAAAGGAAGACCCTCAGGATCTTAGTGACTACCGCCCCATCTCCTTGGTTGGCTCTATTTACAAGATCATCGCTAAAGTCTTAGCCATTCGGTTGAAGTCGGTCATGGACGGGTTAATTTCCCAGACTCAATCGGCCTTCTCTGGGGGGAGATGTATAATTGATGGTCCCCTTATCGTTAGTGAAATGGTGAGCTGGGCCAAAAACACCAAGAAATAAATGATGATCTTCAAAGTCGATTTCGCCAAGGCTTATGACTCCTTAAATTGGAAGTTTTTACTCAAGACCCTGGTTTTTATGGGATTCCCTACCAAATGGATCAGCTGGATCAACGGGTGTTTATCTTCTTGTAGAGGCTCGGTGCTCGTGAATGGGTCTCCGACTGGGGAGTTTCGGTTCAAACGGGGCTTGAGACAAGGGGACCCCATGTCTCCTTTTCTCTTCATTCTCGCAATGGAAGTTCTTAACATGTTTATGCAGCAAGCGGTGGCGATTGGCCTTTTTCATGGGATTAAACTCCCCAACGACGGTCCGCTCATTTCCCACCTTTGCTACGCGGATGATGTGCTCTTTATCGGAGAATGGTCGCATCATAATTCGGCTAGCCTGGCTCGGTTCCTTAGGTGCCTCTACTTAGTAACTGGGCTTAAGGTTAATTACAACAAATGCCATCTTTTTGGGGTGGGGGTCGATGATTCGGAAGTTGCTACCATGGCTAATGCTTTGAAGTGCGGTATTGGGAAATGGCCTTTTACTTACTTAGGGATGCCGATTGGCGCTAATCTGAAACAAGTTCGGCATTGGCAGCCCGTGGTGGAGAAGTTCAAGAAAAAGCTGTCTTCTTGGAAAGCCAAGCACCTTTCTTTTGCAGGCAGGATCACTCTGGAAAAATCTGTTCTTGGTAGCCTCCCATCCTATTACCTCTCCTTGTTTTTGGCTCCTAAACTTGTCATCAAGGAACTGGAAGGGTTGAGGAGGGACTTTGTGTGGGGTAGAACTGGTCTAAGACAGAAAATCCGTTGGATTCGGTGGGAGAGTATGGTTAAACCAAAGACATCGGGAGGGATCGGGATAGGGAGCATTTCGAGCTTTAATTTGGCTATGTTGTCAAAATGGTGGTGGCGTTTTCGGGAAAATCCTGGCCAGCTTTGGGCTTCCGTTGTGTCGTCCATTCATGCGAATAAAGGCAATAAGAAAATAATTCCGGTTCGTAATTCCATCTCGGGAGTTTGGAAAGATATAGAAAATCTTTTTGAAGCATGGGATTTCTATTTCCGACAAGCTGAAGGTTTCGGTGGGAGACGGGGCTTTAACCAGATTCTGGAAGGATGGCTGGCTTTCGGCTGGCCCTCTTAGGGACTTATTTCCTGACTTGTTTTGTCTGGCAGCGGATAAAGAGGGCTCGGTTCGGTCTTATTCGGTCAGGGGCAGCAACGAGGTCAGGTGGGGGTGGCATTGGTTAAAAAATCCCTCTTCACAAGCCGAATGGGATCAGGTGGGAGCTTTGATGGGGCTGCTGAATGGGGTTATTTTAAAGGAATCCAAAGACAAGTGGGTTTGGGAGAATGATACGGGGGAAAGCTTCTCGGCGAAGAGTATTAGGAAGGATATTGATCTTGCGTCTAGTCATGGCAACATTGGATTAGAATTCAAGTGGAATTCGTGGGCTACTCCGAAGTGCAATCTTCTGCTTTGGCGCGCGATGGCTGGAAGACTCGCTTCGAAAGTTGAGCTGAGTAGGAGAGGTATGCCATTTTACGATATCAGGTGCGACCGTTGCGGGTTAAAGCCAGAATCAACCGATCACGTTTTCGCGGATTGCTTGTTCGCTAAAAGTATTTGGTGGAACGTGTTTGTTTGGTTAAAAATTCCATTCCCTCGTGATTGCACCTCGCTTCGGGCTATTGTGAAAGCCTTGTTGGATAGTCCGGGTGACAAGATCTGGAAGAGATTGGTCCTCATGGTGGCCATGGCTACAACTTGGAGACTGTGGCACGCAAGAAATGCGAAAACTTTTGAAGGCACTTTCATTCCCATTGCGAAGACTGTGGACTTCATTAAGGAAGACGCTTTTATCTGGCTCAAACATCGGTCAAAACTCCCTCCGCTGACTTGGGACAAATGGATTATGTTCGATGTAGTTGATCTTTTGTAATCTGTGTTTTTTGTTTTTCTGGGGTTGTATTCTTTTTCCAGCTTCTTGCTGGTTCTATATATATACATATATAGAGTTTTGGCCGTTCAAAAAAAAAGTTTCACCTAGTGGGAAGTCATTAAAAATGACTCAATGCATGATTCAATCAAGTGATGGTTTTGGAACGAATTTCAAAGATTTCTGTTCACACACACACCAATCTAACTATGCAAAACACGAACCAATATCAAACTGCTAATGATGTCAAGAAACCAAATCATATGACATTAACTCAATGTTTTCAACACAATGAGATTGTTTAAATTTATCAAACCATAAGTTAAACTCAACGTAACTTTATAGGTTAACGAATTCAATCCAGAAACCTAACTAAAAACTGGAATAAAAAAATCACTCGTATAAACCCTACACCGAAGAAGATCACGCGTGAATTAGCATTGCCTCTTTATGATTTGATCTTCAATTCATGAAAACCTTGATTGGAATCTCTAGTGGAATGAATGAATGCCTAAAATTGCCTTTAGATCACTTGAAAACGGTTAGGAAATAAGATAATTTCGAAACCCTAACTTGTGGGGTTAAATAAGTGAAAATCTCACAAAATCCAGATTTTCACGCGTCCGGTCGTAATTTACGGCAGGCAGAATGTAATTTATGGTCTCATAGTGATTTAGTGAGCAAATCTTTTGTAAACAGCGCAACTTACGATCATTTTCATAGACCAGGGTAGTCCATAATATACAGACCCCCCTTCGTAATTTACAACGAGGCTAGGCTCGAATCTTCAACCTTTTCAACTTTCACCATTTGTTTGGTTTAGCCTCCGAACATCCTTCCAATGCTTCTTTAACCAACATACTCAAAGTAACAACGCTCTAAACCAAAAACCAATAACACCTAATCAAACACATTAAAACATCGAATTTAACCCACAAGACATCATGTCCGGGGTATGGCATTCTCCTTGGCCCACTGTGTGAAGAAAATCTTCGCCTAAACGTGTTTCCAAAAATCGGTTGATTTTTTATTATTCACTGTAAGAGTTAAATGCCCGGATAGTCCCTGTGGTTTGACATTTTTTCACCTTTAGTCCCTATCTTTCTAAAATTACAGTTATAGTCCCCAACTTTTCAATTTTTGTTCCCGAATGGTCCATGTGCCTAACATCAGTTAGTTATCTCAGTTAAGAGGGTGTGAAATGACTAATTTACCCATGAACAATAAAAAAAATAAAAAATAAAGATGCCCACCCTCATCTTCTTCCTCCCCTCTATTGATGACTGTCGTCAGAGTCAATCAAAAACCTAATTAAACTAAGTAGATAGCGTAAGTAGGGTATCGTATCCACGGGGAATATGTGGTTAGTGTTAAAGAAAATTAATTAAAACTAAACTATCTAAATTGAGGGTTTGTTTGTCGTTTTAAAAGAAAACACGATTTGTCACGAAAAGTGTTATCAAGATGAGAAGAAGTAACCTCCACCCAGAATCCCGAATACCCGTTTTAATATAAAAATCAGTTTTCTGATTCAAAACACGACATAGACATGGCCTCGGAATTAATGAATTTGATTAGTTAATAGGGATAGTTTTTAAGATTCACTATGCAACCTAATAACCCGTTTGTTTGTATCAACTACCCACCAATTTACTAACCCGCTAACAACGCAAGAAAGTTGCCAATACGCTTAATAAACGACAAGTAATTCAAACACAAGAAACGTTTACCAATAATCCAACACAAGTGGTCAAGCTGTACCAGTTTACAAGAATCAGAAAAACAGAAAATTATATCAAACCGTGTAAACGTTCATCAGGGCAGAAGTCACAAAAAGTTTAGCCGCTCATGGTAATCTTCGCCGCTTCGGTTGTCATCCCGAGTTGGTTAGATGTCATTGATTGGCTTGAGATGAAGAGAATGATGAGAATTGATGCTAGTTCGTCCCTAATGTTCCCCCCAATCCCCCAATGACGGCTGTAGAAGGTCCTCTAATATAAAGTGATTTGAGATATATATAATGTCCAATTCGTCCCTTCTGCTCCAAGAAAAGTGACGTCCTTAAAATTTCTGCCGTCAAAAAATAATAACTACCTCTAATTCCAGTGTTGTGCCATCCCATACTGGACTCCAAAATCCCTTGAATTGTTTCTTTTCTACTTATGAGCCCAAAGCCCAAGTAATATCCTCAATTCTCATGTGGGCTGCTGTTTAATCATCTAAGAAAGAAAAACAATTAATAATCCATTCAATGTTCACTTAAACTAATTTGTATGAAACTCTTAATCTTTATCACATATCACGTAAATTGTTTCCATCCTAATTAATATCAATTCACCACTTTAATTACATGATTACTTTCACTTATAAAACTTTAAGTTATGATTTATAATAAACAATAAACTTTACGGTACACACTAAAAATCCTGACTTATTTAACATGTTTAACACACTAAAAATCAACACAACTAATACAAAATGCATCGTGTTTTAACCCAACATCATCTATCTCTAAGACCCACCACCACCTTGGCCATCGCAACCGGCTTTCAATTTTCGATTTGATTCGTTGAGTTTCAGTTGAAATTTTGATAATCTCGACGATTTTCGGACTGTTTCTGGTGTGTTGTTTGAAATTTTTGAACTTTCATTTAAACATTCTATTGATACACGATGAATTTCATACATGAATATGATTGGTTGATACAATTTAAGAATTGAAATCGTTTGGAATTGTTGATGTTTTCATTCAAAATCTGAATCGAATCTAAAAGATATAAATTTATTAATTAATGTTATCGTTCATAGAATCAGAAGTTGTAGGTGTTAGTTGCTTTGTGTTTGTCAAACAGAAAAGGAAAAAGATAAGAGCAGATGCGATGGTTTCTTTGATGTTTAAGGATTGAATCTAGAAGTAATCTTTAGAGTTTCGTTGAGACACGGAAGTGAATCGGATATAACTTGTGCTAGAGTTGCAGATTGAATCGTTTAAAACTTTGTTGTTGTTGCTAATCGAGTAGAAAGAAGAAAACAAGATCGACAAGTTTTGGTAATTGCAGATTAGAAAACGAGCTCGTTTTATATTGTTTCCTCCGTCGCAGATCTCCAGCGGGATCCGAATCCGGTTAATGTTATGAGCAGAGTTGTGGTCGGGCGGCACAAGATTCGGATCCGGTGGAGGTTATGAGAGCGCATAGGATAATTGAAGCTGTTAAACGAGAACAGAAGGTTCACTACGGGATTAGAAATCCAAGAGGTTTGATTGTTGTGGTCGGGCGCCGTCGATTTATCAACACTAGCGGCAGTTGTAATTTGACGTCGGAAAACAAGGCGGTGGTTCATGGCGGTGGAGATCCGTTGTGCCGGCCACCCTCCATCTCCACCTTCCTATTTCCCTTGCTTCTCTCACTATTTTATTTTACAGGTGTGTGTGAGTGAGCAAGATGAAGAAGTGGTGCAGGCAGTGGTTTGATGGTGTTGGTGGAGGTGATGGCGTGATGTTTAGATGGAGATAGTGAAGGTTTAGACCGTGGGGTATGGTGGGGTGAGAGTTTGGGGCATGGGTTGACACATGGATATGGGCACTCAATACACAAACCCAAGTTCACATAGGGGTATGGTGGGCGTGGCTAGGCTGGCGTGGCCAAGCCACATCATTTTTTTTAATATATATATATATATATATATATAATAAACCATTAAAACTACATAAACATACATAATAATTTCAAAAAACATAGTATCAAAATAAAAACATTCATTCTTCGTCGTCTTCGCGGTTTCAAACCCAGGAATTGTAGAAACATGATCCACCAAATCAGATCGAAGGTTGTGATGTATATCCCTTGACTTGATCAAAAATTCATTTGACGCTTTATCTTCGTCTGTAACTGTTACGTTATCTGGTAGGGGGTCATCGTCATCATAGTTGGTAACGACCACTCTACCTTCATCCTCCAAAATCATGTTGTGAAGATTGATACATGCGTACATCACGTTTCCAATCTGATCCTTGTCCCATAGTCGACAAGGCATTGCCAATATTCGCCACATTTTTTTCAAAACACCGAACGCTCGCTCGACGTCTTTACGTGCAACCATTTGGACCCTGTTAAACTTTAATCTCTTTGGATCTATGGTACCGTGTCTTGTGAACGATTTTACGAAAACCCCCCACTCTGGGTAAATCCCATCAACTAAGTAGTACCCATACACGTACTCAACCCCGTTTACAAAGAAACTTCATTTGGGTTCTATACCATTTACCCGATCATTGAAAAGGGGCGAGTGGTTTATGATGGTAATATCGTTATGTGAACCTGGCATACCGAAGAACGCATGCCATATCCAAATATCTTGGGACGCAACCGCTTCAAGCATGATGGCTGGCATCCCGTGAAATCCACTCGTGTGAGCGCCTTGCCATGCAGTTGGACAAAGTTTCCAAGGCCATTTCATACAATCTAAACTACCTAGCATCCCGGGTAGCTCATGATAATCTGCGTGATGTTCCAATATTTGTTGCATGTCACTGAACGAGGGCTTTCTCAAATATCTTTTCATATAAAGTTCTAAAATACACGAACAAAAGTTGTGAAGACTTTCTCTAGCTACACGTGCAGACATTTTTAAATAGTCATCCATAATGTCCGAACTATTTCCGTACGCTAACTATCTAAGTGCGGCCGTGACCTTTTGCCACGTACTAAATCCTAATTGCCCGGTTACATTCGATTTTTGTTGGAAATAAACATACTTCTCCTCAAGATCTCTAGCTATCCTTAAAAATAAGTTTCTACTCATACGAAAACGACGCCTAAACATTTTTTTCATCATACTTAGGTTCCGTTGAGAAGTAATCGCTTACCAACAAATTGTTAGCGGTGTGCCGTTCACGAGCGATGTACATCCTCCGTTTAGGTTGCGAAGTCTCTTCCTCATCGTCTTCCACGATAGCTTTCACCACCGTCGCGATCGTTTGTAGAAATATTTCCGCACCATCGTCAGATGATGATGATGATTCACTTGAACTTGAAGAACTCATGGCAAGATTGTGTTTTATGTGTTTGATAGTGTGTGAGAAAAATGTTAAATATGGTAAGGCATTTATAAAGGAAAAAAGTTTTTTTTTTAAATAATGCCCAACGGGTAGCCCAAACGGCTAGTTTTGTTGGCCAATCAAATCCCGCCAAGTCAGTCTCGTAGCCCCGCCCCACGCCCCACTTTAAACTCCCGCCCCTGGGCCACGCCCAAACCCAAGCCCACCCGGGGTGGTGGCTTGGGCGTTTTCAGCCAACCCACGCCCAACCCCCGCCTCATACCCCATAGTCTTATTTACAGAGAAATAGGGAGAGAGAGTAGAGAGAGAAAGAGAGAGCAGGGTGAGAGTACAGAGAGAGATTTGTAAATGCTTGAATAGTTCTTGTGTTTTATTTATTATTTTTTCTTAATATAAAGGATATTTTAGTTATTTCACACCTATTTTACAACAAAATCTAACCCTCATCCGCTTCATGGACTATCCGGAAACGAAATTGTAAAAGTTAGGGACTATACTTGTAATTTTAGAAAATTAGGGACTAAAGGTGAAAATGAAGCAAACCACAGGGACTATCCAGGCATTTTTCTCTCCCTGTAATAAATAAATATAGAAAGAAATAAAATACAACACAAAATAAAAATACAATAAAACATTATTATTGCCAGAATTTAGAAATATACATTACCAATCCTTTTGTCCTCGAACACGTCTACCTATGCTCATGACAACACCACTTCTTAGTTGATAGAGATCTTTTCCCTTTTATGATCAGAACTGAACAACATAAGCCATGCTTTTGCCTTCCAATCATAAAAGAAGATGTATCAAATGAAATTATCCAAGTTATCATGCAAAATCAAAGTCCTGATAAGTTGGTCTAGTGGTTAGTCATTTGGTTTCTCTTTTTGAGATCTCAAATTCAACTCCCGCTACTATCACTTTGAAGGACATAGGCGGTGGCAATGAAATTTAGAACTAGGTCTCTTTAGAGGTCGCTAGTTCGAAACCGAGCCGAACCGGGTTTTACCGCAGTGGACCTTCGGGCGGTCGTGTCACACCCCCAAAATACCACATACGGGGAAAACCCGCGAGGCGTGTGACATACCAGAATCTAGCCACCAATCACATTGAACTCATAATAACATTTTGAATAAACTTTCATTTATTAAAATAAGGCGTTACAAAACATTATTTATTATTCAGCGGAAGCATAATACAACAATTAAGGATTTCATAACCCAAGTGTTTTGAAAACCATTAGACTTGTCTCGTGATTCCATGTACTCGACCCATGACCACTCCAGTATCCCAGATAGCAAGTTCCAATAACATAAACCTACAGACCTGTAAGCATGCAGAAAAGTGTATCAGACAACGCTGGTGAGTTCAAAGTTTGTTAACACGTTTAGTTACCAGATATGAGTTTAAAACATTTCAGAGATTTTATGTTGTTAATAACTCGATTACCGCAGATGGCTCCAAATTATTTGCCCTTCCCCAATGCTCTATCAAACATTGGTCAAGTGGTTAAGGTAATTAGTTCATGACCGTCCTCCCCGGTACGGTGTGAGGGTGCCAAACCTAATAGCGCTATCAACTAATAACCCCGTTGCCTCCCCGGCAACCAATTCGGTATATGATGGGACTTAATTATAGATATGAGTGTATTAACCAACATCCCGAGTTTAACATTCCAGTCAAACCCATTTACCCGACATTCCTCCCCGGAACGTTTACCAGATGTCCCTCCCCGGGACGCATGCTTGGAAAAAGAGCAGTGAACTCACATTTGATTGCTCGGTATGTAGTGTTACTTGTTCCATTTTAATCAACCAAATCCTAATGTGGATACCAATGACAAATCAGTTTCGTATACACATGAATCACGTATTCCACATTCACATTACACAAGTAGTGTACACATAATCACACATCATTATACCAGTTGTAACAAGAGATCACGTTACACAACAATTCATAACAACATGTAACAAGTAGTTGAGTCTTATGCAAAGCTCACATCACATGTTCATAAGTCACCATAGCACATATCGATAGTTCAGTTCTCAATCAAGTGAATATGCAAGTTTACAACCATGTAACAACTTAGCAGTTCAGAACATAAACATTCAACTGTGCAATTTCATAACTGGTTACTTAAACTGTTCAGCCCAATTACAAAATATGTACGTGGTGTGTGCGTGGTCCAACACGAAGGTTCGGCCCAACATGTGGAGTCCAATCCCCAACTTGTGCGATTGAACTGGACTTGTGAGACTGGACCCTCTTGTGCGACTGGGCCATTTGTGCGACTGGGCCACTTGTGCGACTCAATTGGGTTGTGCGATCCACAACACATTCGGCCCATATGTCTTGTGCGATTGGGCCGAGATGTGTGACCAGTGCTTGTGCGACTAGGCTACATATTGTGCGATTGATTATACTTGTGCGATTGGGCCATCTTGTGCGATCCGGATCCATTTGTGCGAGGTCAGTTATGCAATTCCATTAATCATGGCCAATCAGTTACAAAGATCAAACAACTTTCCAAATATTCATAAACCTCTAATCACCATTAACTCATTAACATGGTTACAACCAATCATTCACTCGAATCAAATCATCATAGTCAACAACTAAACAAATCTGACATTCATCATATTCATGTGATCTTATTATCATAACAATCATTCGAGTACCTCAAGACTATATTCGGATCCGAGTTTCGCATAAACAAATCTAGACGTTATTGCTATTTCACATAATCATAATCATAATCAGTCTTGTTTACACAATACCACAGTTCGTCGATTAACAACAACAATAATCGTCACGAATGGTGTGCAACTCAACGACTTATGCGATCAGATATATCACCTACATACATGCTTATAACATTTACTTAATGCATAAACTCAAAACTGTTTGCTTAAAATCACACATAAAAATTATTCAGGTAACGTACACAAAGTTCGTATCAATCACAAGACGAGACAAGGAAACAGCACAATGAAAGGACTCTTGAATTTACGAGTTGTCACATCATCCCCAACTTGAAAGAAATTTAGTCTTGAAATTTGATAAACTATCCAAAACGGCAAAGTGCTAAATTAGGATGACTGTGGATTTTCCTCGGGTGCCACATCATCCCCAGCTTGAAAGCGAATTTCGTCCCGAAATTCGCCAATGACAGCAAAAGTTGATCCAATCGCCTGAACAATTATGGGTACTAGAGCTTTATCAAATCTTTGCGTTCCCACGTGAACTCCGGTCCACGTCTTGAGTTCCAACGAACTCTCGCGATTGGAATTAGACCATGTTAACGAACCTTGACTTCCTGGTCTATGTTTTCGATATATTCCTTGACAACTGCAACTTGTCGTTAACCTTAGGCTCTAGCAAGGGTATCACAAGTGTTCCATCGAACAACCACTTGTTTAGTTTCGAGACATAAATGACATCGCGAAAGTTACCCGATTCGTCAGGTAACTCGAGTTTGTAGGCCATGATACCGATTCTTTCCAGAGTTTTGAGTGGCCCATCGTAATGTAAATTAAGCTTGCCACGCTTCCCAAAGTGTACCACACCCTCCCAGGGTGAAACTTTCAACATGTCTCGCTCGCCTGCAGTGAACTCCTAGCGTTTCCTAAACTTATCAACTTTCCTGGCAGTCACGCGTTGCTGCCAAACGATTTCCAATCAAGCAATATTCCCAAGAGTTTCGAGTACAAGTCCTGGACCTGTGGTTAGTGTAACAACTCTCATCAAAAGTTATATTTATTATATTATTTTATCCAATAGGAAGCTCTAATTAAGACACCCAAGTGATTCTGCACAAACCCTAAAATTTTCAGAACAATCAGAATCAGGATCAGGGCCCCTAAAACTCAGGGGGGGTAAACCTTAGTTAACAATTATCTAAAAATACTCGCTGTCAAAATTCGAAATTAAGAATCTGTCAAGTCAGCAAAGCTAGTCGCAACCGTGGCTACCCTATAACCTATTTTCAACCCTTACGGACCGTAACATTGTGAGTCTTACGGTCCGTAAGCACCCTTACGCACCGCAACAATTTGAGGCTTACGGTCCGTAAGCAAAGTGAAATTTCGACTATAAATAGCAGACATTGGTAATCGAATTTTGGTGTTCAAACGACGTAAAACTTCGCTGCATGTACTGAGATACGTTCTGGTTATCACAATTAACACACACGGTTCACTAAGCAACGCCGCAATCAGGGTAATAACTCGATCGCTGCTACGATTCAATGTCCGATCGATTAAACTATCCAATGGATGTTTAAGTGCTGCCCACATTAGGGTTTATGCTTTGTCATTCGTCGTTAAATCGATGGATGTTTAAGTATCGCACTTTGTCATTCGTTGTGAAGGTTATAATCTCGTGAGTTATCGTAAATGCTGTATTAAGTTACTAACCTAATTTGTGTGCCTGATTATTTAAACTAGGTTATCAAGGCTAATCAGTAGAATAAGCTCTGTTAAATCTGCAATGTGAGTCATTCTCTTTTTATCAAATTACTTTACAAAAGCATGTTTATTTTCAAAGGTTATAATTACAGGGATTAAGTCTATGTAATCTGAAATTACTGCCAGTATGTGGGGGGATGTGCACATAGCTACTAATTATTTATCATTTGTGGGTGAACGGACCCAACAAGTGATATGTCCACAGTCACAAGTCCGGTCAAGTGACAACTGGATCAGTTAATTTAAAAGATAGAGACATTGTAATCGCTCTTAATACTGTAAATTATAACAAACATGTCGTTTTATGTAAATAGAATGATTCACTCAGTATTTCCCGCTGACAAAACCTTTTTCAAACATGTTTCAGGTGATCTGTTGTGATCCAGGAAAAAGTGCCGTGAAGCACTATCAGCTTAAGGAAGTGGCTCAGTATAAAAATAAAGAAACATGTTTTGTAAAATAAAAGATTTCCTGGTGAAATCTCAAGATTGTAAATTATCGGGTTTTATCCCGAATTGTGAAATAAAATAATCGGGAAATATTTCAGTTTTAAAAGATCCTGAAGAAACTTCCGCTGTTAATTAAATACCACGGGATTTCTGTCCCGCGGCTCCTGAAACGGGTCAAACCGGGTCGGGGGCCGTGACAGAAATAAGGTGGTATCAGAGCCACTGATCTAAGCCTATTAAGTATTTAGAAATACTTAATTTTACTGATTGCCAATTACGTGATTATGTGTTTTATTAACTGATTATTTGTTAATTACAGTATGGGTAAACAAAAGCTGTCAAACATCTATCTTAAACTAGATAGGTCATCCAACGAGAAGGGAAGTTCATCCCAAACAAAACCTTATGTAATTCCTGAAGAAGGAATATTTGTCCGTAAGGCACATTACGAGGAACCACTTTCTCCTAATAGAAGAAGTTTGATTATTAGGAAAAGTCAGGTGGAAATAAGGAAAAACCGAGAGAAGAAAGTTAAACAAGAAACCCAGGACTTAATCAATAAATCACCTTGGGAGGGCAAATTAGATGAGAAGTGGGCAAATCTTTATATGCTAGCCACAGTAGCAGAAAATGCAAATCTCTAAATACTTAAAAGTTTTAGCACTTTTATTTTCCAGAAACCTTATTTAGTAAATAAATAAGTTACAGTAAATCGTAGTATAATTTATTTGTCAGTTGTTTTATGTATGCAATAATATTTACGGGTTATCTATAAAATTTTGTTATAACATTTGGTATGTATTTTGCATATATGCTAAACAGCATGAATGAGATATCAGAAGGTTTAGAAAATCTTAACCTCTATTCTGTTAAGATAGAAGTTTCAAAGGAATTCACCGGTTACTTCACTAATAAAGAAGAACCCATGGAATTTCAATCCAAACCACTGGCAAAACCTAAAACCAAGAAAAGAAGCAGATTTGTGGGCTGGAGGCGAGTACGATGGAAAAAGCCAGCAACAAGAAAGGTTACTACAACTGCAGAACCAAAAGACAAAGGAAAAGGGGTAGAAATTGAGGAAAATATTAATCGAGTAGAGATAGAAGCTGAAAAGAGTTTTAAGCAAACAGAAAAAGAAATCGGAGAAAGTTCTAGTCAGAAACAGAAAATGACTCCTTGGGAAGTTTTAGATCATAAACTAGTAATAAGTGACCTCATCGGACCTGCCGATGGAAACCTTGAACCAGCCAATCCAAACCTTATATTTACTAAAGAAGATCTTTTCAGCTACCCACTAGAAGCTCCAATCCCAATCAATCTGGAACCTGCTATTCCAGATGCTATTGTCCAACCACAACCACTACCAGTAGAATTAGATGAATGGTGGACAACTGATTGGCAATACCAAAATCTTTTAAACAACCCTGATACCTTTTTCCCACAAGTTGACCCAGAACCTCCACTATACCCAACTATGAGCCCGGAAAATCTGACGGAACTTCGTCTTTGGGGCGAAGAGTTAATTGATACAGGAAATAGGATTAGGGATATTGGAGAAAGAGTTACTTGGAAGTATGACGAAAGGGAGCGTCGTTTTTAAGAAATTAGCTGACCAGATAATGGGAGTTTGCAGGAATATGTGTTAATAAATAACCATAATAACCAGTATGTGTAATAACTTAACAATAAAACGTTGTATGATAATCGTGTGTATGAGGCATAATATAATATATAGAAATGAAACTTGTGAAATCGATAATTTTTGGTTATACATGTTAATGTGATTATGTGCAAACTGTTTTATTATATTTGTATTTATACTAATTATTTATATAAAATTAATTATCAGATGGCAAACAATGGTAACGAACCAATAAATGAGGTTAATCAGTCTGAGCAACATCCAGGAGATCAATATATGACTAGACAAGATATCGAAAATATTGTTGCTCAAGGGATAGCCAATGCTATTCCAGCATTCGTTGCTGCTATAAAGAATCCAATCGAACCACAACAAATGGTCCCTAGTAAACGTATTTCTGAAGATAACTTCAGTAATAGTGTAAACGGAGGCAAAGATAATGTTAACCATAATGGGGAACCACATCAAGCTCCATTTCCTAAGAAAATGAAAACTGCAACACCTGGTTGCACTTTCAAAGAATTCCTTGCTTGTAAACCCACTGAATTTGCAGGCAATGAAGGAGCAACCGCATCACTGCGTTGGTTAGAGAAAACCGAAGCAGTCATTACAATAAGTAAATGTGCTAAAGATGATCAGGTTATGTATGCATCAAATCTCTTCAAGGAAGGAGCACTCGAATGGTGGAACACTGTGTTACAATCAAAAGGAAGAATAATAGCTTATGCTATGACTTGGGAAGAATTTAAGGGTTTTGTAGAAAGAAAATTATGTCCCGAGTATGAAAAGGAACAAATGACAAATAAGTTCCTAAATCATCGGATGATGGGTGTAGATTGTCGCGGTTATACTTCGACATTCTTTGAATATGCTAGAGTGGTACCAACACTGGCTTCGCCAGAACCGGTACTCATTTCTCGCTATATTTGGGGACTAATTAGTGAAATCCGTAATATCGTTAAAGCTGCGAGACCTCGCACAATTGACGATGCTGTGGAATTAGCTAATACCCTAACCGATGAACTGGTACGCACCCAAGATGAAAACAGAAAGAAGGAACTGGCTCAGAAAATTACCCAAGGATTTCGTATGGGTAATAATAACAGCTTCAAGAGAAGAGGAACAGGGCAATCTTCAAGTTTGCCGTTCTGTCAAAATTGTAAAAAGAAACATTTTGGAAAATGCAAAGTATATTGCAATTTTTGCAAAACTGTAGGGCATCGTGAAGAAAATTGCAGGAAGAAATCCATAATTTGTTACAATTGTGGAGAGGCAGGACATTTCAAAACAGAATGTCCTAAATTGGTTAAACCAGCAGACAACAAAGCTAAACCAGCTGACGGAACTATTAAGAAGAATGCTAGGGCATTTCAGCTAACCACTCAAGAAGCAGAACTCATCCCAGATGTGATAGCGGGTACGTTCTTAGTTCACAACATTTACGCCAAAGTATTATTTGACTCTGGTGCAAACCAAAGTTTTATAAATACTTCATTCTGCCAAGCTCTTAATTTACCTTTAACCAATATTAGGCAGATTTTTACAGTTGAAACGGCAGACGGAAATTCAGTTAAAATAGATAAAGTTTTGCAAGAAGAAAACATAGAACTTTTAGGACATAAATTCTCTGCAAAACTATTGCCGATGAATTTAGCTGAATTTGATGTTGTATTAGGAATGGATTGGTTAGTAGCCAACCATGCTAAAATCCTTTGTGATCAGAATTCCATAGAAATTCAATCACCCACCGGAGAAGTGATTAGGATTACAGGAGATAAACCACGTAAGCCCATGAAGTTCATATCAGTAATGAAAATTGCTAATTATGAACGAAAACAAGGAATAGTATATATGATTTCAGTAATCATTAGTACTAAGGGTAAAGAACTTAAGGAAATTCCTGTAGTCTCAGAATATCCAGATATATTCCCAGAAGATTTACCGGGATTACCTCCGGATAGGGAAGTAGAATTTAGGATTCATCTAATTCCAGGAACTACACCAATAGCAAAGGCACCTTATCGGTTAGCACCCACAGAAATGTTAGAACTAAAAACGCAATTAGATGAATTACTAAGTAAAGGATTCATACAACCTAGCTCATCCCCTTGGGGAGCGCCAGTACTATTTGTTAATAAAAAGGATGGTTCAATGAGAATGTGTATCGATTATAGAGAATTGAATAAGGTTACAATTAAGAATCGATATCCATTACCTAGGATTGATGATCTGTTTGATCAACTTCAAGGAGCTAGATATTTTTCTAAGATAGATTTACGCTCCGGATATCATCAATTGAAGGTACAAGAAGAAGACATACCTAAAACTGCTTTCAGAACTAGGTATGGTCATTATGAGTTTACAGTCATGCCCTTTGGGTTAACAAATGCACCTGCTGCATTCATGGACATGATGAATAGGATCTGTAAACCATATTTGGATAAATTTGTAATTGTTTTCATAGACAATATACTTATTTACTCCAAAAGTCAGACAGAGCATTGTAAACACCTTCATGCACTCTTAACTTTGTTAAGAAAAGAAAAGCTTTATGCCAAATTCTCGAAGTGTGAATTTTGGTTGCAAGAAGTGCAATTCTTAGGACACATGGTGAATCACGAAGGTATTCACGTAGATCCTGCTAAAATAGAGGCAATTACCAATTGGAAGGTTCCACAAACAGCAATGGAAATAAGAAGTTTTATAGGTTTAGCTGGGTATTATAGACGGTTTATTAAGGATTTTTCCAAGATAGCCGTACCATTAACTAAGTTAACCTGTAAAGCCATTAAGTTTGAATGGGGGTCTAAGCAAGAAGAAGCCTTTAGAATATTAAAGCAGAAATTAACAAATGCACCAATCTTAGCCTTACCAGAAGGAACTGAAGATTTTGAGGTATATTGTGATGCTTCAAAACTAGGATATGGATGTGTGCTTATGCAACGCAAAAAGGTGATTGCATATGCTTCAAGGCAATTGAAAAAGCACGAAGAAAATTATACGACTCATGATTTAGAATTAGGAGCCGTAATTTTTGCCCTTAAGATTTGGAGACATTATCTTTACGGAAGTAAATTTACTGTCTACACAGACCACAAAAGTTTAAGATATATATTCGGGCAAAAAGAGTTAAACATGAGGCAAAGGAGATGGATGGAAATCCTATGTGACTACGACTGTGATATTCAGTATCATGAAGGAAAGGCAAATGTAGTTGCAGATGCCTTAAGTCGTAAGTATTATGAGAAACAACGACGAGTTCGTGCTCTCAGATTAAATCTACAATTAGATTTAATGGAACAATTGAAGAATGTTCAAACTACAGCAATCAAGGATGATGCTGAAGGAATGAAAGGACGAATCAAGGAATTGGAACAAGGAGTAGATGGAGTTTGGAGATTCCACAAAAGTAGAATTTGGGTACCTAAGCAGGGAGACTTAAGACCTAAGATTTTAGAAGAAGTTCATAAATCTAGGTATACTATGCACCCAGGAAACAATAAGATGTACCAAGATTTAAGAAAGAACTTTTGGTGGATAGGAATGAAAAAGGATATAGCACGATATGTTTCTAAATGTCTCACTTGTTCACAAGTTAAGGCAGAACATCAGAAACCTTCAGGGTTACTACAACAATTAGAAATGCCTGTATGGAAATGGGAACTTATAACAATGGATTTTGTTACCAAGTTACCCAAAACCAGAAAAGGTAATGATGCGATTTGGGTAATTGTGGATCGATTAACCAAATCAGCTCACTTTCTACCAATGAAAGAAACCTTTAGTATGGAAAGGTTGGCAAAATTATATGTAGATGAAGTTGTATCCTTACATGGAGTTCCACTCTCCATTGTTTCGGATAGGGATAGTCGTTTTACTTCTCATTTCTGGAAAAGTTTCCAGCAAGCTGTGGGAACTCGACTAAATCTAAGCACTGCATATCATCCCCAAACAGACGGACAAAGTGAAAGGACAATCCAAACTCTAGAAGACATGCTCCGAGCATGTGTAATAGATTTTGGTGGAAATTGGGATGATCACTTACCATTAATTGAATTCTCCTATAACAATAGCTATCATTCAAGTATTGAAACTGCCCCATTTGAAGCACTATATGGAAGAAAGTGTAGAACTCCAGTCTGTTGGGCAGAAATAGGAGAAAGTCAATTATCAGGTCCTGAAATAGTGCAAGAGACGACTGATAAGATTACTCAAATCAAGGAAAGACTGAAGACGGCTCGAGATCGCCAGAAGAGTTATGCAGACAATAGATGCAAGCCATTAGAATTCCAAGTAGGAGACAAAGTATTATTAAAAGTTTCTCCTTGGAAAGGAGTAGTTAGATTCGGAAAGAAAGGAAAGCTAAGTCCAAGGTATATAGGACCATTTTCAGTGATCCAACGTATAGGACCAGTAGCTTATCGTTTACGACTACCAGAAGAATTATCTGGAGTACATGATGTATTTCATGTATCCAATCTCAAGAAATGCTTATCAGATGAATCACTGGTAGTACCTCTTAGAGATATAGAGGTAAACGAAAAGCTGAAATTTGTTGAGAAACCTCTTCAAATTGAGGATCGAAAGATCAAGTTTCTCAAACACAAACGACTAGTTTTAGTCAAAGTCAGATGGGATTCAAAGAGAGGAGTTGAATACACTTGGGAGTTGGAATCCGAAATGAAGCGAAAGTATCCTCACTTATTCCGATAAATCTCGAGGACGAGATTTTATTAAGGTAGGGAGAATGTAACAACTCTCATCAAAAGTTATATTTATTATATTATTTTATCCAATAGGAAGCTCTAATTAAGACACCCAAGTGATTCTGTACAAACCCTAAAATTTTCAGAACAATCAGGATCAGGGCCCCTAAAACTCAGGGGGGGGGGGTAAACCTTAGTTAACAATTATCTAAAAATACTCGCTGTTAAAATTCGAAATTAAGAATTTGTCAAGTCAGCAAAGCTAGTCCCAACCGTGGCTACCCTATAACCTATTTTCAACCCTTACGGACCGTAACATTGTGAGTCTTACGGTCCGTAAGCACCCTTACGCACCGCAACAATTTGAGGCTTACGGTCCGTAAGCAAAGTGAAATTTCGACTATAAATAGCAGACATTGGTAATCGAATTTTGGTGTTCAAACGACGTAAAACTTCGCTGCATGTACTGAGATACGTTCTGGTTATCACAATTAACACACACGGTTCACTAAGCAACGCCGCAATCAGGGTAATAACTCGATCGCTGCTACGATTCAATGTCCGATCGATTAAACTATCCAATGGATGTTTAAGTGCTGCCCACATTAGGGTTTATGCTTTGTCATTCGTCGTTAAATCGATGGATGTTTAAGTATCGCACTTTGTCATTCGTTGTGAAGGTTATAATCTCGTGAGTTATCGTAAATGCTGTATTAAGTTACTAACCTAATTTGTGTTTCTGATTATTTAAACTAGGTTATCAAGGCTAATCAGTAGAATAAGCTCTGTTAAATCTGCAATGTGAGTCATTCTCTTTTTATCAAATTACTTTACAAAAGCATGTTTATTTTCAAAGGTTATAATTACAGGGATTAAGTCTATGTAATATGAAATTACTGCCAGTATGTGGGGGGATGTGCACATAGCTACTAATTATTTATCATTTGTGGGTGAACGGACCCAACAAGTGATATGTCCACAGTCACAAGTCCGGTCAAGTGACAACTGGATCAGTTAATTTAAAAGATAGAGACATTGTAATCGCTCTTAATACTGTAAATTATAACAAACAGGTCGTTTTATGTAAATAGAATGATTCACTCAGTATTTCCCGCTGACAAAACCTTTTTCAAACATGTTTCAGGTGATCTGTTGTGATCCAGGAAAAAGTGCCGTGAAGCACTATCAGCTTAAGGAAGTGGCTCAGTATAAAAATAAAGAAACATGTTTTGTAAAATAAAAGATTTCCCGGTGAAATCTCAAGATTGTAAATTATCGGGTTTTATCCCGAATTGTGAAATAAAATAATCGGGAAATATTTCAGTTTTAAAAGATCCTGAAGAAACTTCCGCTGTTAATTAAATACCACGGGATTTCTGTCCCGCGGCTCCTGAAACGGGTCAAACCGGGTCGGGGGCCGTGACAGTTAGGTTGTCACCCACCTTAGTCCAGCAAGGAGGTTGGCATTATCTTCCATGCAATGCCTCAAACAGAGCTGTCTGAATACTAGAATGGCAACTGCTGTAGTAGAACTCAACCAAAGGTAAGTGTCCTTCCGATTTTTACTAAAGTCAATCACACACATGCTTGCAGTATGTCTTCGAATGTCAGGATGGTTCGTTTACTCTGGCCGGTTGCCCTCTGGTGATAAGTAATGCTCATGTCTAGACGTGAGCCAAGGGTGTTGTGTATTGCCTGTAATAAATCAGGTATAGATCAAAATCAGAGGTAACGGGAGTTGGCACCCCGTGCCTAGAAACTGCCCTTCACAGGTAATTACTCACAAGATATAAAGACTTGTCAATTTTCCTTGATTGCATGAAGGTGTACCAGTTACATGAGACAATCAACGATCGTCCAGGTGATATCGTCTCCGTTTTGGGTTTCAAGTAGGCCAGTGACAAGGTCCATGGCAGTCTGTTCTCATTTCCATATGGGTGTTTCTGATTGCTGACACAAACCAGAAGGTTTCTGATATTCCACCTTGACTTCTGCACAAGTCAAACATCGTTCACGTACATTGCTATATGGACCTTCATGCCCGGTTGCCAGTACCAGATTTATAGATCCTAATGTCTCCTATCAAAATCCAGACTACTAGAATATCAAGGCTGGTGTGCTTCGCTCAACACAAGTTTCCTTGGATTGCTGTATAGTGGAGTCCATATTCGTTCCATGAAGTAGCGAATATCGTCTGACTTGCCAAAAGTTGCTCCTCCATGCCCCGCATGGACCCAACTTGAAAATTCTCTTCCTTCAGTGCTTCGGATTGAACGGGGTGAATCTGATCAGGTAGGCTAGAGTCGATGGTGAGCTGCAAGCTCATACGTGTTTAGGTTCCATAGTCGTAATCGCTCGAGAGTTCCATCCAGCGATGCCATCTCATGTTTAGCTCTTTCGAGACAAGGGTACACGAGAGGCCCTTGTGATCGGTCTAAGTAGTGCATTTGGTACCGCCCAAGTTATGCCTCCAACTTAAATCCAAAGACCATGGTTTCCACCGCAGGTTGTGGCTCGTGCAATTCTTCTTGTAAATCCACTACGTAAGTGATATTCGCTAATTTACACATATGCCTCCAACACGAGAGGCCCTTGTGATCGGCCTAAAACAGCATACCAGACAAGATGATAGAGAACGAGGACTTTCCAGACAAAACGACGAAGCTGCGAACCTTCTGTTAGAAAACTGACCTGGGCGTGTGGAACGGTCGTGCGACCAGATGCACGACCATGCATCTTCGACAAAACCAACTCAGTCCGGCAATGAACGAACGTGCAACTCGGCGTGCAAGGCACACAAGGCCAACCCGGTGACGCACGGTCGTGCCATAATCTGCACCCCGTGCGGATCCGATGATCAGCCAAAACCTCGGTGATGAACGATCAGTGCGACTAGGCGTGCAACAAGAACCCGGCATTGAACGACCGTGCCATCTGAAGAACGGTCGTGTGATATCGAATCTGGTCAAAGATCTGATGACATCATGCAGTATGGTGCACCATACTCCAATAATTGCTTAAAGTGAACGGTCGTGCAACAGGACGCACGACCGTGCGACATCGAAAAAATATAAAAACTTGCAGAAACATTCTGCTCGTAACTCTGGAATTTTGGAGAGCAATTCAGGCGATTTTCAGGCTCCGGAGGCTTCTGCTTTCACCCGAATTCAAGCCACATTGTCTCATTTAGCTCGATTACTATCCGGATTCTTAATCTTATGCTTGTTTATGGTTTGGTTTTCTAATCTTTCCATGATTTTGTTAATCTTTCAAGCATTTAGGTTAATGTCTATGTATTATTGTAGCCTTTGGGCAAAAACACAACAATCCCTTGTTTGATTACAACCATTAGTACGTTAATCTTTGTTTGTAATGACATTTTGAAGTATTTTCTATGTTAATCTTTGATGATTAGTTTGCAACCTTGTTATTGATATTGATTTCTTGATTATAAGTAATTGTGTTGGATGATTGGTATTTGGTTAGTTAAGATAGTTGAAAAATGAAGCTTAATTAATCTTGTATTAGTAAACTTTGAACTTGGTTAACTAGTTTAGCTTGGTTTAAATGTGTGCATCATGATACTAGAAATGGTTAGTGATTTAATTAAATGTAATTATTGTTAATCAAGAGAGCTTGCCGTCACGTAAGGACCTTAACGGGTTAGATGGTGTCGTTATAAATTCTTGCCATGATTTGTTAGCTTAGTTAGTAGTTTAGGCCAAAATTGCTATCTTGGTGAATTTATGTGCAAGATTTGTAAAATGAACTCGGTTGTGATTTAATCTAGTTTATGCTTGTCTCGGTGGTTGCATTGTGTTTATCGGTGTCGCTTTCCTTGATTAAGTGCGGTTAGAAAACTCCTAATGGATGACTAACTTATTTTTAAGAGATTTTCATAGACATTTATCAATTGCACGTTAAAGAACAATTTTAGGTGGTTAAAGTGTGTTTATCGTTTTAACTTTCCGAATGATTGTCATGTTAGGATTCCCGAAAGGGATACTAATTGTCTTAAAATGGAAAATTGACCGAATGCTTCTAGTGCCTAAACGGACTTAGTTGACATGCTTTGGTTGTGTATTAAGCAAGGCTATTTATCTATTATCTACTATGTCTTTATAAGTATTTGTTTATGCTTACTTTAGTTTAATTAAAAATCACAAAACTTATGTTTTTACCGGTAGTTTAGCGACAAAGGTCTAGTATTAATTCTCCGCCCATTTCCTTGGATCGATACTTGGTTCTTACCGATACTTTACTTCATATATGACGGGGTACACTTGCCTCTTTCGTGTGTGTTTTGATGTTAAAGTAATAATCACTTTTATAAATTTAAAACCGAATCGTGTGTAATTTCATTATAAAAATATGTGTAGTCACGCACACGTCAGTAAGCCATCACTTTCTCGTGTTGCATCGGCGTGTAACTGAAATTCTGATTCGAGTCATCATGGTATACCACTAGATCACCCGTACCCTCAGGTAAAAGATGATGCTCAGTGCATTGCAGAGTTGGGATTCGAAAGCTGAAAAGACGTTCTCCTGTCTTGACTCCCTCGAATACACAGCACCCTGCTGTGCTAAAGAGACTAAAGTTGCGCGATCTTCGAAAATCCTGCGATGAATCTGCGATAGTATCTAGCTAGACCAAGAAATTACTGTATCCCCGATGGACTCTTTGGTGCCGATCAATATCTAATAAAATGGATCTTTAGCGAGGTCCACCTGTATCCCCACTTCGTTGACTAAATGACTAAGAAGGTGTACCTCTCGAATCCTGAAGTCACACTTAGGTAGACTTCGCGTGGAGTTGCTCCTCCCCTAAGAGCTCTAAGATGAAATACAAGTGCCGCTCATGGTGTTCCATTCTCCTGGTAGTGATTCAAAACGTCATAGATAAACACGGTTGACAAACCTGGCGAGACGAGGTTGACACATACTACCCATGTGATCCCTAAGGATGCTGGTGTTCTGGATAACTTAAACAACAAGAACAGAAAATCGTAGTGGCCGTACTGTGCCTGCAACGCCGTGTTAGGAGTCATTCTCCCCTGGGTCTTCCATCAAGTGACAGTCCGATCTTAAGTTGGTTTCCGAATAGAAACTTAATCATTACAGCGGGTCAAGCAGGTTGTCGATGCGAGATAGAGGGTGACGGTCTATGATTGCCACCTTGTGGTAGTCTGTATACGTACGAAAGGACTTGTCCTTCATTTCCACAATAGAGCTCGGGCTAGGAGCTAGATCGCTAAAACTCCCACCCGGTAGTTCCTGAAGTTGATTAGACAGTTCTTGCAACCCTCCTGGTGCGAGACGGTAAGGAGTACGAGTAATCAAGGCTGCCTCTGGCATGAGATCAAACTTGAGGTTCTACCTAATCAGTTGTGGAAGTGAACCTGAAAGTTCCTTGATTAGCACACTGGGAGAAATCACGAACAATTGGTGGATACTCGATCCTCTTTTCCTTAGCCTTAACATTAGTAACGGTTGCCAATATAGTGGGGTAATCCCTCCGTAGACACTTCTGGGCTTTCATTGCTGAAATGATGCTAACATTTACACCTCTCTGCTACTTTAGGACAGACGACGATTCTCCACTATGGAGAGGGATACGCAAAAATTTTCTCCTCACAGGGTATATCTGCGCGATATCTGGATAACCGATCCATACTAACTACTGCATCAAAACTATCAAGGGTAGTAGAAGGAAGGTCGATGTCGAACACTTGTCCCACAAGGTCGAGTTTGCATCCCAACGAACATAGGAGGTTTCAATTGTCTTGCCATCATCGATTCCACAACAGGTTCGGTTTCAAGAAGCATCAGGGTTAAGCAGAACAGAGACGAAGATATTAGCTACCCATACCAGCTACCATGTTTCTATTATGCATGGCGTCGCCTACGCCAATCCTAAATGTCCTTCCACGAGCACCACCACCAGTGTTGTTGTTACAGTCACGGGGATTCCCAATACTGTCATTGTTCCCTTAGTTGTTGACATTTTGACTTAACAATGGCCAATCTTTGCCAAAGTCACCTTCATTTCCATACTGAAAGTTACAATTTGCGAGTACCTTGTTGTTGCCATGACTGCTGCCTCTAATTTCGTTGCTTGAACGGAGTCCTACGACCTTTCACCAACAGGGTCCATCTCTTCGCATTCCGTGTCACATCCTAAGGCGCTACTCATTGTGCTGGCAGTTACACATTCCACACTATAGTCAATTGTCATCATTTATCTCCAGATTGATTCATAAGGGTTGGCTCCCAGAAGTCACTGACTAGGGTTAAGGACTCAATTGAAGTCAATTTGCTGGTGTTCGTTGCCGGTAATCAGGGTCGTTCTAATACTGAGGTCGATACGGTATTACGCTCCTCCTTTTGTCCATCGATCTTGCAAGTTGATTGAGTAATACACGGTATGTTGCTAGAGTGTTGCCGAAGTGATCGCACTTCGGGATCTAAGGCGTCAATGCGTCAGATTCAGGTATTTGAGAAAAGTGAGGAAAGTACAGACCAAACATTCAACGGTTTGACAACTAGCTCAGAGGTGTTCGCACTAGCACCTAACTTTCTCATACGGGTCACTAAGCGTTCAGATACGTGTTTAAGCAACACTTAATATCAATGTGATTCGTAAATACTTAGAGGGAAGTAAAAATATCACGCTCGGGTAGGAGGCAGTCATCGCTATGACTTCTATAGATTTGTTATGTTTTTCATTATATCGAATAACAGAATAGAACTCCTTTTTCACTCGTTAAGCCTCACTGGGACTCACATGAACCCCACATTATTATTATGTGTGCACCCACAATAATATTGTGATTTGCATGCTCATCTCAGTTCCTCCAAACTCATGTCAAATGGTTCCTCAAACTCGAGTGTCAAACGGAAAGTTGTCTAAATGACAAGATCGCAGATATCTAAGGACTAAGACATACTAACAACGCATCATAATGCAAACAAGAAATCCATGTAATTATGCTATAGTGACGAGTGTGTGTCCGTATGCTACATCATAAACAAGTGTACGCTAATCGTGTAATGTCTACAGCAGGTAGAAAGACAAACCTTGCAATCTGGAGCTGAGTGTCATGGTCGTATTGTCATATTCAGAACTGTTCGGCTATAGTATGGTTTTATAAAAACATTTTTAAAACCAAGTTCACTATAACCAGTGACTCTGATACTAAACTGTCACACCCCAAAATACCACATACGGGGAAAACCCGCGAGGCGTGTGACGTACCAGAATCTAGCCACCAATCACATTGAACTCATAATAACATTTCGAATAAACTTTCATTTATTAAAATAAGGCGTTACAAAACATTATTTATTATTCAGTGGAAGCATAATACAACAGTTAAGGATTTCATAACCCAAGTGTTTTGAAAACCATTAGACTTGTCTCGTGATTCCATGTACTCGACCCATGACCACTCCAGCATCCCAGATAGCAAGTTCCAATAACATAAACCTACAGACCTGTAAGCATGCAGAAAAGTGTATCAGGCAACGCTGGTGAGTTCAAAGTTTGTTAACACGTTTAGTTACCAGATATGAGTTTAAAACATTTCAGAGATTTGATGTTGTTAATAACTCGATTACCGCAGATGGCTCCAGATTATTTTCCCTTCCCCAATGCTCTATCAAACATTGGTCAAGTGGTTAAGGTAATTAGTTCACGACCGTCCTCCCCGGTACGGTGTGAGGGTGCCAAACCTAATAGCGCTATCAACTAATAACCCCGTTGCCTCCCCGGCAACCAATTCGGTATATGATGGGACTTAATGATAGATATGAGTGTATTAACCAACATCCGAAGTTTAACATTCCAGTCAAACCCATTTACCCGACATTCCCCCCGGAACGTTTACCAGATGTCCCTCCCCGGGACGCATGCTTGGAAAAAGAGCAGTGAACTCACCTTTGATTGCTCGGTATGTAATGTTACTTGTTCCATTTTAATCAACCAAATCCTAATGTGGATACCAATGACAAATCAGTTTCGTATACACATGAATCACGTATTCCACATTCACATTACACAAGTAGTGTACACATAATCACACATCATTATACCAGTTGTAACAAGAGATCACGTTACACAACAATTCATAACAACATGTAACAAGTAGTTGAGTCTTATGCAAAGCTCACATCACATGTTCATAAGTCACCATAGCACATATCGATAGTTCAGTTCTCAATCAAGTGAATATGCAAGTTTACAACCATGTAACAACTTAGCAGTTCAGAACATAAACATTCAAGTGTGCAATTTATAACTGGTTACTTAAACTGTTCAGCCCAATTACAAAATATGTACGCATGTGTGCGTGGTCCAACATGAAGGTTCGGCCCAACATGTGGAGTCTAATCCCCAACTTGTGCGATTGAACTGGACTTGTGCGACTGGACCCTCTTGTGCGACTGGGCCACTTGTGCGACTGGGCCACCTGTGTGACTCAATAGGGTTGTGCGATCCACAACACATTCGGCCCATATGTGTTGTGGGATTGGGCCGAGATGTGTGACCAGTTCTTGTGTGACTAGGCTACATATTGTGCGATTGATTCTACTTGTGCGATTGGGCCATCTTGTGCGATCCGGATCCATTTGTGCGAGGTCAGTTATGCAATTCCATTAATCATGGCCAATCAGTTACAAAGATCAAACAACTTTCCAAATATTCATAAACCTCTAATCACCATTAACTCATTAACATGGTTACAACCAATCATTCACTCGAATCAAATCATCACAGTCAACAACTAAACAAATCTAACATTCATCATATTCGTGTGATCTTATTATCGTAACAATCATTCGGATCCGAGTTTTGCATAAACAAATCTAGACGTTATTGCTATTTCACATAATCATAATCATAATCAGTCTTGTTTACACAATACCACAGTTCGTCGATTAACAACAACAATAATCGTCACGAATATACACAATGCATCCATATTAATCTCATATACCCTAGCATGAACATCTAGCAAGTTTTATGTAACACCCCAAAAATGGGTTTGGTAATTTCAAACCCGGTTAATATAAAGGAACGGGTAAAAATACCGTTAGGGGTAAAAGTGAACCCGTAAATGAATATTAACTAGGAATAATTAACCTAGTTGAATATTAGTATTGTTGGTATTAAACGAAGGGTTGTAGCCTTATTTAATTAAAACGAAACATGAGGGACCAAAGTGAACAACTTGAAAGTTGTTTTATTAAAAGAAAACAACACACACACATACACACACATCGTGTGTGTGTTCATGAACGAGCAGGGAAGGCTCCCATGGAGCCAAAACCCTAAACTTCATCAAATTCTCCAAATTGAAAGGCTAAACGAAGCCCAAATTCACAACCGAACATGAATTAACGATCACCTTCACAAGGGGATCATAAGGTATGTCTTAAAACTTAGATTTTATGATCTTGTTTGAAGTGGGTTATGATCAATCCATGAATTTGTATGAAATTAAGCATGTAGAGGTGTTAGAAACACCAAATAGAACTTTTATTATGAATAATTTCAAGTAATTGGGTGATTTAGAATGAAACCTATTGCATGAGTGTGAAGATGATGATCATGATGAACTTGTAGATGTTATAGTGTGATCTTGTGATGTATAAGGTGTTATATGATAGACTGAGATAGATAAACTTGATGTGGAATTTATGATTATGAGATTTTGCTTGAATGTGATGGTTCATAAGATGAAATAGGGAAGAACATGCTTAAAGCACTTGTACATTATGCTTAGAAAGTGATATGCGCACCAGGTGTTTGATGAAATGCTTAGGAGAAAATGATAAGTGAGATTGTATGCTAATAATGAATAAATGTATGTAGAATGTGATGATGATGTATTAGATAATAGATTTGTATAAGGAATGTGTTTTGAATGGATTATAAGTGGGAAATTAGTTTGATAAGATGATATGGCAAAAAACCTTCATTAAAAGGTATGTATGCTCATGTATGCTAATCATGTTATGATGAATGTGATGACATGTATAGATAGGTGTCATGTCAACATGGACACAAGCATGGAAGGGCAACGGGCCAAGGATAAACACGGAAGCTATGCTTGAACTCGGACGCACGAGGTAAGTGAACTCCGAACTTACCCTTTTGTTTGATAATGTATTTATGATATATGGTAATTATTGAATGTAATGTAAAAAGATATGAATCGATGTTATTACTAAGTTAAGTTTTAGTGGAAATGGGTTGGAAGTGGTTAAGAAAGAGATTCGATTAAGTTGGGTAAGAAAAGGGAACTTACATAATGAATTATGCATAAAGATGAATTAAGGAGTTATACATGTAGGATGTAAATTGTAAGTACGTGTATGAATAGAAAGTGAATACATGCTTGAGTGGGTATTTAATTATATGCTTGAATAAAAAAGATGAGTTATGTATATTTGAGTACATGTTCATATGAAGGGAAGCTAATGATACTAACCGCTTTTTCTATTGAGAATTAATGTGAAGTATAGGCATGTTAACAATGGAAGTGAAGGTTGACTCCGCAATCCGATGCGAGTGATCGAATTGATGGATGAAGGGGCTAGTATAAGAGAAAGCATGATATGTTGACGCCTTATTATGCATGTGTTAAGATTTTGTATTATGTCACCGGTTGCTAATGATGTGATTGAATGTGGTGACTGCAGGCTGTACAGGTTTATGGATGTTTCATCAAGAAGTGTACGCGGTTGAAGATCGAGTCAAGACATGGATTGTACGTAGGTGTGTATGTGGTCACTTAAATTGATATAAGTATGTTAGTTTTTGATTAATTTATAAAAAGGGATTAATGTATTTAAGTGAAAGAAAGAATATCATGAAAGAAATTTTAGGTATGTACTTTCCGCTGCAAATTAAGGGTAAGAATGTGTTAGGGCGTCACATTTTACAAGACACATGATTCAATTCATATACGAAACATAAGCAACACAGGAAAACACAGCCATAAATCATGCGTTAAATCGGTAATTAACGAAACATAACTCCGAATATGTACTCACCGCGACATGTAGAGTGGGAGGGGATCTCCGCTAGGACAAGAGAGAGCTTCAGAAGAGAATGAGGAGTCCTCATTGCTGCTTTCGGTTACCGGATAGAAGAGAGAGAGGATTACTTGAGAGAGAGGAGAGCTAGGGTTTTAGGTTGTGTTTTGTGTTATTGATAATATGAGCACCACACACATAACCGTGTGTGTGTATGCAACCATAAGTGAACCGGGCCCAGTTGGGCTTAAGGTTTAGGGCCGAGAGTTCAGTTAACCGAACAAAGGAGAGAGGTGTGTGATTCGATGAATGGTGTGCAACTCAACGACTTGTGTGATCAGATATATCACCTACATACATGCTTGTAACATTTACTTAATGCATAAACTCGAAACTGTTAGCTTAAAATCACACATAAAAATTATTCAGGTAACGTACACGAAGTTCGTATCAATCACAAGACGAGACAAGGAAACAGCACAATGAAAGGACTCTTGAATTTACGAGTTGTCACAGGTCGGGTTTTCCCCGGAACTGGTGGCTCGGGTATGCATCCAACTTTGATCGTTATGAAGGAAGGGCTGTATTTACTCAATTGAAGGCAACCCAGAATGCTTATCCGGTGATTTAGTTATCCGTTAAAAAAATCATGCAAAACCAAAAATCTTTATTTAATTATGCAAATGGGCTGAAGCCTTCTGGTAGTTCCACTTAGGGCTGTTCATGAGCCGAGCCGAGCCAGGGTAAGCTCGGGCTTGGCACGATTATAAACCGAGCTGGCTCGGCTCGGCTCAGATTTGAAACCGAGCTGAAAATCTAAGCTCGGTCTCGGCTTGGTTTGGCTTGATTTTAAAAAGAAAAATATAATATATAGCTCTCAAAATTCGGTATCCTAAAATATTATTCAATACTTCAAAAAAACATATTCAAAATAAGTTTATCCTAATACATTACAAGCCAAAATCATGTTCAACAACGAAAAATAAGTTTTAAATTTCAATGAAATACAATATTAGTTCATTAGCAAGGTAATTAAGATTCAAATATGCCATGGATATCAAATTACACACTCCGTCCTCTATCAATTTCTATATATATAAGAGCAAAAAATAATATGAAAATATGATGTAGGAATATGAGAATAAGATGAGAAAAAAATTCTGTAATTAGAGTATTTTACAAAAAAAAAAAAAAAAAAAAGTTAGAAATTCCATTAGAAAAAAAATCAATTTATATGTTAAATAAAAATCATTCTCAAACCCTTAGAATTGGCAATGTGCATATATAACCGAATAAGTGCTAAATTGGAGTAGATTAGAAGTAGACATGGTGCTAAATAACTGGGCCGGTCTAACCAATTCGGAGGCTCATAGGGAAAGAAAAAATCGAGGCTCTAGAGACAAAAATGAACCACTCAAAACGGGTCTAGTATGTCACGAGTAAGCCGATCAAAACGTCTCAAATATGTCACAAATAAATGGGTCAAATAATGAGGATTTTACATTATAAAAGGAACGTTTTAGTGACAATTAAAGTTAAAGAAAAGATACATTAAGTATCAACAATAACTAGCAGGTTTCTACCCCACGCGTTACAGCGGGGACGCGACCGAAGTTCGGTCGATATTGGTTCATTTGTTATGGTATTGTCGCGTGCTACAGTAAGCGAAAGAGCATATGTATATGACCAAAACAATATCTACACATGTTCGGTCCGTTGCAACAACTACATTATTAACATTGAAACGCAAATAAAAAAAAGAAAAAAAACGTAATGTAAAAGTACGCAAAACGTGACACATCCATAATTTTTGCAATTAATGAAAATTTTCACTCAAAACTATTGATGTAACAAAAAAATCAATTCCAATAATTATGGTTTTAGAAAACATATCAAGATTATATGTCAATGTATTTATGTCCAAATAATCTTGTCCTTATGCTAAAATAATGAAAAACGGCCAATCAAATGTCACTACCTTAGTATTTTATAATTCATGGAATGAGAATTAGGTTCTGTTTGTTTTTGCAGACATAAACTGTCTGCAAGCTGATTTCATCTGTTTTCATGTCTGCAACTGAAGATGTGGTCTGAAGATCTGTAAGCTGAAAATATAAGACTGTTTGTTTTTTTAAAAACATTAAAACCCTAATTTTCTCATTTCATATGCGCACACCACTCCAGATCTTCCCTTCATCTCCCTGCTCTCTCCCTCTCAAGTAAACACCGGCGACCGGAGTCCGATTCCGGCAACCGGTTACCTCGGACAAACCCCCAACACCCACACAACACCCCTCGTTCTCCTTCTTTCTCTGATGGGTTAACTCCGGCCCGACACACGCACCTCCACCTCTCTTCTCTTGCTTTATCAGCGAGTTATTCTCCGGCAAGCGACCCCCCCCCCTCCTCGAATCACCTTCTTCCCTGTAACACCTTCCTCGTCGCACAGATCAGGGACTGAGAGAAAGAGAGAGAACAGAGAACGAGGAACAGAAGCAGATGAAGAGGGCCGGCCTCCTCCTCGCCGGCAACAACTCCGGCCGGCAACGATGATGACGACGATGCTGATGATGAATCGATGATGTTGATGAATCGATGATGTTGATGAATCGATGATGCTGATGATGAATCGATGATGTTGACGATGAATCGGAGGTCGGATGTTTCAAGTCTGGGTCTTCTTTTGTGTTTTGGTTTTTGTGATTGTGAAGATGTTTTAAGCAATGATTCAAAGCTTATTTTTTAAGAAGAAAAAAGCTGAGTTCAGATCTGTTTAAAGAAAAAAAACAAACAGTCTTCAAGGCCTTATGTCTGCCCGCCTGCAGACATAGGCTCTTTGCAGACCTTTTAAGCAAAAACAAACAGCACCTTAATTATCCTTTTTACTATTTACTTTTTCATTTGCCACAGATTTTTATTGCTTTTTTTATTGCTGACACTGTTCATCATGAGTTTCTAATAATACGTATAATGTTCTAATTTTACCATTATCATCAATTGAAGTGGTAGCCCAACCATAGAGAGTTTAAACTAACTAACTGTCAGAAACTTACAACTTGACATTTGAGAATCTGAATATTCTATCAATACAAGAAGGTACAATGTTTTATAAATGCAAATCTTAACAATTTAGTTTTAATTTTAGTAAAACAACAACAAATTATCCAAAATTCAAATCTATAATATAACCTTCACAAACAAACGTGCACCTAAAATATGAAGCTAAAAACATTAATTAACGTTATTCCAATCATCAATTAACATAAGATAAGAATCGATTTTGATTTTGATACATGGCAGCTTGCAATTTATAATGGAAACCCGATTTCAATTTTTGGGACTTGTAGTTGCAGTTGTTAAATGAACGTAGGATTGTAGTTTTGATTTTGATTGGATTTGGGTTTGGTAACTAAAAGGCCTTTTAGTGGGCTGTTTTAATAAAAACTATGGAGGGCCACCAAGGTCTAATGTATTAAATTGGGAAACATCAAACAGAAAAGAAAAAGACTAAGCAGTGGCTAGTGGAATTTTGAGTCACTATTTTTTTTGAGTCTCATCTTTTTTTTTTTTTTTTTTTAACGGCAAATTTGGACTACTGACGGACCACTGGAGTATCATCGTGCCACCAGTGGAACCACCCGATCATATCCATCTCCACTAGGCAATAATGCCTATACACCAATTCAGGAGGAAACCCAATAAATCTGGGAAAACCCCCCTTGTGGGAATCGAACTCAAGACCTAATGGTCATAGGCCTTATACCACCCCAAAGATACCACTAGGCTATAATGCCATGGGTAAGACCGAGTCTCATCTGGTTCTTCTATTAGGTCGGCCAGTAAATAAATATGAGTTAGTTAAATTATTGAGAAAGAAAAAGAAAAGAAAATCAATATTGTGTTTGGTTCCTCAACAAGTGGATTCTCAACCAACCAATTACCCAAAAATCTACACACTTACAAATAAAAACTACCTATAAACATTTCGTATTTATATCTAAATCACCTACAAATAAAAAAAATTCTTTGAATCCAGACATAACGCACACGAGAAGTTCGGAAACATGCAACAAGCCTTTTATTGCGACAGAAGATTTACATCATGTTGGATTGCAAGTGCCATATTATTATAAATCTTTGACTACTAGTTGAACATTTAAAATTCTTAATTTAAAATTCTTAATAGCGAAATTCATCTTTGACTACTAGTTGAACATTTAAAATTGGGAATATTACTAAAGTAGCCGTTTGACCAGGCGGTTTACGAAAATAGCCATTTGACCAGGCATAAAAATGCCCTTTCACGCTTCCCCAGCCAAGTGAACTCCCATTTTTATGCACCTTCAATCCAGCCACAACCAAGCGGACACGTGTCCCGCTTACCTGAACCGAGCCGTCTCATGCCCATGCCGCTACACGTCGGAAATGCCGGTTCACCTGTCGGATTTCGGTTCACCTGTCGGAAATGCCGGGTCACCTGTCGGAAATGCCGGTTCACCTGCCTTAAGCCGGTTCACTTGCCGGAAATGCCGCTACCGCTGCCTTAAGCCGCATGAAACGGCTCGGTTCAGGTAAGCGGGACACGTGTCCGCTTGGTTGTGGCTGGATTGAAGGTGCATAAAAATGAGAGTTCACTTGGATTGAAGGTGCATAAAGCCTGGTCAAATGGCTATTTTCGTAAACCGCCTGGTCAAACGGCTACTTTAGTAATTTTCCCTTTAAAATTCTTAATAGCGAAATTCAATAAAGGTAATAGGGAAACCGTACTAAACCATGTGCAAGTGAACAGTTTTGTTCTGGTATAAAATCTAATGATTTTTTATATATGAATATAGAGTTAAATAAGATTTTCGTTTGTGGTTTGGATAAAATTAAATAACAATTTAATCCATTGCTATTATTATTATTATTGTTGTTGTTGTTGTTGTTGCTGAAGAAATGTTATGGTTTCCGAATTTTGCCAAAGTAACATGGGAATGATAAGGTGGGAAAAGCAGGGTGATTTCACAATTCGATTCGGATTTGAAAAATTTGAAACTCGACTAAAATTCGATTAATAAGGTTCGCATTTGATTTCTAAAAAATCGAATTCGACTCGATTCGTAACCGAGTCCAGTAATCGAATTTAAATCGAATACGAATTTAGGATTTTTTTTAGTTCGTTTCGATTCAAAATTTGAATTCAATTTATACATATTTGTTTTAGTACACATACAACTCCAAAGTTGGAGCAAAAGTATAAATTACATCCATAACTGATAAGTCCATTATTTAATAATTTATAACATTATCAAGCCCAAATAACAAATAGAGCAAACTACTTATTTCCAAATGCTTATCTAACTAAACTTACATTGCTACCGTTAACCAGCCTAACTTATAACTTTTGGTGTTTTACATATTAATAGTTTATTAATTTTGTAAATTAGCAATTTTAATGTTAAAAATAATTAGTTTGTAGTAGTTTTAAAAATAAAAGTAAATAATTTTATGATTTGGTAAAAATGAATTAAATCGCATTCGAGTTTATCGAGTAGAATAAATCTAATCTGAATCTAATACGAGTCCAAATAAAAAAAATAAAAAATAAAAAATTCCTTGAACACCCTTAAGGAAGGGGTTGCTTTGTAATAATATATAATATTAATATATTTTTACTAAAACATATAAAATTTCTTTTATACTTTTTATAAAGGTATGTATATGATATTAATATATTTGTACTAAAGCATATTATACTTGAGCTAAAAAGACTGTAATGCGATTAAGTTAACCAAAAAACAAACAAACAAACGGAGTTACCTAACTTGATTGAAATAACAAAAAATAAAAACCATAATTTCCTCAAAAGTACACAAAATAATTTGGGCAAAAAGCATATGTAACTCATCAAAAAATTAGAAATTAAAAAAAAAACAAATTAATTAGGCACAATTAATTAAGTTACATTAGGCGCCACCTTTATAAGTTACCAATAGATTGTAGTGTCAATCTATGTTCCATGTTGTAGAGTTGTATGTCAACTCTCATAGTTCCACCGTAAAAACATGTCTATGGTCCGCCTGTTTTTATCGTATTCCGTCAACAAAATCTCTTTAAATACTCTTCAAAATATATATTATTTCCCATAACAACTATAATGTCACCGGTGCTATTTACCCAACAAAAGATGTTTGAACATGAACACTGTACATATGAAGTTAGTGAATATGATATGCTGCTTAGTGAAGCGATCGTTGACAGAGATGCACCCGAGAGTGGTTCGAGTGTTGATGATAAACTAAGGTGGCTGCGATCACAAATTATAGGCGGGTTTGCTGAGATTCAGACCCCCTTTGGATCGCGTAAACTTACTTATGCAGATCATACAGCCTCTGGCCGCTGTCTACGTTACATTGAAGATTATATCATTCACAATATTCTTCCCTTTTATGGTAACCATACTTTTGTTTCTGTTTTAATAATTTATTGTGTACGATTTCGGTTTTCGTCAATCACTTGTTTCACCGTAGTTCTAGAGACCTCGGCGGATTTGAATTACGATGGGACCACCTAGTATATAAGTTGTGGGGTCAACTGACGGCACAACTTTTTTATATATTAAATTTATGTATTATCACGATTTTTTTGACTGGGCCCGCATACAATTTTTTCGGGCCAAAAGTTTAATTAGAATTAAAAGCATAAGAAGGGCATACTTACAAATTAGAAATTAATATGTAAGGAACTTATGATGTACACTTACAGCTACTGGTGTTGAAAATTTTCAGGTAACACTCACACATGTGATAACTATGTCGGTATTCGGACGATGAAAATGCTCCATGAGGCAACCGGATTTGTGAAGAAATGCTTAGGCGGAACCCAACATGACGCGCTCCTTTTCTGCGGATCAGGCACTACAGCCGCTATAAAACGGCTTCAAGAAGTCATGGGAATTGCAGTTCCATCAATTTTGAAAGAGAAAGTATTGAACACATGTATAGGAAGTGAAGAAAGATGGGTAGTTTTTGTTGGTCCTTATGAACACCACTCCAACCTCCTTTCCTGGAGGCAAAGCCTAGCAGAAGTAATAGAGATCGGTCTAGACGAAGAAGGAATGATTGACATGGATGAGTTGAAGACGCGTTTGGAGTTTTATCAAGGCACTGGCCGCCCAATGCTCGCTTCTTTCTCTGCTTGTAGTAATGTCACTGGAATTTGTTCTGATACGCATTCTTTAGCTCGCTTGCTTCACGAGTTTGGAGCCTTCGCGTGCTTTGATTTCGCAGCAAGGTACTTCTTTTGCATGGCCTATTACTAATAACAAATTTGCAATATTATAAATGACTGATACCATTAATGTTAAATGCATAATAGTGGTCCATATGTGGAGATTGACATGAGATCAGGTGCTATTGATGGGTATGATGCTATAACCTTAAGTCCACACAAGTTTCTAGGGGGACCTGGATCACCAGGGATTCTTTTGATGAGCAAGGCCTTATATCAGCTCAAATATGCTCCCCCTTCGACATGTGGAGGCGGGACTGTCCACTTCGTTAATTCCTTCGGTGAACAGGTATCCGAAACTGTATTCAAGTCCATCGAAAACTATCATTATTAATTAAACTGAATGTATCTAACCATTAGGTAGTTGTAAATTCATAGGACACGCTATACGTTAATGACATTGAAGAAAGGGAAGACGCTGGGACGCCCCAAATTATTCAACGAGTAAAAGCAGCTTTAGCCTTCCAAGTTAAAGAATACATCAAATGTGAAGTTATTGCCAAGAGAGAACATGACTATATTGAAAGGGCACTTGAGAGACTTGTGAAACATTCCAACATATGGGTGTTGGGAAATACCAAAGCCGAGAGACAAGCAATTCTATCGTTCCTCATTTACACAACTACGAACTCTAATAAGAGAGATAAGCCTCTTAATGGTGCTTTTGTTGCCAAGCTTCTCAATGACCTCTTTGGCATCCAAGCTCGAGGAGGGTGTGCTTGCGCAGGACCGTATGCTCATTGTTTGCTTGGTGTCGATGAGCCATATTCGCTTGCAATCAAATCTGCAGTCCAAATGGTAAGAATTTTATTTCTACATTAATTTCTCCATATCAAACATTACCATAAACTATGTTTATGTATATCATATGGTGTTCTTGTTCTATTGATAGGGCTATAATGGAGCAAAGTTGGGTTGGACAAGAGTAAGCTTTCCTTACTACATGTCTAATGAGGAATATGAATTAATTGTATCTGCAATTGAATTTCTGGCTGTTTATGGACAAAGATTTCTTCCTCTTTACCACTTGAATTGGAAAACAGGCAGTTGGACTCTTAAGACTAATACTTTACAGGAAACATTTCTAAAAAGGAAAGATTGCAAGCTTTGTGCTTCATTTTGTGGCAGCACTCATGTACCAAAAGAAAATATTCAACAAAAGGTGACAGGATGCAAAACAATGGATTTTGACAAGTATGCAATCTATCTTGAGGTTGCAAAGCACATAGGAAACATTCTTCCAGAATTCCCTACATCTCAGTGTACACTTCCCAAGGACATAGATTCCAACTATGTGTTTTTTCAAGTGTAGTTTCAAATCCATGACATAATTGGCTTGTTAGTCAAAAGTATATATGCTGAGATATTATATTATATCTATTCATGCATGTTGTAATTCACATGATTTCCGTTTAATATTATTGGAAGCTTCAAAGTAGGAACATGGCAATATAGTCCACTTTTAGTGTAATTATTTATTTTACATGTTGGCTTATATTAATTATTTGTTTGGAAGAATTCAAAGGGGAGTAAATATGTTTCTTTCTATTTTTGAAGGCTATATTTCTCATTTTCTCCTAAGACTCCAACTCTTGATATTTAGGGGAGCATCACTATTAACTTAAAGGCTTCGTCAATTAGACCCAAGTACCCAACCCCCCACCCACAAACCTTAGTAACCATTTTCTAAAAGGCTTATTTCCAAAGTGATATTAAATGTAAACAAGTTAGTAAAAAATATTAGGAAATTATAGATGTTCCTTCATGAACACAAGGATGTATAATGGCTATCGTGGACAAGGTGGCTTAACGTTTTTATGATCTAAAGCGAAATGAAATCCCGAGTCTTTTCTGGATTTCATTGTTACAAACATTTCTCCCTTTATCTGAGCTTGAGACAGACTATTAGAGCTAAAAGAAAAAAAATATTTTGTGTGCTTTATCTAATTAGTCAAATCTCATGTACTTATATTGTTTTATATAAAAACTATTATCTACCACAATGGTGGTAATATTTCTCAATTCTTACATGGTACATAGCCTACCATAATCCTAGAAAATCTCTAAATATTGTTGTTTACCTCCCCCTCCCCCCCCCCCCCCCCCCCCGCGTCGATATTCATTGTTGCCCCACCCAGTTGCCTACTTTCCGGTTGTTTTTTTTATAGTCGTCCATCATAGTCTAATGGCAGCTTGGTATGTTGATTCGGGTGCAACATCACATATGACACCTACAACTAATCATGTGAACAAACCGGCTCCTTATTTAGGTAATGCTCGAGTAACAATTGGCAACAATGACGTTCTTCCAATCTCACATACAGGACATTCACAAATTTCTAATAGTCCTAAGTTACGTGATATTTTGGTTATTCTTAATCTAACAAGAATCTTTTGTCGATTAGCAAACTCATAATAGAGAATCTTGTGGACGTTTTATTTTCTCAACCCTTCTTCCATTTTCAGGACATAGTAACTAAACAAGTCCTTTCCACAGGCAAATGTGAAAACGGACTATATATTATTACAGATTAGGCACTCCATGCACTTACACTCCTATGCCTGAATCGCGTCAAACGAATTTAAATCCTATTCTGACCTGTATATCCATCATTTCAACCAGTTCCCCAAAGGGCACTTTTATGAGTACTCAATTTGAGCAAAATGACAATTGTGAATTTGTTTTAGAAACTAGTCAAGAAACACTCGGAATATTAAATAAAATTGTCATTTCAGATGTTTCAAAGCCAAAAAGTTCTTGAAAAATAAATATAAATAAAATTGTCCTTTCAGAAATTTTGCTTTATGTGTGTAGTAACCATGGGCTTAGCGACATGGGCTAATAGTAATAGTTGGTAATGGGCCAAGATAACACGGCTGGCTTAGTAAAATAATAAAATTAGCCATTTTTTATATCAAGTTTACTCACGTAAGTCTTAATCAGTTCTCTAAAAAATGAACACTAAACTCACCCTATCAGATCCTCCGATCAGTTCTCAAGCCGCTCGCTTCCCAGTGGCTTCACTGGCCATAACCGAGACACGAATTAGACCACCCCAACGGTAGATGAAGAGGACCACGGTCAGTGGCGGATTCAGGAACTTTTGTGAGGAGGTGCGAAAATTGGTTGGGTCAAAGTAACTTGGCTAAAAGAGGGGGACCACAACACTAAGTACTTCCATAAAGTGGTCAAAATGAATCAGAATCGTAGCAGAATCCACTCGGTAGAAAATATGCAAGGTGAAGTGTTTTATGGGCAGCAGGTTGCAGACCAGTTTGTGGCCCATTTCATGAATGTTCTGGGAACCTCTGAAGATGTGGAACCTCTAACGGATCCGGGCAGCCTTTTCACAAAGCAAGTCCCCCAAGCTGAAGCTGATTTTATGATTAGAGAGGTTACGTCTGAGGAAATTAAAACCGCATTATTTGATATGGATGATAACAAAGCCCCAGGTCCTGACGGATACTCAGCTAAATTTTTCAAGGCTTCGTGGAGTGTCGTTGGAGAGGAAGTCTGCAAAGCAATCAAAGATTTTTTCCAGAACAACAAACTCCTTAAGGAAGTTAATGCCACTGTTATCGCCCTTGTTCCCAAGATTGTAACTCCCAATTTCCGTCCCATTGCCTGTTGCAATGTCCTTTACAAGTGCATCAGTAAAATCATTACGAACCACATTAAGGATGTGCTATCTAAAATTGTTGATGAAAACCAAAGTGCCTTTATCGCGGGTCGCCAAATCAGTGATAACATTCTCCTCACCCAAGAGCTCATGAGAAACTATCACCTGTCTAGGGGGCAAGCCAGATGTGCATTTAAAATTGATATACAAAAGGCTTATGATATAGTTGAATGGACTTTCCTCAAGGCTATCCTCTCCTACTTTGGATTTCCAAACAAAATGGTTCAATGGATCATGAGTTGTGTATCCTCTCCTGCTTTTACGATAGATGTCAATGGAGATCACAAAGGTTTCTTCAAGGGTAAACGAGGCCTGAGACAGGGGGACCCCATGTCCCCGTACTTATTCACCCTCGTCATGGAAGTCCTTACCCTCATCATTAAGAGTAGGGTGAGATGTGATAACAATTTCAAATACCACTGGAAATGTTTTGAAGTGGGCCTCACCCACCTGTGTTTTGCTGATGACCTTTTCCTCTTTTGTCATGGGGACAGCCAATCGGTTACTACCCTCATGACAGCCTTAGAGGAATTTAAAGAAGTTTCTGGTCTAGTCCCAAGTATCCCGAAGAGCACCATCTTTTATGGTAATGTCCCAGAGGAAGTTCAAGATGAGATCAATAGTCTCATCCAGTTCCGGGTTGGTGAGCTCCCTGTGAAGTACCTGGGTGTTCCTCTTATATCTACTAGACTCTCCCGATCTCATTGTGCTCCCCTCATTTATAAAGTGAAACGCAAGATTTGCGACTGGAAGAACAAATCTCTGTCTTTCGCAGGAAGACTCCAGCTCACCACCTCTGTGCTAAATTCTCTTCATGTTTACGAGTCCTCGCTCTTTATCCTCCCTGTTTCGGTTACCAAGGAAATAGAGAAGCTTATATGGGGATTCCTATGGTGTCATGGGGAAATGAAAAGGGGCAAGGCTAAAGTTAAATGGAAGGAAGTGTGCACTCCTATGAAGCACGGAGGACTTGGGTTAAAATGTCTCCGTACTTGGAATGTAGCCCTTATAGCTAAACACACATGGAACATGATTTCGAGGAAAGACTCTTTATGGGTCAAGTGGATCCACACATACCGTCTTGCAGATAGCAACTTCTGGGAATTTGAAGGTAATGGCAATACTAGCTGGGGCTGGCAAAATTTTTTGGAGCTCAGGTCCAAACTAAGAGCCCATATAATTCACAAAATAGGTAATGGCCAGACTACCTCTGCATGGTTTGACAACTGGCACCCCCTGGGCCCACTCAGCAACATCCTTACGCACTGTAATATGTGTGAGGGTCCTTTCTCTAGACGGGCATCTGCTAGTGACCTACATCTGAATGGTGTTTGGTTGTGGCCGTCTGACTGAGAGAGTAGATTCCCTACTCTGTTCAACACCCCCTGTGGTATGTTAAACAGCTCCACGGATGATAGAGTTTTTTTGCAAAAACTGCAAAGGTGAACTAATAGATTTTAGGGTAAGTGAAGTTTGGAAGACAATCCAAGAAGTGGGAACTGAAGTCCCTTGGATGAAACTTGTCTGGTTTAACCAAAATATCCCAAGGCACGTGTTTATCCTGTGGATTGCCCTCAAAGGTAAACTTCAAACCCAGGACATCATTGATAAATGGCAGGGAACCACTGTTCTTAGATGTGTCTTCTTCAAATTGGTCCCAGATAGCCTCAATCATCTTTTCTTCAATTGTAGCTTCACTCATCAGGTCTGGAATTCCGTTAAACCTCTGACGAAATGGGGCTGCATCCCTGATGACTGGCTGTTCATTGTGACCCACCTATGTTCTGGTACCCATAACAGTGCCATATGGAGTGTCGTTCATCGGCTGGTTTTGGGAGCCTCTGGTTACTATGTATGGTAAGAGCGAAGTAGACGTATTCATGAAAACAAGAACCGGTCCCATGATGTGATCTCAAAACTGATCCAAGATGCGGTGAAGCTGAGAATTATGGGCCTCCCTCTGCCTAAATCAGCCAATACTGTTCAAATGGCCAGAATATGGGACTTAAAGGGCATCAAATGGCTTCTATCAAACCCCCATCCTTCTCACTCATGATCCTTATCCTAGCCATTCTTCTTTCCTGTTGCTGGGCCTTGGGTGCTGGTTGTTTTGATTGGCACTTAGAGATTGAAAATGGCATCAAGTGGATTGAGAAACTGATCACTCATTACATGAAAATCCTTACCAACAAAACTCACTCTATTCTGATTCTTTATGTCTGGGTTGGGTGTATCTTGGGTTGGGTCTGTCTTTGCAGGAGTTCTGTTGCTGTTTGGGTGGATAGTTGGGAGGGCTGGGCCATGGTTTTTAATACGTTACTCAGCAAGGGTGGGTCTCCTTGGTTTGGGTTTGGAGTTATAAGGGGGAGAAGAGTAGAAAACCTCGCTAGTTTTTCTGGCTGCAATCTGGTGGTTTGTCCTCTTACCTTGTTCATTTGGTCTTTAGGTGCCCTTATTCCCTCACCTTCTTTCTGGTTATATTGGATACATATGGGAGGCTTTGGTTGTTTTTGTGTGTTAGGGGAAAACACAAACTTGGGAGGTATAAGTCAGGACTGGGAAGGGGCGAAGTCTTTTGGCAGTTACCCTTACTTGTTCCCTGCCCCTATCCCAGAAACCAATGTTTTGAGTCAGCCTGTGTCCTATCTTCAACTAACCTTGTTTAATTCTTTTGGGTTCTTTAAACACTAAGGGTTGGGACATGTGTGATTGGTGGAAAAATTGTCTACTGCAGCAGTTCAGCAGTCATGTTGTTTTAAAATTACTACAGATGTTGATTTTCAAGCTCTTTATGCACCAGATGAGAAGTTATTCTTTAGAAAAGTTGCAGATGATATATGACAGCTACAGGTCAGTTTTTGTGATGCTGCTAGATCTTGGTCAAGATCCTATCCTTATGTATACGGCTGCTGAGAGCTGTCTGCATCAGAACCTCTTCTGGACCTGCTTAATCTGGTTGCATGTTGTTAAGTAGCCTGCTTTAAACATTTGGATGGTTCTTATTTCAAAAGTCCAACTTGATCTACATATGCAAATGAAAGGGGACTGGGGCTGGAGGGGTATTTTGGAAAAAAAAAAACATTATTGACCTTCTTGAGTTTGTAATCTCAATCAGGTGTGAATGCAAGGTTGGGCCGAACAAAAGAACTATCCGGATTTTTTGGAGTCAAGAATTATGGTGTATATTGCCTTGTGTGAATAGGCATTTTTGTAAAGGTTTACTCAAACTTTGGTTAGGATCCATAGTTACTGTCGTGGCTGAAACTGCTAGGTATTTTTGTACCCCAAAACGGGGGAGAATGATTTCTTATTTTTGGTCCCCAAAGGATGTTACGGGGAATAGTCGGGGGTATGCCCCTTTGATGTTGTAATTTTTTCATTGTTTCTATGATATGTTTGCCGGGCAATGCCCTTTATCCAAAAAAAAAAAAAAAAAACAAGTCGGGACATAGGGGTGGGTTCAAAATACGTCGGGTAAAACAATTCTCATCTATTTTCTTAACGTTGTTGTATACTATTCATACCTGCCAATTCCATGTGATTAGTTAGTTAAGTCATCACAAGGGTGTGAAGACTTTGTGTATGTGAATCACGCGGGTGTGCATGCATCTTCACTCTTCAGGCAGCTTGGTCACTTACACTATATTTTATATATACCATCGTCTGTGCATTAGAGAGCAACTTAAAAAACAAAGGAGAATAATACACATTATATATCTTCTCACTTGAAAGTTTCTCAGATGAAAGTTGAGTGTTTCTAAAACCGGCTGCAATGTCTTCACAACGAAGTTTTCTACTCAATATAATTTGTAGTAGTGGTGATCACTATCTTTTTGTACAGCTTCTAACTCAACCTTAATACCTTATTTCCTTTCATGACCCTCTTCAAATTTTTGTCGCATCCCAAGCTCTTTGTTCATCACAACCATAAGAGGCTTTAGTAAAGCACTTCCATCTTCTAGAAGTTTGTCACTAGTTTGAATATTTGTTTACTTATACATTCCTGAAATTCTTTGATACCTCCTTACCTTTTCAAACTCCACATACATCATGATGACGACGGGCCAATTGGTTACCCAACTTGACCCGTCTTGGGCTCCTCTCATGTAGGCCCAACTGGTAAGGCCAAAATTATGATACTTGTCTATTAAAGAATTCTCCCATACAAAATAGGCGGGAAAAAGGTATTCAGAATATACAGGGAGCATTAATGATTGATAAGAAAAGGATCTCCGGCGGATACAGTACTCCCGAGCTGGCTTCATTAAATGAGGGCAGCAATCTCACCGTTGGGGCTCAGACACGTGTCTGAGTCCCCCAAAGATGGTCAGAAGCCGTTAGATCACTTCGGTACCGTTCCATTGAAGAGATAAGCCATTCTGGCTATATAAGGAAGGTAAAACGGATCTAGTTCTCAAGTCCAAGGTATCTCACTTAATGCTTTGCACAATCATTTACTCCGACCATAATTCCCTCACAATAAATACCCATATTTATAACTGATTCACACCATAGATAACATTCCGGTGATCATACTCATCGGAATAAGTTATTTTTTTTTACTCTCCGGCAAGTTTACTTACTCTCACGCCGGAGCTTGGTCACGGATCCCCCCCTTCGGGGTCCCCGTGACGAGGCTAACGGTTTCCTTTTTTGTAGAAAACAAAGGTTGGGATATTACGACGTCAGCTAAGACCCTTTGAACGTCATCCAGGGATTTGGGGATTCGACATTGGCGCCATCCGTGGGGCTGTTCAGTCCGGCTAATTTTCTCACTCAAAAAACATCGGCGTGGTAATAACCCAATCTGTGAAAGAAACGACATGGCAACACCACCGAGTTCATGGACCATCCAGACGGTGCAAGATGACCACGACAGAGTCACTGTAGAAGACATTACTCATGAGGAAGAGAATGAGAACCAGGCAAGAACCCTGGAAAGGGAAGAAACCATCACACCTGACTTCGTTGCCATGCACAAGGAAGAGCTAAAGAAGCACCTCGAGGACCTTGAGAGACAGGAGAGGCTCGAGAGCCTCAAGGCCAGACTGTCCTTTGACACACCACCCAACAAGGGAGAAATGGATCCACAAAACAAGAACGATAACTCTGACCAGCCCTCAGGCAGATGTTATTAGAAGAAAGAGAAGACCTTATCACAGGAAAATGGCAGAGGGGAAAAGAAAAGGAAAAGGAGATTCAAAACGACGACGGTCTGGATCAGCCCTACCTTCCTCGAGATTTAGCCGAGATCTCAAAGTTTACCAAAAGAATCGCTGAAGCACCCATGCCCCCCAAGCTCAAGTTACCCTTGAACTTCGACATATATGATGGGACGCGGGACCCGGAGGATCACCTTCATGCCTTCAAGGGTGCGAGACAGCTGGGGCAATGGCCTATGCCTGTTTGGTTCCACATGTTCGTACAAACCCTAACGGAGAGAGCCAGGCTCTGGTTCGACAACCTCCCCCTCGGGAAATCGATAGCTATGAAGAACTAAGCGAGAAGTTCCTGAGAAACTTCGGTCAGCAGAGAAAGGTGGTCAAAAACCCAAACGAAATCATGCATATAAGGCAGAGGGATAATGAACGGATAGATCAATACATTGAAAGGTTCGTCAAAGAAAGTATAAACATCAAAGACGTCCCGGAGGTCATGAAGATCAGCAGCTTCATCAATGGACTGAAGCATGCACTATTGTGTGAGAAATTAGGAGAGGAGTTTCCACACATATTCGATAATCTTATGGATAGGGTCAGGGCCTTCGTTAGGGGAAAAGACACAGTCAGCAAGGCTAAGGAAGTGGACGTCCCGGCCCGAAGAAGCAATCCTACTCCAAAACCTCCAGAAAAAGGTACACCCTACTCACGAAAACCAGCTTTTGAAAAAAAATGTTGCATGACAGGGTAAGACCCAAATACTCCTCATATAGACCTCGGGGCAGGGGGCCAACCCCTTATTCCGATAGCTTCACCCCTCTAACCAAAATACCTAGCGAGATACTGGCCACTGAGAGGGTGAAGAGCTCTTTTCCAAGGCCACCCCCCATAAAACCAGGGCCGAAGGCATAGCCAAACGAATATTGCGACTTTCATAGGGGCTATGGTCATAAAACTGATGATTATATGTATCTAAAGAGGGAAATAGAGGCTGCGGTAAAAACAGGTAAATTAGCTCACTTGGTCAAAGAAATCAAAGAGGGAGGAGGAGACCGTAAGGGGAAAGATGTAAAAGAGTCAGACAGGGCATACGTAGATATGATCAGGTGAAGGGATGAGCTTGACGCCACTAGAAGTGTCAAAGCCAGGGTCCTGGGCCCCCAGACCGCATGAAAGCCCCCATACTAATGCCACACCTGGAGGAACACGAGGTGCAAAGACTCCCCCTCAACATTTCGGCCGTCATAGCCGGACACAAGGTAGCCAGGATACATGTAGACGGGGGAAGTGGGGTAGAGGTAATATATGAACACTGTTTCCTAAGGTTTGACAGAGATGTGAGGGATAGGCTTGAAGAAGACTCAATCCCCCTCGTTGGTTTCAACAACAGTGTATCTCATCCCCTGGGAAAGATTAGACTCCCATTCACTTTCACGGTGGTACGAGCACCCTCAAAATACAATGCAATCCTGGGAAGACCGGGAATCGGCGATCTACAAGCACATGCTTCAACCCCGAATGGAGCTTTGGTATTTCAAACACCGAAGGGTCTGGCTTGGGTAAAGTCTTCATACGAAGTGGAATCCTCGGTTTCGAAAGGGGAAGTGCCTGAGAAGCCTCAGAAAGAAGGAATAGAAGAATGGGCCCTCTGCGATAGATTCCCGGAACAAACAATCAAAGTAGGAAGCCACCTTAGCGACAAATGCAAGAGTGCTCTCAAAGAATTACTCCTCCTCAACATAGAAGTATTTGCATTTCAACACGGAGACATGACCGGGATCCAAAGAAGTCTGACTGAACACCGGCTTAATACGTACACCTGGGTGCAGCCGGTAAAGCAAAAGAAACGAAGTATGGGCCCTAGAAAGAGAAGGGCCGCATGTGAAGAAACCAGGAAGCTACTCAGACCAGGGATAGTAAGGGAGGTGAAGTATCCTTCCTGGGTTGCCAACCCAGTCATGGTCAAGAAAAAAGACGGAGGATGGAGGATGTGCATAGACTTCCAGGACCTGAATAAAGCATGCCCCAAGGACTGCTATCCCCTCCCGAAAATAGACGTCTAGGTGGATTCCTTATCCCAGTACCCCCTGAAGTGCTTCCTTGATGCATACAAGGGATACCACCAGATCCAAATGTCACTAGAGGACGAAGAGAAGACTGCATTCATCACAGACGAGGGGACGTTTTGCTACACTAAAATTCCCTTCGGACTGAAAAATGCAGGGGTCACCTACCAGCGGTTCATGAATACCCTCTTCAGGGAGCAACGAGGACGAAACTTAGAAGTATATGTTGACGACATCGTCATAAAAAGCCTCACAGAAACGGCCATGATAGAAGATATAGCGGAGACCATACGGACTATGCAAGACGTGAACATGAAACTAAACCCGGGAAAATGCTGCTTCGGGGTGGAGGAAGGAAGATTCCTGGGAGTAGTAGTCACCAAGGGAGGGATCAAGGCTAACCCAGAGAAGACTCAGGCGGTGGCCGAAATGCGACCCCCCCGGTCCATAAAAGACGTTCAACAGTTAAACGGGAGATTGATCGCCCTGAACCGTTTCTTGTCAAAGGTAGCTGACAGAACTCTTCCCTTTATGAAAGTACTGAAGGGTGATATAAACTTTAATCGACTGAAGACTGTGTGGGAACCGCTCATTGGCATATGTTCTTAGTACCGAAATTTCGTTTGATAGATTGCCGAGGTTCTGAGATATGTGGTCTTTATGCTGTTTATCATCTGAGTATCATGGTTGTTTCTTTTGCCGAAAAATAACGGAGACGAAGTCTAGATCTTCCATGATACCATACATACGTGTACATATTGCATACGACTTCAATAAGTGATAAATAATCACATGTCCCATTCAATAAGTGATAAAATATCACAGTTTATCCGGGGTCATGTTCGTCTCTTTGTCTGTATGATGGTACTAACCTGTTCACGGACTTGCTCCTGTGCCCTCATGTAAGACCCAACTTAAAATAACAGGATTTATGACATTTATCATGCATTTAGTACAAAATTTTTCGAGTTTACAAAAACTTCATGGTTTTAAGATCATACTTGATCATAACATTCAAGCCTACATCATGCTAGATAAAATTTCAAAACATAATTTCAAGTGTTTACATGTCACTAAAACAAAATACACAAAATGCGGAAGCTTTGTTCGGTGTGTTCGGTTCTTGACATGGCTTGATCATCCTCCGGGGTCTTAAGAGCATCTTTACCTATCATACAATTTCATTTAAAAGATTAGAAATCAAGGCATTTGAACAAAATAATCAAATACAAGAAATTATATATTTTGTTTTCAGCCCCTTCACCCGGCCGTGTCAAAAGTTCACCCGCCCGTGTCAACTCTGCACGTTTATTTTTCATCAAATTTGCATCCAAACCTATCCAAACTCATTTTAATTGCTTGGGGTTCGTTTCTTAACATGTCTAAGCTATCATCCATTACCCGGATCCATTATTCATATAGTTTACGCTCCCGTTACCCGGTTTACATTTTTCTTTATTACACTTAAGCCAACATTTTACCAACTACTTTATTTTGACCCGTTTAGAAGTTTTCATGCATTTAAGCATCAAACTCGCATTTCTCTTTGTACACTTCGTATTTCCATTTTTAAATAGCCTCTTATATTCCACAACAACTATTTTGTAGTGGATTTAACATAACGGACCGTTATCCTTAATCTTACCCTTTGGATAGTCATTCTACGTAATTGACCCGTTCTTAGGCATTTGACTCTCAAGGTTTATACTTACAACTCTTACATATATATAAGAGTTGCATAATCATAATACTAGTATCTAAACGACCTCTAAGGGTCATTTGCCCGATTTACAAATCATGCGCGTTTTGGTCATTTTTAGTCCCTCGTTTACGACGAAGGACTCTCGCTAATTATTTGACCCATATTTGCATGTTTAACTAGCAACTTAACTATGCGTACCTGGCTCGAGTCATGGGATTGACCCATTTACATACCTTTTGCTATTAATTTCTAATCAATAGCAATGCGATCCATGGGTTAAATTCCTGCGATTACAAAACTCAATACTCGATCATAAGATATTATTGTCAAATGGTGTTAACAACACCATTTGACCCGTTTAGTCGAAACGACCAATTATAATTATGAGATGGTATTTAATTACCATTTCATCCCTTTAACCTATTCCGATTTACTCTTTGAATTCATCTTGCTTAAAAGTCGTTTCTTGCTTTGTTTGACCCATTTTGACTTATGCCAAATGGTGTCCTTTCAAATCCTTTTTATTTATTCGTTAACCCATGTTCGGATTACCATTCTACCGTTTTTGCCCTTTATGATTCACCCCATAACGTATTGTTCAAAATCCCTTATTTACTAGTCTTCACCCGACTAGTTTACCCTTTTACCCCTTATTACCATGTCTTATGGTTTCTCGCCAGGTTTACTTATTCCGACTTGCATAGTATCATGTCGGACTTCATATTTCAAATACTTAACATAATTCACAATCAATGTTCACAAGTAAATGTAATGTAGTTAAAAAGGCGGTGTAAGGTTAACTTACCTTGCATCCGAAGTAGGCTTTCTCTTTACACTTGATTCGTTTGACCCGCTTCCTTTCCAAGCCTCCATCTAGCTTGTCAAGCGTCAAACTATCATCATGATTCGTAAGACGGTTAGATTAGTCATAATCATTTACGGCTATTCCATCCTACGGGTTTTATGTCGGATTTATCGTTCGACCATATCAAAATTATCATTCGATCTAATCATTGGTCGGTTTGACTTTTTAAAAGTCAATTGACTTATCAACATATTCATATGCACATTTGGTTCATTGAACTCACTTAGGCATATTTCATCCGAACTCTTAACGAAATCAAATTTTTACATACTAACTAGTAAGCCGCGATTTCATTTAGGCATTTCATATCACTGAAAATGGGCTGTTTTTGGTGACTTGTTTAACCTGTTTACAACTCTTCAAAAATTATGATTTTTTTGTGTGGCGTACCTCTCGGAGGGTTAGCCCTTTTGTTAAAATTTCAAGATCTAACTCTTTACCAAAAATTCGTAAAAATTCATTTACTAAGCTGCAATCAGATTCGTCACTTCTGACTGCAGCTTACGGAAAAATTCATTTAAAATTCCTCGTTTATCCGATTGACGAAATTCCAATTGGCGATTCTTTTAATCACTTAAAACTTTCTACTGTAAGAATTTGAGATCATAACTCAATTCCTAAATTGATTTATGACATTCGTAATGGGCTGCAAATTCTGCCAGAAAACGCAGCTTGAACCTTTGAAACGGAAAAATTCATAAAACGCTCAATTTTCGCCGAAAAAAGCGATTCCAGTGGGGTTTTAAAGATATTTCCTGGAATTACATTTTAGACTCAAGAAACACATGATTTTATCACGTTTTGTCCAGGTTACAGCCAATACAAATCGGCTGTAAATTCTGATCAAGAATCGTTTGAATTCAGATTTCAATTTAAGCTTGTTCTTGACATCATAACACTATTTTTTTGCAATCAAAACCCTAAAAACATCTCATACATGAATTTAGTATCAACAAAAACTTGAGCTAAGCATGATTTCAACATATACTTGTCTAGGGTTTACTCCTAGACACTACTATGTTCCTATTCTATCCATATAACAAACATGCAACCATCAATTTCGAATTTTCTAAGATCACCCAGAAATTCAACTAGAGATTTCTCATGAAATTCACATACCTTATGACTCCTTTTTCAGTGGAGATCACTATTTCGTGCTCGGATTTCGTTTTGAAACAGGATTTGGCCTTCAATTTGGACAATTTGCATGAACTAGGGTTTGGTGGAGGATGTTTGGTCGCCCCCTGCGTTCTTGATCGAACCAGACACAAGTTTGGTGTTTTAAATTTTGTTTTAATAATATTAGTTTCAAACTTAACACCTTTGGTCCCCAAACTATTATTAGGTTCTTATTTTAGGTGTTTTTAACCTTCTAACATATTACTACAAGGCTTCTTTCTAACTAGGTTATTTTTATTCCTAGTTATTTTAATGGGTTCGGGAAATTATAACCTGTTTTATTTTAAGTCCCGTTAACTCGGGCCTTATATATATACTTTGTTTCCTCAACAGCCTTTATTCCTTTTTATTTAATATTAGGTTTCTTTATTTAATCCCTAATATTTACCGGGTTAACTTCACCACTAAAGGTACTTTACCCGTTCATAAATATTAAAGTGGTTTGATTACCAAACCCGTTTTCGGGGTGTTACAAGTCTACCCCCGTTAAAGAGGTTTCGTCCCCGAAACCTTATTTGCGTAGTTCATTGGTTTAAACCAAACGAATCTTGGTTTCATTTTTAAAGCATCCATTCTTTTTGGTCAAAAGTTATCATCTGTATTGACATGGTTATCTTTTATGTATTAATTCTTATGGACTGTAACTTTCACCTTGAAATCCTTATCTTTGTCGCTTATTTGACCGAGTTGTCATTTGATCACCCGATCACTACATCTGTTAACATGTTTACTTCACGCTAATCTTATATTGACGAGCGCTTTACATAGTTCATATTTTTACTTTAACTTCGAATGGTTTTACCGGCTAGACTGACTAGTCACCGTTATTTTACACCCTGTCATTCGGGTGTACCACATTGCCATCCTCGGCATTATGTGAATTCGTGACCTCACATTACTTATGTTTTGTTAAATTGTTTCTTTTGACTAAAACATAATTTTAGTTTAACATTTCTCTCTTTAACCTTTGTCAATTACTCTCATCAGGGAATTGATGACCCATGATTTATTTCTTTCCGTTATTATTTTATGCGGGGAACCATAGCTAGTTCCCACGCTTTACTTTATCGACCTGTAGGTTCCTTCACTTAGCCTCGTAGGCTATTTTATTAGATTTTTTTTTCCTTTTTAAGGCGAGACCCCTAAAGTTTGTTTCTTTATATTTTGTGACCCGAGGGTCATTCTGGTCCCGTAAACCTTAACACTTCTTATAGTCCTGAAAGTTGTGATGATCCCGTAGATTCATCTTTTATTCATGTCATTCTAAAATATACTTTTGGTATTGATGTACCCTTTTTAGATTTAGAATTCATTCATTTTCATTCCTTAAGTCCTATGGATCTTTACCGTAGTCTAAGGCTACATTTGTTTTCTTTCAGACTAACCTTCCGACTTTATGACTCCTTGCGTTGTTTACCCGTCGGTTTGTTCTTACACTTACCGTTTCTCGGTCCATACTTGTACTTCTTTACAACCCATTACCCGGGTTCTTTTATCGTAATGTTTTTAGCTTTCCGGTTTCACCGGTTTGGGTTTTCCTTACTATATCAAGCCTTATTCCTTAATTAACTCGTTTGACTCATTTTGGGTGAAATTTAATCACTTGTGAACGTCAAACTCCGTTCTTTATTCGACCCGTTCGACTTTAAAACAGTTGAACGTAGTTATCAAAATTTCTGTTTGTATATTCTCATCGTCCTTTAGTCATGACTCATATTCCGAGTCTTTTGACTTTCTATTTCGTGTTCCCGTCTCTTGGTTTACGCATTCACCCACAATCCTACCCGTCCACCGGGTATCTTTACTGAAGTCACCATCAAGTAACCATTCTTATATGGTTTTAGACATCACCTTAATTTATTTGGTCATCTTAGCGAAATCAATCGCTTTCATTCAGTCAAGTCCTTTATTTCTTTATTCTACCCCCTTTACTGGTCTGTGTGAATTTCATCACTTTGACATTCAAACTTTACCCCCCCTATGCCTTAGCATTTACATTAGTTGGTTTGGGTTTTCATTTACTTTAATCTTTGTCCCTTCTCTCGGGCTCGTTATTCTAACGTAATACGCTTCCGTCATCCGACTTGCGTTTACGTTTACTATCAAACATTTTAATTATTTGATTCTTTTGGGTACCTTTTTAATTCGTCCCATTTGCCCCGCCCTTACTACATAGGATATAAATGTGTCCACTACAAGAAGTTCATGGTATCATATGCCACTACTTACTTGGCCAGAGTAAGCGATTAACACATGACACACACGACCTTTTTACAGTTTTCACATCACACCCTATGTAAGTAACGCCTCTATTTAGTTTTCTTGGAAATAATATCCTGGATAGGTATTCTATTCAGGTTTTCCAAGTTTTTAATTTACATATGCAACAATCATTATCTACATGTTTGTTGCATATTGCTATTTGTGCGATTATATTTAAAAGCGTGCACCTGGTAATGCTTGCCCCGACGGGCGTTCCTTGCCATTATTCTTATTTACGATTGTTACGCGATTTGATCCTTGGTGAGCATGCTCCTCTTGTCATACCTTGGACCGTTCCTCCGTCATATCCGTAATTTATTCAATTCTCGTGATCTTCATATGCGAGTGTCCTTCAATCAAAACATTCACAAAGGTTAGTAATGTTGACATCAATAATCACCCGTATTATAATACGAGGCTCTCTCCTATACGTGTCAACGCTCGTAATTTCATTAACTGTATCAATCATTTTAATTGGGGTAGCGTGTATTACACGATAGCCCTATGTGTTGTTTACAAGACTTTAGCATGCTAAACTATTAACATACATGTACTTACCGGATTTGCGATCAAGCCTCGAACCGAACACTTTATTCTTTTAACCTTGAGCTCTGATTACCAACTTGTAAGACCCAACTTAAAATAACAGGATTTATGACATTTATCATGCATTTAGTACAAAATTTTTCGAGTTTACAAAAACTTCATGGTTTTAAGATCATACTTGATCATAACATTCAAGCCTACATCATGCTAGATAAACTTTCAAAACATAATTTCAAGTGTTTACATGTCACTAAAACAAAATAGACAAAATGCGGAAGCTTTGTTCGGTGTGTTCAGTTGTTGACATGGCTTGATAATCCTCCGGGGTCTTAAGAGCATCTTTACCTACCATACAATTTCATTTAAAAGATTAGAAATCAAGGCATTTGAACAAAATAATCAAATACAAGAAATTATATATTTTGTTTTTAGCCCCTTCACCCGGCCGTGTCAAAAGATCACCCGGCCGTGTCAGCTTAACATATATTTACTTCACGCTAATCTTATATTGACGAGCGCTTTACATAGTTCATATTTTTACTTTAACTTCGAATGGTTTTACCGGCTAGACTGACTAGTCACCGTTATTTTACACCCTGTCATTCGGGTGTACCACATTGCCATCCTCGGCCTTATGTGAATTCGTGATCTCACATTACTTATGTTTTGTTAAATTGTTTCTTTTGACTAAAACATAATTTTAGTTTAACATTTCTCTCTTTAACCTTTGTCAATTACTCTCATCAGGGAATTGATGACCCATGATTTATTTCTTTCCGTTATTATTTTATGCGGGGAACCATAGCTAGTTCCCACGCTTTACTTTATCGACCCGTAGGTTCCTTCACTTAGCCTCGTAGGCTATTTTATTAGATTTTTTTTTCCTTTTTAAGGCGAGACCCCTAAAGTTTGTTTCTTTATATTTTGTGACCCGAGGGTCATTCTGGTCCCGTAAACCTTAACACTTCTTATAGTCCTGAAAGTTGTGATGATCCCGTAGATTCATCTTTTATTCATGTCATTCTAAAATATACTTTTGGTATTGATGTACCCTTTTTAGATTTAGAATTCATTCATTTTCATTCCTTAAGTCCTATGGATCTTTACCCAACAATCACCCAACGCCTTCAAACAAATGTCCCAAGTTCAACAAATGCAACAATACCAAGCACTCCAACAATTCATGCAACGCAACTCGTTTGAACAATTCCAATCGCAACCGCCAACTTCCCAACCGCGTGTGGACAAAAGTAGAGGAGGAGGCGCTAGCACTTGTGTTTGTTAAGTCCTCAACTTGCCCGATTGTCGCTATGAACCAAAGTTTATTTTTTTAATTTAAATTTAAAAAGATTTATTTTTTACGTTTACTAATGCATTTTTTTTTTAATTTAGGGAACAATCAAACGGGTACTAGTTTTTGGAAGGCGACAACGGAAAGATTTAACGGGATTATGGGGCAAGGCCCGATGCGTGATATCGATTCCGTCTCGGGCAAGTGGCGTAAAATGAACAAGACCATCAATGAATTTTGGGGGTATTATAACCAAATTTACAATAATCCTCCTAGTGGGAGTAACGACGAGGACATTCTTAACCTTGCGTTGGCTAAATGAGATTCTAAAATTTAACGCCTTTCCCACACCTCCGAGCATGAAACGTTTTAAAGAAAGAAAACAAATGGAAGCCGGTTCCAAATGAGGTCGCAACCGCCAAACGGAGTAAAACTTCCGAGTCCGGAAGTTATAGTGCGGAAGGCTCCACCGCTCGTTGTCAAATCGACATAAACGACGACCCGATATATGACGAGGATGTGTTGCCCGTTCACGAGTCGGAACGTCCCCCCGGAAGGGACAAATCAAAAAAAGAGGCGGCCGGAAAGCGAAAAGGGGGCGGCTCGGGTGGAGGGGGCGGCTCGGGGGCGGCTTCGAAAATGGACGAGTTGATAACCGAATTCCATTCGTTCAAAGAGTTCGCGGCCGAAAAATATAGTCACAAGAAAACTGTGTCGGCCGACTATGCTCGAGCGGAGGATTTTAGGATTATGAGGTTGGATCTCGACTCGGTTCCGGAGGATGAACGCGAGGTTTATCGGAGGATGAAAGAGGAGGTTAAGAAAAAATGGACGTCGTAGGTTGTTTACTTTTTTAATCGTATCGTTATTTTTTTTTTCGTTTTTATGTTTACCGTTTCTAGGATTAGTAATTTTAATTTCTAGGAAATGTAATTTTTTTAGAGTAAATTACAAAAATCGTCCTTTATGTTAACATCAGATTACAAATTATGTCCTTTATCTTCAATAAGTACAAAAATCGTACTCTATGTTTGCAAACTCTTGCACATTACGTCATTTGACCATAACTCAGTTAAATTTCATGATTAAATCTGACTAAATGAACACCACATGAGGGTATTTTAGTCATTTCACCCTAAATACAAAATAAATAATCATAAAAAATAATTAATATAACAATTTGTGTTTTAACATACATACACTCACACCCCCCCCCCTACCAAACCACCAGCTGTCACAAACCTAAAAAAACAATTGATAAATTACAAAATGTTGACGTGTATATATAACCAGCTTTTAATGTTTGGAAAAGCAGAATGATAGAATTTACTTTTGATTATCTAAATGATCACTTTTGGATAATCTGGTAGCAACAAATTGATTATTGAAGGATAACTTTTTTTTACCTGAATACCCCCTTTTAACCTGATTAAAAAACAATCCCTTTCAAAACTATCAACCATTCTCCGGCAAGGCACACCACCGTATCCTTACTTCAAGTCACTCATCCTCATATGTTCGTGAAGTGGGTTTTAGATCTGACAAATGTGGATAGATAAACAACTAAGGTTTTTAGATCTGAACTCTTACCTTTGATTTGGGTGGTCACTGATCGTTTTCGGAAAACAGGGGAAACATGAGAGAAAGGGCGGGTAGCGCAACAGTGTTGCCGGAAGAAAAACAAGGTGTCGCCAATGGTTGTGGTGGTGTAAGAGACAGAGGAAGAGAGAGGGAGAGGATGTCGGCAGTAGGTTTTTTTTTTTTTGTTTCTTTTATTAATTCTTTTAATTTAATAAAAACTAGTTAGATAGATAAAAAGACTAAACTATCCTCACATGCAAGGCACTTGACTACATTTAACTGACAAAATTAACTTGGTTAGGGTCAAAGGACGTAATGTGCAAGAGTTTGCAAACATAGAGTACGATTTTTGTACTTATTGAAGATAAAGGACATAGTTTGCAATCTGGTGTTAACATAAAAGACGATTTTTGTAATTTACTCTTTTTTTTATGTTCTTTTATGTTATGAAATGAATTTAATTATGTTGTTTTATGTTGTTTTTTTTTTTTAATTTTTATGAATTTTTTATTAAGTTAACAAAAAAAGTTAGAAAATTATAAAATAATTAGGTGGGGTAGGCCCATCCTCCACCCCCCTCAAAATGCAAGGAAGCCCATCCTTAATGGGATGATGATGTGGCGCCTACGTAACGGCCCATCCTCATGGGAATGGTGCTCTCCATACCCTCTAGCCTTAGTGAAGACCTGCATATAGTCATGGAAGGTATTTTGACTATGAACAAATACCCATAGTCAAAGATTATAAGAAATTACGTTGGTTCTAAAATATTTAACTAATAAAAACTAGAGTAAACTGTAATTTTACCTTCTGAGGTTTAGGTCAATTGACACTCTTAACCCCCCCTAACGAAATAATTGCAATTTTACCCCAACGTTTGGGGTAAGAGTGCCAATTAGCCTAAAACCCGGGGATAAAAGTGCGACATTACACCTCAAATTACTATTAATTACCATTGTAATGGTTTTACACAAAAACAAGAAAAAAAAAGACAAAGTCAATTTACTACACCTCAAATTAACTCAAGATCACAATTATACAACTGAATTGACATCTTGCTAAAGGCTTTTCTAACAATTATACAACTGAATTGACATCTTGCTAAAGACTTTTCTAACAAGATCTTCTCCTGCATCCATATCTTCAACACAATCCATCATTCTTTCTCTGCAAAACCCATCTTCCCACATCAACATCCTGCAACAAACCATACCAAATTAATCAACATCCCCTGTTTCAACATCTACTTCAAGTAACAAACAGTTCAGTAATCTACAAGCTACCAACATCATCTCCAACTTTGCACCCACTACCACCTCTAACTCGCCTGAAAAAAAACACAACAAACACACATAAGAAACAAAACCCATTTGCAGAGCCGGCCCTGAAGGAGGGCGGGGAGGACAACCGAACAGGGCCCGTGATTTTCGAGGGCACGTAATTTAAAAAAAAATCCGATATTATATATGTAATTTTTTTAATAGGGTATAACCAAAAAAATATTAACTTAGGCCCACCTAAAAAATCATATTGTTTAAGCTATTTAGCCCATTAGGTTAGTAAGCCCAATACCCAAATATTTTCTAAAAACTAATAAAAAAAATATTCTGGGCGGCAACTTTCATCCAGGACTAGGACACTGGGTAATTGAAACGTCAAACGTCGCACAGGAACATGCCTTCGATCATCAGCATGCCTTCGATTCTTCGAGACTTCGATCAATATCATCATCGACGATTTTGTAGGTGTTGTTCTGCAGGCCTTCGATCATCATCATTCATTCTGCAATCGAGATCAGAGACAGAGACAGAGCACTGCAGTCTGCAGCCCTTCGATCATCAGCAGGCCTTCGATTCGATTTCATAGGTAAACAACTAAAAATCAATTATCGAATTCAGTTTATTTATGATTTAGATTTAGGATTGATTTACGATTTCAGTTATTATGTCGAATTCAGTTAACTTAAGTCGAAATCACTTAACTTATGATTTAGGATTGATTTTCGATTTCAGTTAATCAGTTATTATGTCGAATTCATTTATTCAGTTAACATATGTCGATTTCAGTTCATTTATGCTGTCGAACATTATTTAGGCGTTAACTTAAATTGATACAAACTTTGTCGATTAATGATTATTTAAGCGTTAATGGCTCCTAAACAAGCATCCGGATGGCAAAAACGTTAACTTAAATTGATACAAACTTTGTCGATTTAGTTAAATTGATACAAACTTTGTCGATTTAGTTAAGACCTAAGGGCACGTTTTTTCGAGCTCGAACAGGGTACATGAATTCTGAGGGCCGGCCCTGCCCATTTGAGTAAAGATCAAAGGTACAATCTTGTTACGTGGGGTTGAATTAATTTTCAAATAAGATTAGAACTTTACGGGCGAGGACGAATGGTCCAAAAACAGAGTAAGTCCACTCAGAGTTGAAACAAATGTTTCTTAGAGTTTCATGAAGAGCCAACATTCCAACTGCTTCCTTGTTTCTATCTGTTGTTGAACCTGAGCCCACCATGTCTCTCTTTTTGTTGTCACTTTTACTCTTTTAGCACCTCAAATTTCAACAGTCAAGAATAGAGTGGGTTGATCATCAGTCTCTGCTAAATTAATAAAGTTTACTATGAAAACAGAGGAGTGAAAATGGAAAGAAGGCGGTGAGAGTAAAAAGGGTTTGCTCGTTTATTTAATTTGTGGGTTAAATACATTGATTAACTCACCGAATTCTTCAAAGTTAATAAATGATGATGCTTTTAACTCGTCTTGCTCGTGCAATAAAATTATATTAATAACTGATTGTTATAAATAATAATAATAATAAATATGGGGTAAGATTACCAAAATACCTTTGCCTATAACAGTCAAACAACCTTTGACTGACAGCAGGGGGTAAAAGTGCGACATAACACCAAACGTTGGGGGGTAAAATTGCAATTATTTCGTTATGGGGTAAGAGTGCCAATTGACCTAAACCTCAGAAGGTAAAATTGCAGTTTACTCTAATTCTTATGAAGATTATTCAAAGCCAAAATAGAACAGATTATTCAAATGTAATAATTCTTGCAGTGGGTAATATTGTTGCTTAACACAAAGTATAGGGGTAATACGAAAGGGCATTTTAGTAATTTACCAGTGGGGGGTAATTATGCGACATAACAAGAACCTTAGGGGGTAATATTAAAGGGTAAAATAGTCATTTCACATTAAAGTTAACAGATCTGTTAACAAATTTGACACCGGTGGGTAAAAGTGCGACATAACACCAAACGTTGGGGGGTAAAATTGCAATTATTTCGTTAGAGGGGTAAGAGTGCCAATTGGCCTAAACCCCAGAGGGTAAAATTGCAGTTTACTCTAAAAACTATATAATCAAATCAACCGTATTTATCTTACTCTTTTTCAAAAATCTTGAGAAATTACATTGGTCCTAAAATATTTAACTAATAAAAGCTAATAACCAAATCAAACTTATTCATCTTACTAGTAAAAGCTAATAATCAAATCAAATGTATTCATGCCGTTAAAAAAAATCGAACGTATTCATCTTACTCTTCTTCGATAGAAACATGAAACCGTCAACACAGTCAAATGAAGCCTTTAATACGAACACCACAACCTGATTAATCATGTGTAACTTCTCAATCATATGTATTAAGTAATTTCAAAAATTAATGTTCATCCGTTATAGGGAGCACTAGTGTTACCCGTTAGAAAAAAAAAACATACATTATAATTTTAATTGTCTTGAACATTGGTTTGCCAAAGTATCAATCAAAATTTATGATACAAATGCATATTCATTTCCTCTAAATACAATTTTACGTTGCTTGATTTAATTCTAATCTTTATAATCATTTTTCTACTAGGTTACAAGCTATTGTAAAATATCAAACATCGCTTTACTTATAATTTGATAATACTTATCTTTTTTGATATTACTTACATATACATTTAGGGTGGCCGGCAATAGTTCTTCCACCGTATTGGTGGAAAATGGACGGCAACCCTTTTTTTTAATTTAATGTTAGTATAATATAATATAATTATAATTCCCCTTTCAAAAATTACAATTTCGCCATCAGTTCAAAATTATGCTTTTGCCCTCAGTTTAAAATAAATTTATGTTTTTGTCCCCAGCTAAAAATTATGATTTCGCCCTTAGTTCAAAACTATGATTTCCCCTAGTTCAAAACAAAATTTTGGTTTTGCCTCCCAGCTAAAAAATACGAATTTGCCCTCAGTTTAAAATTATGAGTTTGCCCTCTTTTAAAATCTTAAGATTTTCCTCTCAGTTAAAATCTGGAGTCTTGCCATCGTTTTAATTTTTTTTTTCAAAACTATAGTAGTTTTTATTTTACTTGGTTTACTCAATCTAACTTTTTTGTCAAGCAGGTGTCTGACACTCGCTCATTGTTTATGACAATTTACTATTTTACCCCCAGCTCAGGCTTGCCATCCTTTTTTTAGCAAAACTATGGCAGTGTTTTGGTTTAATTGGTTGAGATGATATAATTTTTTTGAGAATAAATTACAAGTTTTGTCCTTTATCTTTACACCAAATTGCAGGCGTTGTCCTTTTTGCCAAAATCTTGCAGGCGGTGTCCTTTGTGTTTCCAAAATCTTGCAAGTTATGTCCTCTAGGCCAAATCCAGTTAGATTTTTTGGTTAAATCTGATCATCCAAGGGTAATTTTGTCTTTTTACCTATATATTTAATATTGTTATTAAAAAAATACTATTATTATTATTTACTATTTATTTATATATATACATACAAATATCTATACTATATAAATATATATATGAAAGAAGCCCTCTCTCTCTATCAGACTCTCTCTACCACTTCCCCTCTCTACCACCATCAACCACCGCCTCAACCACCTTCAACCACCAGCCACTCGTGCAACCACCATCGAACACCCCGCTCTATCTCTGTCTCTATACCCAACCACCAAAGGCGCCACAAGTCACCACCGCCCCCACCCCACTCTCTCTATCAGACTCTCTCTCTCTTCTCTCTCTCTCTATCGACTATAAAGAAGCCCTCTCTCTCTATCAAACTCTCTCTCTCTCTCTCTTCTCTCTCTCTATCGACTCCAACTTTCTCAGATCTGAAGGTGGGTGCGTGGTTGATGGTGGTTGTTGGCGGCTGTGGAAGTGGATTGCAGATGGTGGGTGGTTGCAGATGGTTCCAGATGGTGGAAGATGGGTGGTTGCAGATGGTTGAAGATGGGTGGTTGCAGATGTTGAAGAATTCGTTTTTAGGGATTTGGGGATTTTTGGGGGATGTTGGTTGTTGATTTGGAGATGGTGGAGGGTGGTGGTAGGCGGCGGTAGATGATGAAAGGCAATTGTGGTGGTGATGGCGGCGGCGGTAGGTGATGTGGAGTGGCGGTGGCAGGTGGTAGATCGTGTGTGAGGTATGTATTGGCAATTGTTTCATGACATTTTTGTGATTTTTTGGATCTGTTTGTGATTTTTTGGATCTGTGAGGATATGTATTGGCAAATGTTTATGTTTGGGTTTAAAATTGATGATGATTGATGATAATGTTGTTGTTGCTCTTATTGTTGTCCCATTTAAGAATATGCAGATCATTAATGTTGAAGAAAGAGGGGTATAAATGGTGGTGGTGGTGGGGGTTTGGTGATGACGATCATAGGGAAACATGGTGGGGATTTTTTTGGTTGCCGGATTTGGTGGTCAGCGGTGGTCTTTTGGCGGTGGTGGTGGTGGGGGGTGGTGGGGGTTGAATGAATCTACTGAAATGGTGTTTGGATATATTTTATATAAAACTATAAATATATATTAAGTTTTTTATTTTGTTTTGTTTTATTTAATAAATATTTTTAAATAAATTTATAAAAAGACTAAAATACCCTTATGTAATCAGATTTAACCAAAAAATCTAACTGGGTTTGGCCTAAAGGACATAACTTGCAAGATTTTGGAAATACAAAGGACACCGCCTGCAAGATTTTGGCAAAAAGGACAGCGCCTGCAATTTGGTGTAAAGATAAAGGACAAAACTTGTAATTTGTTCTTTTTTTGAGATCGTGTTATGAGTAGTATGCATAAGTAACTAAAATACATGCGTACATGTTATTAAACTAAAAAATATTTGGCTTAGCGCCCCCGCCCCGCAACACGGGCGGGGCATCCAACTAGTTTTAAAACAATTATCTAAAAAGAATTAATCATTTAATGTTGAATTTCTTGAAATTTTGTATTCTACTAAATAATGAGCATTTTTGGTTTGTTATGGTGGCTGCGTTTTGGGTTACCAACACTAACTAGGGTTAAGATGTTTACTCAAGGGTTTATAAGTTATTGAAAGATTATATGGTGTTGATTTTCTGACCATATACGAACGTAAAGTGCGTGTATATATATAAAATGTGTATCAAGCATCAAGTGGTGTCTTTTATATATATTTCATGTCGTCAGGGACTGTTAGACTTAGAACTAGAGAAGAAGAATCTAGAGAGAAGAAGGGTTTCACCAGGTCAAAGCTCAACCATTTTATTTAACCAGGCTTAGAACCAGAGAAGAAGAATCTAAAGAGAAGAAGGGTTCCGTTTCACCAATTCAAAGCTCAACCACTTTCTTAAGAGTAAATTACATGGATAGTCCTCGTGTTTTTCTAAAATTTTGGATTTGATCCTTAATTTTCCAAAAGTACACTGTGATTTGCACTTTGTAATGAATTAAGTCACCAACCAACAAATCTAAAGGTTTCAGGAGGTCCAAGTTAGGGATTGAATGCGTTACAAAGTGCAAACACAGCGACCATCCATATACTTTTGGCAAAAGTTGGGGACTAAATTCGTTACAAAGTGCAAACCACCGGGACAATCCGTGTACATTTAGAAAGCTAGGGAACAAATCCAAGATTTTTGATAACCAGTATGTACTTTACTCCATTATTAACTAACAATAACTACTTTTTTTAGTATCGCCGCGTTGCGGCGAACGTCTGTTGCTGTTTAGTCTGTGTTTACATTTGTTTTGAAATCACTACGAGCGCGTTGCGCACGGAAACCGTTGACAAGAATAAAAAGAAATATAGAAAAAAACACTAAAAGATAACCAAAAGAAAATCAACCAAAAAAGTTGTACGGTAATAATGTTGTTCATATGAAACATGTGGTCAGAGATGAGCAAATGACTCTGGGTACCGGTACCGAATTTCCTGAACCGAAAGATCTTAAGTACCAATTCGGTACGACTTTTGGCGTTCCTGGTACCGGTTCACTACCGTTTTTTACCTTCATATATCGGTACCGTAACTGGTATTTTCGGTACCAGTACCGATTCAGTATTGGTTGGCACCGAGCTCATCCCTACCCCTGAAACTAAAAAAAGAAATCATTAAAAGTTGAAGAAAATCAACAAAAAAAGTTGGAGGATACGATTGTTGTTCCTACGACACCCGTGATCAGGGATGAACAAATGGTACCGGGTAGCAATACCGAATTTTCCGAACTAAAAGATTTTCAAAATTAATTCGATACCGACTTTTGGTGTTTTCTGTACCAGGCTGGTGTCGGTTTTTACCTTCATCTACCGATAACCGTATTGGTATTTTTGATATCAGTACCAGTACCAGTTGACATAAGCTTATCTAACTTAAAAAATAAAGAAGATAAAAAAATAATTAAAAAACTATATTTATTATTATAACCTTTTCTACTTACTATTCAAAACATTGCTTTATTAGAATATAGGAGAATTACAACTTTGATCAACTACAACTAAGTCCCTGAATTATAATTATTGACAAGTAACTCTCTGACTATTAAAGTTGTAACAATACTTCCCCCTATTATAGGATTTTTTTTTTTTTTTTTTTGGGTAAAGCCCCCTATTATAGGATTGTGTTCCTCGTGTTCCTCAAAAATGAAAATTTGGAAAACTAAGTTGAAATTCATAGATGTACTCCCAAGTAGCGTCTATGATGGCCAAATCACACCAATGAACCAACAATTTCATAGCTGCCTTACCTTGTATTTGCACCAGTTTTTTTTTACATCAAAAATAGCTCTAGGTTAGAAACTGAATCAGGGAGTTGAAGGTAATGGTTATACCTGAGTAGGGGGACCTGTAGTTGCCTTCAAAAGTGAAACATGGAAAGTGTTTTGTATTTGAGTGTCAGGTGGTAAATCCAATCGGTAAGCCACCATCCCATTTTTTTCACTGATCAAGAAGGGTCCATAGAAGTGAGTTGCTAGCTTATTATGCCTATGATTTTTTAGAGTAGTCTGAACGAAATGTTGCAACCTTACATACACCCAAACTACAATGTCAAAGTTTCTTTCTGATCAATTAGCATCTACAACTTGCTTCATTTGATTCCGGGTCATTTCTAGGTTAGCTTTCAGCTGTTTAATCATAGCTTTCCTGTTTCTATGCAAATCTTCTACTGTAGCCATTTGTATGTCACCCGAAATACAAGGAATGTGTAATGAGGGCTTAAGGCCATATAGAGCTTCATATGGACATTGGCGTATAATATTTAGGGTTTTATTATTGAGTCCATGGGCCGGTTTATCTCTATATATTGTAACCCCATTGAATGGAATACAATCAGACAAGTCTTTCACTATCTTACATGGTATCAAAGCCAGCCTAGGCTCTATACCGTTTCCGCCGCGCCACACACAAATAACTAAACCGTAGCTAGCTGTCACCACTTGAGAAAAACCGTAGACATGGTAGCGTGTCGTCACTACAGCCGCTGCCCTATCCAGCCACAGTTTGTCTCCCGTTTCTTTTTTTTTTCGGTTTCGTGTTCAAATAAAGCTTCATTTATGGTTCTAGATTCACCAGTGTTCATTCTTACGGTCTCTTACCACATAAATGGTGTTACGACTCATCTTGTTGATTCCGCGTCTCAGTCAAGACGACTCTTGCCACTGTGCCGCCGTCGCTCATTAGACTACGGTCTCCCGCTGCGCCGCCTGCATGATTATAATCCCCCGTCGTGCCGCTATCCGTCGCCGCACTGCCGTATTGGATGCCTCTTGTAGGATTACCAAATCAGTTAAAATTGTGGAATGTCATTGAAGATTATGGATTGAAGTTTGCTGGAATTTTGGCATAAGTTTCGACTTACAAGTGAAGGAAGGAGATCGAAACTAGTTTTGATTTTTCTAATTGTTTGTTTTTGTTTATTATTGTTTTCGAGTCAGATAGTCCGATTTTCTACCACTCTGACTGCATGTGAGTATTGGCGTATAATATTTAGGGTTTTAGTATTGAGCTCATGGGCTGATTTATCTCTATATATTGTAGCCTTATTGAATGGAATACAATCATTTAAGTCTTTCAATATCTAACAATGGGGACATTTTAATTGCAGAATGGTTGGTGGTATTGTATCACCATTGAGCTAGAGGTAACCATTTAGACCATTGTAAAGGTTGGTCCATAGACATACATCTAAGGTAAGATTTAAGGCATTTGTTCAATACTTCAGTTTCCGTTCGATTAATGGTGACATGCAATTGAAAGTGCTAGAGTTATCCCTTGTAATCGTATGGATTCCTGCCAAAAATGACTTAAGAATATAGGATCCATGTTTAATACTATTGTAGTAGGATAACCATGAAGCTTGAAAATGTTATCCAGGAATACTTGAGCAATGTGAGCAGAAAGCAGTAAAGTATCTTTTCCATGACTTTTAGGAAGACCTGAAATAAAGTTCTTGGAAATGTCATTGAAGATTGTTTTAGGAACATGTTATGGGTGTAATAGCCTAAGGATAGAAATGGTCTCATCTTTAGCCCTTTTACATATTGTACAGTCTTTAACAAATCTGTGAATATCTTTAGAACACCCATTCTAATAGAAAACTTCTTTTAGCCTAACTAAAGTAGCTTTGAATCAAGAATGGCCACCAACAGAAGAAGAGTGGCAATAAGAGATGATGTCATTTCTCTATTGATTGTCATTAGGAATAAGCAGCTTTGACTTTCTTTTTAATGCATTACCATCCCATGTCTTAGTTTTAGAATTCTTCCACTGCTGCATTTGAATGATCAGTTTCTGAGAAACTTTTTTCAGTTTGCCAAGCAGTTTGTATCCTTTACCATAGAATAGGATCAAGGGAACAAATAGCCATGTGTGATAGTGCCAACCCTTGCACCCGAGATAGAGCGTCTGTCACCTTATTATCACAACCCTTTTTTTTATAATAGATGTCATAATCATATCCCACTAGTTTTGACAACCAAGTTGTTGTAAAGGTGCAATTATCTTTTGAGATAACAAATATTTCAACTTTATTGATTTGTCTTTAAAATGAAATACTTCACTATAAGATGAGGGGACACTGCTTTAAAGCCAAGAGAATAGCTAAAAGTTCCTTTCATATACAGATAAAGATTGTTGTCTTATAGAGAGAGCCTACTTAATGAAAGAAATAATGCTTATCCTATATTAAGACTGCATCCAATCTTTGGCTGAGGCATCAGTTTCTATCACAAATACTTTTGAAAAATTCAGTAAAACTAGAATAAGGGCAATACACGGAGCTGTTTTCAAGGCCTCAATGGGTTGTTGCGCCTCTTCATGCCACAAAAGGCATCTTTCTTGAGTAAATTAGTCATACGCCCAAATGACTTGATAAAACCTATGTAATACCCAACCAAAATAAGGAAACCCCCTTAAATGTTTAACATTAGTGGGAATTAACCAGTCTTGTATAGCTTTAATCTTTTGAGGTTCTTGATGTGGTGCATAACACATCTATTTTCCTATATATTTGGAATCATTTTTGTATAGTTTATTAGTTGTTTTTAGTGGATTTTAGCTAGTACTTATACTTGGTGTTTTAAAGGTGTTCGTGTGCAAAAGGAGTGAAAACGAGTCTAAATCATGAAGAAACGAGCACATGGGTTAAAACCTAATGAAACAAGGAAAAACTAAGCATAACAGTGAGGCAAGGAAGAGCATGAACTTTAAACAGGCATATCTTGAGTTAGAAAATGAGTAACAGGGCTTATAATATATCAATCTTGATTGTTCGACGAGGCGAATCCAAATATGAGGTTTGTGGGCCTTACTCCTAGGAGTACGGGCCTTATACCCATTAAAAAGTTACAAGTCATACACGGCCCAAATGGGCCCACACACGTCACGCTTTTAAATAAATAGTATAAATAATTACTGAAAAATCATCACCACTTCTTTTTAAACGGCAAATATTACTTTATTCTACTTTGCACCAAACAAGACAAAATACTCTCTTGCCCAGTTTTAAACCTTAACTCATGTTTAAGAGACAACCGCCTCTACAAAGTGAGTTACCCCACATTGACATTATCACCACTAAACCGGGTGTATAGTCATCATATTCCTCCAATAAATATCACCACGTAATCTAAAACTAACAAAGCATTCCTATTAATGTCACATGGCATTCTAATACTATTAAAACATTCTTATTAATGCCACATGTCATTTTCTCAACTAACTTATTAATAATATTGTTAATATTGCTAGTTATTATATTAATTTAATATCTAATATTTAATATATGCACCCCCTTCTTTAATATTTGAGTCTTATTTATGCCACATGACATTCTCTCTACTAATTTAGTAATAATATTGTTAATATTACTAATTATTATTTTAATCTAATATCTAATATATGCACCCTCTCCTTTAATTAATTAATTAATAATATTTGATATCAGACTAATAGACATAAATTTATTATAGATATTTAGATCTACATTTATATTTATCTTTAGTGTGAATATTGCAACATAATTGAATTATAAACCCACATAAACATAATTAGTTAATGGTATTATTGAATATCATATTAAAAGACGTAAATTTATTATAGACAAAATTGCAGAAAACAACCTTTATGTATACCTCAAACTGCACTTTATACCTTTCACTATGAAATCCGCCAAAACCAACCTTTACGTTCATGTTTTGTTACAAATTCAACCTTTACACCTAACCTAGTCATAAAAGTCAGTTAACTTGTCCCACGTGAGATGCACGTGAGGGCATATCTGTCTTTTCCATTTACCCCTTTTGTTATATTTATATTTAAAGGTTTTTATTTAATTCCTTCAACTACACCCAACATCAGATTACCCCCAAAATCCAATTCCCCCATTCGTAAACCCTAGTTTTGCATCAACAACTACAAATAATCATTCATGCCGACGATCTACTGCAGATGTGGTGGGGAGGGCATAATTCTAACTTCAACAACTCGAAAAAATCCAGGCAGAAGATTCTACTCATGCTCTAATTTTAGGTGTCGATCATTTCTTGGATGGGTGGAACGAAGCCAACCTCAAATGAATGCAATGCAAGAGATGGAAGCTGCAAAACAAGAAATTGAAGCTGTGAATGTAATCCTGTTGGACAAATTGAAAGCTAAAGAAGATGAATCAGAACGTAGGAAGACTTATCTGGTTTATAGTTGGTTTTTTTTTTGTCTTGTTGTAATTTTCAGGTTAGCTTTTGTTAACTGATGTAGTCTTTGAATGTTTGTAATTTTTAGGTTGAAATGAATTTAGGTCTTTTGTAATCCAACTGATGTTTGCTGAAATGAAATGAAGTCTTTGAATGTTTGTATATGGTAATTGTCATGAATGTAGTGCAAAGATTGGTTATGTGCAGACTATGTAATGAACAAATTACCAAAGTTTTTACATCGGACAAATGACCAAAAGACCAAACATAATGAACAAATTACCAAAGTTTTGACATCGGACAAATGACCAAAAGACCAAACATAAACTGCATTCAACTTCAACAAATGACCACTGCAAACCAAAAGACCAAAAGACCAAACATAATGAACAAATTACCAAAGTTTTGACATCGGACAAATGACCAAACATAAACTGCATTCAACATATGACCACTACATCATAAACATAAGTTCAAAAGATCAGCATTCAAACATAAGTTCAAAACATTACATCATCTAAACATAAGTTCAAAAGACCATCTGACCCAAACTAACTAGAGTCCATTACAGCATGCTTCAAACATAGACTCCATCAGGCCTTCTTCTTTCCCCTACCCTGCTTCTTCTTTGACTTCACACCCTTGTTTTGCTGATTAGGCGGCACACCTGTACAGGTCCTGCTGTTGTGGCCTTTACCTTTACACTTACCACATGATCCTTGAAGGTTTTTCTTCGATAACTTGCCTGCCTTCTGCACATCTTCTTTCTCAACCAGAGATCTTTTTCTTTTCTTTTTTGGTCTACCAACTGGCTTGTGATATTTTGGTGCTATGATTGTAGTGGGAACCCTTGATTTGTTCCAAAGAGACATGCCATTTATGGGAAACACCTTGAAGTTGTAAACTTGTTTCCATGTGTCTAGATGGTATATTGGATGCACCCAGGACTCAGGAATCCCAACCTTCTGACCATAACTTTGCATATTCCATATGGTAGCAACATGTGAACATGGAATTCCAGTTATCTCCCATGTCCGGCATGTGCAGGTTTTCTGTCCCATGTCTACCACACATTTCCACTTACCTGGTCCTGCAACACCATACTGATCCCCTCCATTCCAGCTAACCCTGCAACCTGAAGCACTTTTCTTGATCTCTTCAAACAGCTCTGTAGCAAATGGTGTGAGGGGCCCATCAGTTTTGTCAATTACTTGAAGCACATTAACTATTCTCCTCATGCAATATTCTCTGATGTATTCTAAGATGGTGATGATTGGTTTATCTCTACCATCTAGAATCTTAGAGTTAAACACCTCACACATGTTATTTAACAATACATCTGATTTTCCCCTTCCTACAAATATAACACAAGGATTAAAAAAACATATAAGCACACATATACTAAAAAAATAGGAAATAACCTGTGAAATGTGATCTGGACCAGTGTTTAGGGTCTATCTTAGACAACCACAGATGTGCCTTTGTGTTCATTCTTTTGAGTTCTTCCATTGTCTTCTCAAAGTAGACAACTGTTGTGCTTCTTGCTAGTTTCCATAAGATGTCTTTATAAGCTCTCCCTTTGAATGTAAGTTGCATGTTTTCATGGATGTGTCTAACACAAAATCTGTGTTCAGCACATGGAAATAACCTAGACACAGCTTCAAGTATCCCCTAAGTCAAACAAACAACATTCATTAGCATTAATTATTAACAACATAATACATTAACAAAAAAAACTAACCTTTTGTCTGTCACTCATGAACACAAAATTGGACATTGGTCCAATGTCCAAATCTTGTCCCAACAATTGCAGGAACCATAACCAGGAGTTGTTATTTTCTGCCTCTACAATGGCATATGCAACAGGGTATATGCCATTGTTATTGTCAACACCCACTGCTGTTAGAACTTGACCAGGAAATGGCCCTTTCATAAAGGCACCATCAACCCCCAAAAGATCTCTACCAATTGCCTTAAACCCTGCTTTTAAACTGCCCAAGCAAACATAAATTCTCTTAAATTGTCTTGTAGTTGAATCTGGATCTGATGTAGGCTCAACTTCCAATCTAATTGTTGAATCTGGGTTAGTTCTATGCAGTTCTTCAATATAATCTCTAAGATGAGCATACTGGGCAGTGAAGTCTTCATGTAACACATTTTGTGCTTTAGATCTGGCCCTATAAGCTTGCATTTTAGAAATCTCAACCTGATATTTTCTTTGGAACTGTTCTTGGACTGCTTTGACAGGTATGTTTGGATTTTGTTCAATCTGCTCTACAAGTTCCTCAGCAAGATAGGTGGAAGTACAAGCCTTGATCACTCGGCTTTGAAGACATTTATGATGGTGGTTGAAGGTTTTGACCAACCATGTTTCAGTCTCTTTGTCAAGAGATATCAACACAACACAAGGGCATATGTTTTGACTAGGGTTTTTCTTATTCCCCCTGCCCCCTTTATGTTTTTCTTCAGTAGTCCTCTCCACTTCAGTATTTTCCAATTCTGGCCCCTTGCCTTTTTTCCCTGGACTTTTATCATTTTTCAGTTCTGGCCCCTTGCTTTTTTTCTTCTCACCAGACAATTTCTTCTCACCAGCCACTTTCTTTGCACCTTCTTTTGCACCATGTTTCACCTCCTCATTCCCTAAACCACCTAAACATGCTACCCTGACCCTATCAGCCTCATCCTTAACAATTCTCAATTGTCGTCTGCTTTCAACTGTGTACTTCCTTATGAATTTCTTAACCTCCTCCTTTGTACTAAACATTTGTCCAACATAGAAATCATTTTCATTACCAAATGCCCTTCTAGCATGCTTCAAACTTTTCTTTCTTATGTTTGCAAGATTCTCATCAGAATCACTGCAACTATCAAAGTCATCATTGTCTAAAACATCCACATCAGATTCATTACCAAGGTCTTGTTTTGTATCATCTACTACTTCATCAACCATGAACCTAAAATCTCTCATATCTACCTCCTCATCCATATCATTCACTTCATCTTCAAAATAATCACTATCCTCATCACTGTTATCCTCATCCTCTGTTGTATCATCCCTAACTTCTTCCTCCTCATAGTCCTTATCTGAATTATCACTAAGTTCATGATCACTAACTTGTTTAGCCTCATTAGCACTAACCTTCACATCGTTAACATCTAAAGAAGTATTGCTTTGGGTTTGACTTAATCGTTGAACATTAGACATCCCATTTTCCAAATAAACATTAATGTACCTGTGACCATCCCTAACAAAAGCAACCAACTTCTTAATATCTTCATCATTACTTAATAATGTAAGTCCATTATCAAGGTCATTCATTGATGGATCAGAAAAGTGAAAGTAATGAGGCAGATCATCGTTATAACCTAGCTTATCCCTAATCGACTCTAATTGTGCAAACCCAAACCTGTCACTGTCGAGAAAATCAAAGAAATCTAGGTCATCATTCTTATAGATTCGTCCTGGAAGATCAGTAAAATACCCTCCATGATACAAGTGTATAGAGAACAACGTTGGATAATCACCTACAATGCAAGTTACAGAACATGATCAGTGACCAAAAACTCAACTTAATTTTGACCTAATACACATATTTGGAGTGAAGAAGTATTACCGTATATAAGGTCTAGTGCAAAATCATCATCAGGACCACGTACTTGAATCGGAACAGGATCCATTTCACCTTTGTTATAATCGATTGTGATGAAGATGAGGGTTTATGATTCCTTGTGGTGGGAATTTGATAAGTCTCTTAGAAAAGGGGGTAATCTGATATCATATATATTTGTTAGTTGAAGGAAATAAATAAAAGGGATTAAATATAACATTTATTGTAAAAGGGGTAAATGGAAAAGACAGATATGCCCTCACGTGCATCTCACGTGGGACAAGTTAACTGAATTTTATGACTAGGTTAGGTGTAAAGGTTGAATTTGTAACAAAACATGAACGTAAAGGTTGGTTTTGGCGGATTTCATAGTGAAAGGTATAAAGTGCAGTTTGAGGTATACATAAAGGTTGTTTTCTGCAATTTTGTCTTTATTATAATACCTAAATCTAAATGTTGCATTTATGTTTACTAGAAATATAAATGAGTTAAAAACTCAATGATCAGCAAGGTAAAACTTATTTTCCCAAAAATGAGTTAAAAACTGATTTCCTTGAAAGGGGGTATGCTGAACAAATAAACAAGGGATACCTTAGAAAAAGGTTATTTCCCTCCTGCAACAAGATTTTTATTTCATACCATGTTAATATGTGTTTAAAATAAAACAACTGCCTTCAATGAAATACCATTAAAGATTCAATCCCTGGGGTTTGCTATTTTACAAAATGAAGATTTTAATTATTCCCAGGAAATCTTTGATGATTTAGCCAAAAATGTTTTAACAAAATCCTTTCTATTATTTCCAAGGTTTTTAAGCTATTACTTTACAAAGAAATTTGCAAAGGATGATGTTCATGTATACCAACAAGGTGAATCTTTTCAAATTAAAAGCTTAACAGCTGAAACTTTCACTAGAATGTCAACACCTTGCAAAACACAAGCAGAGGTGCCTAAGCAGAATTTAGCAGCTACCACTGCTCCTCAGGTATCTGCTGCTGAGCCCACTGCTCCAGGTGATCATAGTAGCACAACCACTGCAATGAAACCCACACCTGCCATTACCAAAAAGACCAAAAAGAAATCATCCAAAAAGCCACCCAAACCCAGTAAAACGGCAACTTTGGAATATGAGATCCCAGAGCAACTGCCAGTGACAAAACAAAAGTCACCAATAACCACTGCTGCTACTTCCTCACAGCAGATGGAAGAAAGATCTCCACCATTGCCTCAAACTCCTCCGGCATCCTCACAAAAGGATTCGGTTGTAAACACAGGGACCCCACATTATGAAGTTCTGGATCCAATCGGCTCCATCTTCGTCAGTCCTGATCCGAAGGGCATGTCTCTTTCTACACCTATTCCTTCACCCGTCACATTACCACAATCAATGTTACCTTTGTTGCATGCAGTTGCTATAGCTCAGACACAAACCAGTTCCTCTCAATCACCTATCACTGAGAGTATACTCCCACAAGTGACTGGGTCTGATGTTCATACCTCTGCTAGCCCAACAACAACTGAGGAGGTTACACTGCAGGAATTACCAGTAATTCCTGTCAGTAGTTCAAGTGGAGCAGCAACTACTAATGTTGGACCCACTGGTCTACATTGGGTCAGTTGTTCCATAAATAAGACTCTCTTGAAGGCAATTTCTTCAGAGACAACCAAGGCAACCACTGGTGTGTTTACTTTACCAACTGGTGAGTTGTTCAAGGTGTCCACAAATGAAGAAAGAAGTCCCCAGTACCAAGAAAAAGGGGCATCAGTAGATGAATTTTGTGACATATTCCCTAAGTCTACTGCTGATACAACCACTGTTGGTGGGAAATCAGATGATCCCACTAAGTTGGGTGATGGTTTAAAATACCAAGAACTGACGGACAGAATTGACACACTTGACAAATCTGTTGCTGAACTAAAAAATATGATGCAACAGATGTTGGAAATTCAAAAGGTACCACCCACAGTTGTTCCAGGTCAAGCACCTGCACAAACTGCACCTGCTGCAAATGAGTTATGGAACTTATATCAACCCCTGCTCCAACAACAAAGACAGTTGACTGATCAGCAGTTTGACATACATGTCCAAAAGCTGAGGAACATGATGGAGTCCAGATTTAAAGACACCCAAGCTGACATCAAGGCCATAAATGGCCATATCTTGAGCACCACTGGCAAAGCAGCTCCCACTGTTCTCTTCCTTGATAATCCACCACCAGATAATGCCAAAAAAGGGGAGAAGATCAAGCTGTGGAAGAAGAAAGGGATTGAAGATGGTCTCTACATTGAGCCACAAAAAGATTGTATAACTAAAGACATTCCCTTGCCAGATGGGAGCAAAAAGATTGATTTTACCACAAATGCACTTGCTGAAGCAAAAGCAAGTGTAAAAAGGGATAGAGAGGCAAAGGATAAATCAAGGTGGAATGAGGAAAAGAGAGCTTACATGGAGCTGAATGCACAGGGTTGTTCTGAGCCAAAGGATGTTAAAAATCTTGACCCAAAAAGAAAAAAATCCCACTAGAAAGGTGAGCGAACCCAAACCCACACCATCCAGACTCACAAAGCATACTCCAAAACCACCATCTAAAAGCCCTCAACATCAATCTTCCACCCAAACAGCTATTGTATCAACAACTGTTGATACCTCAGTGGTTTCACCAGTTGTTAAACCAACAACCACCACCTCAATGACAACAACTGCTACTTCAACACACACCACTCAAACACCTGATCTCACTAAATCATCCACCACCACTTCAACCACATCACCAACCATCAAATCATCACATGCCACTGTGCAAAAGACTTCTACTGACACATCAGTAGTTGTAATGACACATCAATCTTCCACCCAAACAGCTGTTGTAACTCCTGTTGTATCAACAACTGTTGGTACCTCAGTGGTTTCAGCAGTTGTTAAACCAACAACCACCACCTCAATCACAACAACTGCTACTTCAACACTCACCACTCAAACACCTGATCTGACTAAATCATCCACCACCACTACAACCACATCACCAACCATCAAATCACCACCTGCCACTGTGCAGAAGACTTCTACTGACACATCAGGAGTTGTAATGACAACAGTGGTTGAAACATCTGTTGTTTCAACAACTGTTAGTCAAACACTTCTCACTTCAAACACAATCACTGATCCAGCCAAAACATCATCAGTCTCTCCTCAACCAAAAAGGAGAAGGTTAATTTTGATTGATGATGAGCCTTCACCTTCACCAACATCTTCACAACCTCTACCACTTGTCACTTTACCAAACCCTGTACCTCTCTCTTCAACACAGATACAAAAGCCAATCACTGATATTGCTTCTGCAGGTGTTCAATTTCCTCTAAAACTTATTGCTGTCAGAGAAGAGATCAAATCCTTCTACTATGAGGATGATCTTGCAAAAAGGAGTTTACCATCTATTGAAGGATATCCTAGGCCTAATAATATTGATGAATATTTAAAATTAAAGGCCAAACAAGCAGATGATATTGCTAAAAGAGAATCAACGGGGAAGACTAACAAAGAATATCAAAGGCACTACCAATTTTTGCTTACTCAAGTCACATCCCTGGAACAATTTGCAAAGAATGTTTGTCAAAAATTATCAGAAAGAGCAGATGAATCTCTGAGAAAAGACTATGTTGAGAATATCATGGCTTACAAGAAGTATAAGGGAGAGAAGCATATGTACAAAGATTGGACCATTCCTGAGCTTGAAAGTGAAGCAGCCAGGATCCAAGAGATGCTTAAAAATAAGGTCAAACACACTCCTCCTAACTGGAAAAAATTCAAAAATAATGTACCCGACAAGGCTTTAGAGTTAAAGAGAATGAAAGAGGAGCTGATAGCAGCTGACTATGGGTCCAAGAATTCAGTGTCAAAGTGGAGAGAAGATAGGGTCAGGGCCACTTACAAAATGTTGGAAGAACTAAGGAAGAAAGATCCAAATGTTCCACAAAAACCTGACTATCCTAAAACTGAAGGTTCAAAAAGACCACCAAAGTTACAAATCAAGAGATGCACTGATCCAGCAGGTGCTGCTATTTATCAAAGAAAAAGACAAAAGCAGATGGATACTGAAACCTTGAAGGAACTTATGGCTCGTGATGAACTTGTAAAAGAAGGTATCAAGAGAATGGTGATAGAAACTCTTGAACTGAATCAATCTGCAGGCACAGATCAGATCTGATGGTGATGTGATTCTTCTTGATCTTCAACTGTGCAGGGATGAGGAAGATACAGATTCTGTTTAGCCAATTCTACTTTTTTACTATATAGTTTTTTTTCTTTTTGAGGTTGAATTACATGTTAAACTCACGAAAAATTATTAGTTGGTTTTAAACCACTGATGATACTGATGGCCACGTACATTATGTTATCATGACGATAACTGGAATAGGTTGATCAATTCTTCTTTTTTTACTTTTTGTAAATTTTTATCATTTACTTATGTTGTATAGAAAAATAAAATATACTAAAGCTTCTTGCTAATAAAGTAGAGCTAAAACAAAAGTTTCATTGAAAATTAAAATTATAGATTCGATCGGTTTGCGGATATTATTAGACATAGATGATTTATTGAAAATGTGTATTACCAAGATCGGTGGGCAAAGTACCAGTATTGGGATGTACTGAGTTTGTGGTTGGGACTTTTAAATCTATATATCTAATAAAGCAAACCAGTGGGGGACACATGTCACCCAATGGTGCAAGCCAACTAAGCAGACATGTCAGCATCCATGTGGCACACCTCATAGTTGAGGATTGAAGGAGTGTTTCTCATTTACGCTAAACACTCTATCTCTCCTCTCAAAACCCTAAATCGAACTCTCTCTCTTTTCTTCTCTGGCGAACACGGCGATTCATCTTCTGAGCAACCCTAATCGGCGATGTCTGGTGCGAGTATGTCTGGTGCGAGTATTGGTTTTAGCGTATAAGGGAAGTTTCATTGTCTCTCTCTCTCAATACAGAACCTTACACGGTACTCCTCATTCTAACCCTAATATTCCCCCTCTCTCTCTCTCTCTCTGGCGAACACAGCGACGAAGATGAACGTGCCCTCAGTTCTTATTTTTTATAAAGATTCATTTTTTTTGGTGTTTTTTTTCATAAAGATTTATCGATGTTCGTTATTTTTTGTTAATATGTCATAACATTTCATTCAATTTGGTGGTTTTTCGTTAAAGATTCATTTAATGCCGTTGATTGATTGATTATCTTGTGTTTAATTTCAGGAATTGTTGTTTGAAGGATCCTATGTTTGTTTGATTGAATCGATAATCCCTAAATCTATGTCACAAATTTTAATCTGAGGTATATCGGTTTAATAATGTTGATTATCTTGATCCACATTTGAACTGAATGAAACGTGAATATTGTTTGTAATTCTGGTTTAATTTGGGGTTTACAAAATGCAATCTGATATGGGCAAGTTGTTTATTTGTGGGATATCATGGGACACAAATGAAGTGCGTCTAAAAGAGTATTTCAGTAGCTATGGCCAGGTTTTGGAGGTTGTGATCATGAAGGATCACATCACTGGCTGGGCTCCCGTTAAACGCGGTTTTAAAAAAGAAAATGGGCATTACAAGTTATTAGATCAGGTTTAACTTTTGCTCTGGTTCCGAATACGCAGATTTTAAGATTTGGGAGGATATAAAAGGTTATTGAAGGCTTTAATCGGAAATTTGTGTTTGGCTGTGGTTGGTTTACATGGACGGTTGTTACACGGAGGCTGTGATGAGTTATCAAAATAAAGCCAATATGTCGCCATGGCGTGGCAGATATAGAGGATGGCAGGTTAGCACCTACAACCCCTATTGCAGCCTTGGTGGCTTCTGGCTTGGTCCTTTCGTTTTCTCTTAACCTGATTAATCTGTTGACTGTTGCCTTTGCTATTTTAGTTGGCGATGATGTTCTAGGTCAGATCATTGTTTGACGTGGCATCATAGAGGATGGCAGGTGCATTTTTATATGCTTGCAACCTATGGTGCAGCCATGATAGCTTGAGACCTTTGTCTGAGCCTTACCGTGCTGGTATTCATCGACGGTATTCATGCTTGATTCCGATAAACCCATCAGTTATATACTATTTCGTTTTCTTTGATTTGATTTTCAGTTTCAATGGTTTTGTTAGATTGTTCGTTTCTTAGAGTTGTGTATGTGGTTGATGCTGAACAATTTTTTTTTTGTGTTTTTTGGTTTTAAATTCTTTGTCCATTTATTGTGAGTTGTTGATGTTACTGATTTTCATAGCCGATTAGGGTTTTAATTCATTTGTACAGTTTTTTTTTCATGGTCTCTAATTGTCCATTTTGATGTTTGGTTTTTTTTTTTTTTTTTTTTTTTTTTTTTTGTGTGTTTTAGGGTTTTAAAATCTTTGTTCATGTATTGTTATTTGTTGATGTTACTGTTGTTTGTAGCCAATTAGGTGTTTAATTCCTTTGTACATTTTCTTTCATAGGGTCTGTAATAGTCAATGGTTTTGCTGATGGAGTGTATGTAATGTTGTCGAGGTGTCAGTGATGTTGTCGAGGAGTGTCAGTAAATACTAAGTGATAGCATTTCCTTACACTCCTCGGCAATGTCACCGACCCTTATTAAAAATTCCATCAAAACTCTCTCACTGGTTGCTTCTACAACAGAAGGTTTCTTTTTGTTACCTGAACCTGTATCATCTCAACTGTGTTGACTGACCCTGTATGTGTTGTTACATCAAAATTCAATTAGGATTTTTTTGTTTTTGAAAATTGATCGATTCAGTTTTGATCACCACAGATGTTTTTTTCATGTGATGATATGATGGCTAGAGCTGACGTGTTGTTGCAACATGACATAATCGTTGCTGGCTGCCGTTCGCGGCTGTTCTAAGTTATTGTTCTTTGTTGATCAGAGGTTTTTGTTGATTTTTGTTTCAAACAAAATAAAGTTTTTTATTTTTATTGATTTCTGTAGATCCGACCATATTTATCGCAGTTACTAATTTTTGTTGATTTTTTTTTCATGTGAATCCCTAACTCCGTCATAACGAGCGGATTCCCACCATTCGTCAAACAACAGAGGTTAGTTAAATCTTATACTTTTATTTATTTTTTTAAAGTTTATCATATATAATTTTATTTATGCTTTCTGTTCAGTTTTTTTAATTAATAATATATTCTGAATGTTTTTTGTGTTATGGTTTTTTTTAATTAATAATATATTTAATTGATTTTAATTGATATTGTTTGTTTTTTTTATATATGTAGTCTGCCTTATTCTTATTCTTATTAAATTAACAGTGTTTTGAAAAATAGTATAATTTGATTTTTCAGTTATCATTTTTTCAATTTTGCTTTAGAGATATCTTTAATTTCTTTTTAAAAACGTCTTTTTTCTATAAACAGATTAATGTTTTTAAGCTTAATTTATGAATTTTAAATTCTAAGTACATTTCTGTAATTAGGCATTGTTTCTATAATTAGGTTGCCGTTATATTTTTTAAAAAAATTGCTTATTTCCTTTGCAGTTATGGTTAAGTTATTGTTCTTTGTTGATCAGAGGTTTTTGTTGATTTTTGTTTCAAACAAAATCAAGTTTTTGATTTTTATTGATTTCTGTAGTTCCGACCATATTTATTGCAGTTTACTTAATTTATGAAATTTAATTTCTTTTTAAAAAGGTTTTTTTTTTTTTCTATAAACAGAGTAATGTTTTTATGGTTAATTTATCAATTTGATATTATAAGTATGTTTCTGCAATTAGACATTTTTTCTATAATTAGGTTGCCGTTATATTTTTTAAAAAATTTAGTTACTTCCTTTGTAGTTATGGTTCCAAACAACTCTTCAACTTCACTCCAATCTTCTTCCAAGAATACCATCGGTTTCCATATAATAATGAAGTTTTTCAGTGGATCTACATATATAGATGCTTTTACATTCTTCACCGTCTTCATCTACATCTACTTTTTCTTGAATCGATTTCTGAATTTCACATATCCCTTTACAAATCTGTAAGTTGTTTTTCTTAAATTCCTTCTTTAATCATTATTCATGTGTTTCTCCTTTTATTTAATGTGTTTAAACTTTTTTTTTATTTAACCCTAAATCCCATTGGTATTTAAAAATATGTTCATTTTTGCGTTTTAAGATTATGGTTTTGTTAACGAATACGTTGTTTCCTGCAAAACCCAAAACCGATTTTCATTCAGAATACTTTTTATTTATAATGTATATTTATTCTATAAAGTTTAGACGAAACCCTAGATCCGATTGTTATGAATATCTTTCTTAAGTTCTATTTGAATTTATGTCAAATAACTTTTATTGGATTGGGATTGTTAATAAGTTTGTGAATGTCATTCAAAAGCATAAATCCCATTGGCATTTTAAAATATGTTGATTAAGGGGTTTTAAGATTATGGTTTTCTTATACAATATGATGTTTATGCGAAACCCTAAAACCAATTTTGATGCAGATTATGATTTATATAGGAAACCCTGAATCCGATTGTTATTGAATATATTTTTTTTATGAATTTTTTATTTTGATATGATTCCGTTTATATGATTTTTTTAGTCTGATTTATTGATTGAGTTTATGTTATACAAACCCTTATTCTGATTGTCATGGAAATTTTTATGATTTTGTTTTTATATCACATGTTTATGTAATCTATCAAATTTTGAGGTCACTTTATCTATATTTGATTATAGGATAATAGTATTATATATTTTAAGGGGTTTTAAATTTTCTTAATTGTTAGTGTAAATTAGTTGGCTACACGATTTTTTTTTTATGATGTATCATAATGGTTATATCATCGGTTGCCTCCATTTATTATAGATTTTGGAATAAAAGATACTTTTGATGAGGTTTGTTATATATGGATTGTTATTATAACATGTCGTTCACATTGTTTTTTATGTTGTTATTTATAATTTTTTTAATAATTCATCTGATGTGGTTTGTTTATGTAACCTGTTTTTGTAGGTATTTCATATGGCAGAAAGTTCATCAAGGTATTTTTTTGTTCATTTTGTTAGTTTATGTAACATTTCATATGTAGTATCTGTGTTTTTTTTTTTCATGTTTTTGTTTTTTTTTCTCACACTAACATTAACATGTTACACTTTATTAACATCGAAATTTTTTAATCAGTTTCAGAGGACCCTGGTTCTGTAGGCTAATGAATGTAGCAGATGAAGTTATTTTGGTAAATGATAAATTATTACATAAGTTATTTTTGTTCTTTTATTTTCTTATTATTAAATACAGTTTATTATTATTGCATAGTTTATATATTTTCACTGTAATTATAATTAATTTTGAAATTGTTTGTTTTATTAGTCCATTCCAGATGACGCTGCGGTCAAACTATGGGGTGTAGATAAAGGCCCTACAAATGTTATTATACACATTGAAGATGGCCGATTATTTAATGTTTCTTTAAGCGCTGATAAAGGAAAGTTATTCTTTTTTTCATGGTTGGTCCAATGTTGTAGAACATTTGCGACTAACCAAAAGCTGTTTGGTAGTATTTAATCCTGTAGATTCTACTACGTTTAAATTAACATATTTCGTTTATGGGGTTAGTCGTGGCTCTTTCTGGACGTATCTGCTCCCTCCATCATCTCATTTTTATGTAAGATAAATTCTATTTTTTATTTTTCTTAATGTGTTGATGTATTACTTTACTTATATTAAAACTAATTTGTTTTTTTCTTTTTTTATCATTCCCACAGGTCATTCCTGAATGTATCCTGCCAAAAAATTATGATTATTCATCAAATGGTGTAATCTCTACTGTAATTATAGATAACAAAACGTTTAACGTTGCCATTGAAACGTCTGACGGTAAAGTCGGTTTTACCGTTGGTATTGACGTAATTGTCAGTCAGTTACAGTTGAAGGCTGGTTGTTTTTTGTTATTTACAAAAGCTTTTGGTAATTTTTTCCATTTAAATTTTTTTGGAAAAAACGGTGTTGAAATGAATTTTCCTGATGTAGATGTCGATGAGGTAAGTTACATTTTGGTACTTAAATATATATTTTATATATGTTAATGTAATACATGTTATATATTTAATTTGCAGGCTGACGTTGCACCTATCGATGCTGAAAATGAAGTTGATGAACAAATACCTGGTGGTGTTCGTCGTTTTGTTCGTATGGCTTGTGAACGTTATTTTGTAAGTTTTAATATCATTTTACAAACCGCTAAAAAACAAGTGTTACAATTTTTTGTTACTTAATAAACATTCTTCTTTTAGTTTTATATTTATTATTAATTTTATTTTTACAACAATACAGAGGATTCCTGATCCTGTATCACGGATGGCTAGACTTGATGAAGGTTTAAAAGATATCACCGTTAGGCTTATGCATCTAGATCCCCCACAGCAATTTACTAACGGTACCAGACATGAAAGAAAAGCGACGGAGGTTTTCGATACGCGTTAACCAGGTGGAAGAAGTTTATGAAAGCAGCTCGAATTAACGTTCGTGACAGGGTTCATTATTCTTTTGATGAAAATGACCAGGTGTTGAGTGTTGAACTGGTTGTCCCTTACGTTAGGCGTAGTCATTAGTTATATGACATTTAGGTCATGTTTTTTGCCTTTCATATGCTAAATATTAACTTTTTATATGGTTTTGTTGGTTTTTGACATTCGTTATGGTTTTCAATTTCAAGTTATTACATTTTTTGCATTAGTTTTATTGATACACTTATGATTTATGTAATTTAAATGTAGTCTACAAGGAAGTTATTCCCTGCATTTGAAAAGTTTTCTGTTTTTTTCTTCCATTGTATGTATTTGTACAGAATATTTCATTTCAAAGTAAATAATATGGTTTTGCATGAAGCCGCGCATCGCGCGGGCATTAACCTAGTGTATGAATATCTAAAATGCCAATGTGAATTCATCAAATATTTGTTCACATGATAGTTTACATATTTACATAGACAAAAACTTTTATCATTATAGTTATTATAATACTAACACATACTGTCTTTAACATTATTTTATAAAGATAAAGATCTAAAGACCAAAATTTAAATGATATATTATAATATGTTTTTTAGTATTTGATTTCAATCATTACTAAACCTACCCGTGTGGTTACAAGGGTCCTACACCTAGTATCATATTAAAAGACGTAAATTTATTATAATACCTAAATCTAAATGTTGTATTTATGTTTACTAGAAATATTGAAACATAATCCAATGAATTATAAACCCACATAATTTATCATTAATAAAGAAACATGTATCAATACATGACTTAAGAGTGATATTTGGATTTATAATTTTATAGTTTAATTGATTTTTAAATAAATACTAAAATCCATTTTGATTTTAATTATTTAAATCAGCCATATATTTTAGGTATTGTTTTATGTTGATTAACCTAATACATTGTAGATAAATTTATAGAGGATTAACAACATGCAATGAATTTAATAAAAAAATGCATACTTGGATTATTTTTCATACATACAATAACATAAAATGAATGTACAATTACACAAATCTCAAAATACTTCTTTATACAGAACATTTGTTTTTTTTTTTGTTCGTAATTTAATCAAGATTAAATTTTGTTTATAAAAATCTATTCTAATAAATGATTTTAAAAACACCATGTGTATAACCATTTTTTTCTAACCAAAATTTTCTAATTTTCCATATACAAATTAATATTTTTAAACAAATATAATAATTAGTATCAAATTCTTTGAGATAGACATGTGCCTCCTAAGTCAAATATATTTAATTTAAATCGTTTTTATTTTTAATATAAAAATCTATACTTAACAATATCCCTGTCCCTAAGTGTATATATTGTAAAACACCTATTACTTGCCTACAATACAGGATTTAGAAGTAGTATTAACTTATTGTTTTAGTGTGTGTGTGTATATATATATTGAATAATAGGGATGGGTTAAGTAGTTCAAAGTTGATAAAGACGGTATAATTAGAAGAAAAAAAACAAATGTTGTGAACATAGAATTATTTAGAAATTGTGTATTGTAATCGTTTTTTTCTTTTTCTATTGTTTACATAATAAAAATATTTCAGTTTTATAACTTTTTATACATAGTACAAAAGTATATAATTTCTATTATACACATTATTGTAAATCTCACACACATTACTATATTTTTATTTTTTATTATACAACTTCATTTAATACATGAGTCTATAACCTAGTACCATATTGGTAATACATATGTTTTAAAGAACGCCAACTCCACAACCATATTTAATACAAATAATGTGAATAATTACAACATGGATTAAATTAATATATCAACATACATATTTGTTACAACATGGATTAAATTAATATATCAACATACATATTTGTAACTAGCATGCCAATTATGATTCTCGTTCCACCTCCTAGATTTGAAACTACATATGAAAAAACACAGAGTTGGGATCTATGTCCTTGGGAAGTCTACGATGAGGTGGACACTCCGGAAGTATGTTCCCTATGTGCTTTGCAACCTCTAGATAGAATGTGTACTTGTCAAATTCCATTGTTTTACAATCTATCATCTGTTGTTGAATATTTGGTAATTTGTTAATAGCTTGCGATACAGTAGTGCTACAAAATGAAGCACAAAGCTTACAGTCTTTCTCTTTGAGAAAAGACTTCTGGAAAGTATTAGTCTTGAAAGTCCAACTGCCTGTATTCCAGTTCAAGTGATATACGGGAAGAAATCTTTGTCCATAAACAGCTACAAATTCAATTGCAGCTAGAATGTATTCATATTCCTCATTAGACATGTAGTATGGAAAGCTTACTCTTGTCCAACCCACCTTTACTCCAATATAGCCCTACCAATGGAAGAAGAGCAACAAATAAATAAAATATATGACAAACTCATATGATTTTCTATTTTTATTATCATTAGGTGGTATGGAGACTTTTCATAGTTTTTGGCCAATTTTAGGAGATTGTTTTAATTCTATATACTCCACTAGTTGAATTAACATATGTGAATGATGTTTTATGAGGATCCCTTAGTTGAACTCACGGATGTGAATAGACTTTATGTTGAAAAGTCAATACATGTTTTCCAACTCATCATGAAGTTTGAAAAACGTGCAACATCCGCAAGTGTAACTAGCAAATTCTCATAAACAACTAGTTCCAAAAGTTGACTAAAAAACCACAAGAACTTGTCCAAAAATTCTCATAAACAACTAGTTCCAAAAGTTAACTAAAAAACCATAAGAACTTGTCCAAACTACCTTAAAAAAAGATCTATGTTTTCCTCTTTCCTTAGAGGACAAATCGTCATCACAAATCATAGTTTTGTAAAATTAAAAGGTATGACGTACCTTTTTTATTGCATCTTTCATTGTAAGTGAATGTACTTGGTCGATACCAAGCAAAAAATGACCATATGGTCCAGCACAAGCACAACCTCCTCGAGCTTGGATGCCAAAGAGGTCATTGAGAAGCTTAGCGACAAAAGTACCATTTAGAGGCTTGTCTCTCTTATTAGAGTTTGTAGTTGTGTGAACGAGGAAGGAGAGAATTCCTTGTCTCTCTACTTTGCTATTTCCCAACACCCATACGTTGGAAAGTTTCGCAAGCCTCTCTAGCGCCCTTTCAATGTAGTCATGTTCTCTCTTGGCAATAACTTCACACTTGATGTATTCTTTAACTTGGAAGGCTAATGCTGCTTTTACTCGTTGAATAATTTGTGGTGTCCCAGCATCTTCCCTTTCTTCAATGTCATTAATGTATAGTGTGTCCTACAATTTCATGCATAAAACCTCATATTTTTATTAAAAAATTACACTTTTAGTTTCATCGAAGAATGGCCTAGCGATCCAAGGTGTTGGACAAACAGGATTAGTTTAGTAGTAGAATTATAAAGTGTGTAAATTATCGTTCTAAAAATAAAAAATAATAATACCTGTTCATCGAAGAAATTAACGTAGTTAATGGTCCCACCTCCGCAGGTCGAAGGGGGAGCATATTTCAGCTGGTATAAGGCCTTGTTCATCAGAAGAATCCCTGGTGATCCAGGTCCGCCAAGAAACTTGTGTGGGCTTAAGGTTATGGCATCATAGCCATCAATAGCACCCGATCTTATGTCAATCTCCACGTATGGGCCACTTTTATGCATTCAACATTAATGTATCAGTCGGTTTCACATCTAACATAATTTATTTATTACATATAGATTGTGCAAATTATTAAAATTAGTACCTTGCTGCAAAATCAAAGCATGCGAAGGCTCCAAACTCGTGAAGCAAGCGAGCTATCGAACGCGTATCAGAACAAATTCCAGTAACATTACTACAAGCAGAGAATGAACCGAGCATGGGACGGCCAGTGCCTTGATAAAACTCTAGATGCACCTTCAAATCATCGATGTCGATCATTCCTTCTTTGTCTAGACCGATCTCTATTACTTCTGCTAGGCTTTGCCTCCAGGAAAGGAGGTTGGAGTGGTGTTCATAAGGACCAACAAAAACTACCCATCTTTCTTCACTTCCTATACATGTGTTCAATATTTTCTCTTTCAAGATTGATGGAACAGCAATTCCCAACACTTCTTGAAGCCGTTTTATAGCGGCTGTAGTGCCTGATCCACAGAAAAGGAGTGCATCATGTTGGGTTCCTCCTAAGCATTTCTTCACAAATTCAGTTGCCTCATGGAGCATTTTCATCGTCCTATCGCCAACATAGTTGTCAGATGTGTGAGTGTTCCCTGAAAATTTTCAACACCATAGTTACATGAAATATGTTGTCAGAAAATTTGGGTTTTATAGTTCGTGAGAAATGCGTAGTAAATGTATCAGAATTCGAGACGGTTTTTTTGCTTAGAAATTTTTCATAGGAACTCAACCAGCTTTCTTGTAGCGCATACAATCTTAATCACTTGTTATCCTTTTATGTAATTAGGTTACCATAAAAGGGAAGAAGATTCTGGATGATATATTCTTCAATGTAACGAAGACAACGGCCTGAGGCTGTATGATCTGCATACGTAAGTTTACGCGATCCAAACGGAGTCTGAATCTCAGCAAACCCGCCTATGATTTGTGATCGCAGCCACCTTAGTTTTGCTTCAACACACGTATCACTCTTTGGTGCGTCACTGTCAACGATCCCATCGCTAAGCAGCATACTATATTCATTAATCTTTCTTGCGAGTTGCTGTTGATGTTCCACCATATTCTCTTTGGTATATTGCACCGGTGACATTGTATCTATAAGATAAGGGTATTTATACAGGTTTGTTACTTAATTATAGGTCAAATGATTGTAACGCGGAACGTTGACATATATAAATATATAATACACCAGTCACCAGGCGACATTATAGATTTCAATCATTTGCCATGTCAAGAGGTGGTGCCTTGTATTTCTTTGTTTGTTGGTTTTTAAAAGTTATTCTTACTTTTGTTGAAAATCGTGTAAGGATTTAACAAATTTACATCATATTGAAAAGCTATACCGATTCTTCCATAAAATTCCTTCGTGTTTCGACTCGTTCTTCAACTATAAGAAGCCCTATAATTTTACATCTTCATTGATTTTTTCACTTTTTATGGTTTATTTTTTGTTCAAAGATGACTTCATATCTTGTTTTCAATATGCACCAATTTTAACGTTATTTTACTAATTTTAACGTTATTTTACTAATTTCGTGAAAATAACGTTAAAAGAGGGGGATGGTTAATCATGCATCATGTGGTGGCGTTGATAGCCAAAAGACAAGGGGGTACATGCACTAATCGGTGTTTGTCTCAATTGCCGAGTGTTATGTGCCTTATGTCCAAGGCTTGATGCAAAACTACAATCGAGCCGGGGGTCTCATTGGAAGCAGCCTCTCTATTCCTATGGGGTAGAGGTAAGGCTGTCTACATCTCACCCTCCTCAGACCCTACCTTAGCTTTGCTATTGGTGGGATATACTGAGTATGATGATGATGATGATGAATATGCACCAACCAACAATAATTATGATTCCTTGTAAGACTAGTGGGTGTGGGGCGTTGGTTGGGGCGGGGGATCACTAAACTCTCAAATTGAAGGCCCAAATCAAGTTGAAATCAAAATCTGAACATAGAATCGTGATCACCTTGTCAAGAGGATCGTAAGGTATGTCGAATTAGGTCATTTTGATTCGACCCAAATTCTTGCATGTGATTGAAATTGAGTGTTGAGCTTAATTATGTGTTGTAAATACGAAATTGGAAGTGATATAAGGTTTAGGGACAAACCCTAGATGATTTCTTGTCAAAATTCTTGCATGATAATTGTAAGGATCAAAATCACCATAGTGGGTGATTAATATGTTAGTAGAGCTTGATAAACACTAGGATTTAAACCCTTGTTCTAGTGTAAACTGAAATTATGAGGAAATCTCTAAATTGTTGATGTTAAAATATGTGTATATATTCTAATTGAAGTTAATTAGGGTGATAAACTCAAGTCATGAACTTGGTTTAGATTATGTAGAAATCTGACCCGCTAGGTGTTTGATAAAACGCCTAAATGAAGGTTAAAATGTAAAGGTTGGGTAAAACGCAGATTTGAATATGTTAAGAAATTGTGCGTAAAGACTTATAAAAAGGGTTCTAAATGGATTGTGAATTGAACTCTTTAGGCAAGGAATCCGGATCGTCAAGTGGACAAGCCGGTGGAAATACGCGTTTAAAAAGAGTGCTTAAAAGGTACGTAACTACGATTCCGTTACGTTATGCTTGATTCCGTATTCTCGCTAGTAGACTTTAAATTAGCATAATACATAAAATTGGCATTTACTTGAAGTGATGAAGATCACTAGGTAAATAAACGGGTCAAAAGGTGAAATTATCACCCTTTGACAATATTGTCTAATGGTTTGTCGAGTTACATGTTATAGGAATAAATATCAAATGGATAAGTACATCACCATTGCTTAGCGGCTACTAAGGCAAGGTATTGAAACGGGTCAATATATTGATCCGAGCCAGGTATGTATAAAAACACAACTCATCATGTAGAATTTGGAGTTCTATAAGAGTTAGACAATGTTTAAGTGTAGATATTCGGTTATCTTTAAGGTAAACCGAATAAATTGAATTATGTTCATGATGTTTTAGAAGCACATGGGTTTATAAATAAGATTATAGTTAAAAGGGTCGGATTTTGGGTTAATCAAGTATTTAAAGGACCCTTGTAGTTAAAGAAGGATGAAAATTGACCAAATTGCCCTTGTAAGCTAATTCGGATTAACGACCCTTAAAGGTGGTTCGGAAATGAGTTTTATGATTATATAAATGCTTAGGATAAGTTAGATAGTGAAAAACGTAAATTCTTGGGTCGAAGGGCTTTATATGAGTCTTTGCCGTAAAATGGTAATTCGAGGGGTAAAACTCGGAACATATAGATATCCACATTAAACCCAATACACATATAGTTGTAGTGAGAGGTTACTAGATAAGAAATGTAGAACTACAATGCTAGAAGGGAATGAAAGCGATTTTAAGCTTTAAAGTGCTTAAAATACCCTTAACGGGTCAAAATAAGCATACGAGCAAAAACGGGTATAAATTATGTAATAAACCTGTGATTAGAACCTAAAGTGGTAGAAAACATTAATTTGAAGAAGTGTATGTGATATAAGGATCAAACAAATATGTTTGTTTGATAAAATGCATAAACGGGTTAAAATTCGGTAAAAAGGTAACGAGTCGAAGGCTTAGAAGTCTAAAAATTTATTAAGTTGGATGTTGGATTTTAACTCCATGTGATGGAGAATTAAATTACGGACGCGTAGGAAAAAGAATCGGGTAAAACGGATCAATAACGAAGAAGTTATGCCCGTTTCCGTGAAATCAGGTCATGCTGGGTATGTACAGCAACTGATTAAGCATCAGTTTGTGAAAACAGGGGCTTGGCGTCACGCGAAGCCCCTTATTCCGGAAAAACCTTATTTTTTTTTTGTTGTTTGACCCATATAACTTGCTTAAACTTGTTATTTAACTATCAAAACTAACTTTTAAGTTGGTTTTGATCATAGGTGATTGCCAGGAGTGCCTGGATGAAGATCAAGCGACGAGCAAGAACCGAATACGATCACGAAATAAGCTTCCGCACTATGTAGCATTGTTATGTTAAACGACGAACGTACACATGATATGTTGTATACTTTTAAATTGTAAAAGGTTTTAATAAACCCGTAATTCCAATGCATATGTAATCTTAATTACATGATTGTTCTTCGTAAATGATACGTTAAACCTTAATTATAAGAACGGGTGTTACAGTTGCCCCGCTAGCGTGGCTTTGAAACCCAGCGTGGGACAGGGGAGGTCTGAGGTGACTGGCTTGAATTGGCTGGTGGTAGTTAAAAAATCTTATTTTGAATAAAACAAACAAAAGCGCTCAAACCTTGGGGACAATTTTAGCATTTTACTCTATTCAAAACAAACAAACAAATATATAAAAATAATTTAACATGGAATTCCAAGAGTATAATAATGAAGACCGATATATAATCATAGAAGTTATATTAGTTATACAAAACAAACAAACAAAATATATAAAAATAATTCAACATGGAATTCCAAGAGTACATTAATGAAGACCAATATACAATCATAGAAGATACATTAGTTACAAAACAAACCACAAACTATCATTAGTGCTCTAGTGGTGGCCACGGGTATTTAAGTTCCACTTATGGTGGGCCCGGGTGAGTTTTCCCCTCAAGGTCTCAAGTTCGAGTCTTGGTGATAGGGGTTTCTCATTGAGGGGTTTAAATTGGGGATCTATTGTGCGAGGGGGCTCTCTAGCGCGGACTCGGTTAAGACAACGTATGCTAGACCTCCCGGCATTCGCGAATAATTCACACCTTTCAAAAAAAACAAAACAAACCACAAAATATATAAAAGTAATTTAACATGGAATTCCGAGAGTACACTAGTGAAGACCGGCATATAATCAGAGAAGGTATTTTGACTAATAAAAACTGGCATGGAGCTTTTGTGAGATTCTAGCTTTAACTTTTAAGAAAAACCTCCTACATAACAAAAAGCTTTGTTTGGTTGAAGGAGCTTGAAGCTTTTAGGTTAGAAACTTGAGGCTTTTGGTTGAACGCTCCTACTACTAGCGTTTAGAAGAAGCTACACGCTTTTAGGAAAAAAATGACTATTTTAAACTCTAAAGATAATGAACTTTTTAATGCACAAACTTTCTAAATGTAACACCCCAAAACTGAATTATTAATTTGCTAGTTTGTTATCATGTTTAACAAAATGAGGTATAATAATTGGGTTAGTAAACCTAGTTAAATGTCTAGCAAATTAAGTAAAGGAATGAAATTAAAGCCAAATATGATGGTGTCATGAATTTAAGGGGCTAAGGTTTCCAAATTAGAAACTTGAATTGAATAAAAATAAAAAGAAAAATCAAAACTCACACACATACGGTGTGTGAGTCTGGACGATCGAACAAGGGAGCAGGGCAAGGTGAAACCCTAGTTTCACCAAATCCATCAAATTCAGTAGGGATTTCAAGGAAAATCGAATGCATGAACCTCTATTCTTGAACATCTAACCTTGTTCATTGATGTGGTAAGTCCAATTTCGTGATTTGATGAATTGTAGGAAATGGGTTTCAACCCAATCATGAGTTTGTAATATGATTTGTGTAAATTGGATGTTGGGACTACTCATAGAACAGAAATCATGTTCGATTTTTAAGTTAGTTGAAATATTTTAGTATAAACCCACTTTATGAGAATATGTTATGAGTAGGAGGATTGAAATTGATACAACTATGTGAAGTTTGAACTATGATGTTTAAAGATACTTGAAATCTTAGACAAATGGGGGTAGGATGAAAGATTTCTATGAATTTGGTTGATTGTTAATATGTCACGTGAAGAATTAGTAGGAATCATGCTTTAAAAGCTTGTACATAATGTTTCACAAATGCGAAACCCGCCAAGTGTTCGATGAAATGCCTAAGAGAACAAATATGTGAAGTTGTATGCAAGTTATAAGCTTATAAGTATAGAAAGTGATTATGATATAATTGTTAGCAAACTAACACGTGAAGTGTGTTTTAGATGGAGTCATGTGGATTTCTAGTAATAATGTATGTCGGGTTCAAGGATAGTGTCTAATTAGTTAATCTTGAATGATGATGTTGTTGTTATAAAGTTATGAGATATGTAGTATCAAAAGAATTGATTATGCTATGTGTGCTTATGTGACCTTATGGCCGTATGTGTATGTTATACCACACGAGTAGGAAATGTATAAAATGTCCATAGCATAATTGATTATAATAATGCGAAATGAATGCAATTTTAGAATGTGCGTTATACTAATGATGTGGTAATCGTGATGACATGATAAGTATAGGATCGTGTCAATATGGGGAAAGCACGGAAGGTTAACGGAACGAGTAAGAGGAAGCATGTACGAAACGGACACTCGAGGTAAGTAAACTCCCGGACTCCATCTTTAATAGTAATGGAATTAATTGTATGATAATCGTTAAAGGTTATGTTGAAATTTGTTATTGAAGATTATATCGAATGAGTAGTATTAAGTAAGTGATTTTCGTAATCACTTCTTAGTTTGTGTGAGTAATATAATGTTTTAATTAATTAAACATGATGTTTGAGGTCAAATATGTGTTGAAGTCTTTCTTTGTAAATGATGAGATTAAAGTTGACTAAAACGCCCTTGATGGGTATATTGGGCAAACGATCTTAAAAGTTGTTTAGAAACAAGCTATTCGATTAGTGTAATGTATTGGTCAAGTATGAAAGTGGGGAGTATGGTTTTGTAAGTCATAAACCATTTAATGCGCAAACACCTTAACGGGTCAAAATAAGCTTTTGAGCGAAAATGGGTGGAAAAAGGTGTAAGGTATCCGAGAATGAATCTTTTATGATAGATGACCTAGAAATTATTAAGTTCATATGAAGTTAAGGTCAAACCAATAAGTTATGTTGCTAAATACATGAACGGGTCGAATAAATCATAAATGAATAATAAGCCGATAGTGCGTAAGCTAGGATTTCCTTAATCCGGTTATGGGATTTCAAGTCCACATGATAGAATGTTAATTTACAATCACGTAGGAAGAAACGTGACGCAAAACGGATAAAAAATGAGAGAGTTATGTCCGTTTCGGTAAGAACTAATGGCTGGGAAAAGTGCAGAGCTGACACGGCCGGGTGGTTAGCTGACACGGCCGGGTGAAGGTTCTGTGAAAAATATTATTCATGTGATTTATGCATCGTAGGCTTCGGTATATTATCCGTGGACTACCGTGGGCCTCCCAAACATGATTTCGAGTGTTCCCTTGACGATTATAAGTTGTAAACCCAAGTCTAAGCCTCATGTAATTTATATAAGAGTATGATAGATGTATGTAATGAAGTTGGACATGTATTACATGTAAATGGTATACAAGAATGCGTACGGAACACGTAGGTATGAATACATGATTGTAGGTATGATTGAATGTATATAGGTATGTAGATGTGTATGATTGTAAGTATGTATGTGTGCAAGTATGTGCGAATGCATGATTTGGATGCATTTGAGAATTAACGTTACTAACAATGCCCTTAAGTTTGGGATGTAATGCAGGAATGAGAATGTCGGATTCTTATGAAGTTGAAGCCGAACTCGGAACAAGAGACTTAGAGAGAATAGTCGAATGAATCGAAGCTATATTGTCGAATATTATACGAAAGTTAATTGTGTGAGAATAGTGTTGTATGAGGTTGTCAATGACTAATGATTAAGTTGTATGTGATGTTCACAGGTACCGCACAGATTTCTTCTTCTACTAACGAAGATGAGCGGACGAAGATCGAGTCAAGAGCAAGGATTGTACGGGAAGGATCAGTCACATAGTTTAACAAATGTAGGTCCGAAGTATTAATATAATGGAACGTGGTAAATGCTTTTTAATGAGTGTATGACATTTGGTATTCGAACTTTCCTGTAAGTACTATGTCTATTAAAGAACGAATTTTTGGGTTCATATTTTCCGCTGTGTTGTATTTTTAAGTTATTACAAGTTAGTCTTACAGGGAATTGTTCATAATACGAACGGGTCATGCCCGATTTTTGTTAAATTATAGTATGATAATATCACATTTAGGAAGGTGAAACCTTGGGCGTTACACTAAATTTTTAGTTATGTCTATTTTGGTTATTTTATACATTTTATTAAAAAGCTCCAGCTACTCTGCCAAACACTAAATATATCTAAAAAGCTACTAGCTACCAGCTATAGCTAATAGCTTACAGCCACCAGCCACTTTTGCCAAACATACCCTAAATAATCAAATGAAACGTATTCATCTTACTCTTCTTCGAAGATCTTGAGAAATTATGTTGGTCCCAAAACATTTAACTAATAAAAGCTAATAACCAAATCAAACGTATTCATCTTACTAGTAAAAGCTAATAATCAAATCAAACGTATTCATGTCGTTCAAAAAACAAATCGAACGTATTCATCTTACTCTTCTTCTATTGAAACATGAAACCATCAACACAATCAAATGAAGCCTTTAATACGAACACCACAACCTCGATAATCATGTGTAACTTCAAATGCATATTCATTTCCTCTAAATACGATTTTACGTTGCTTGATTTAATTCTATTTTTTATAATCATTTTTTACTAGGTTACAAGCTATTGTAAAATATCAAACATCGCTTTACTTATAATTTGATAATACTTATCTTTTTTGATATTTTAAAACAATTATCTAAAAAGAATTAATTATTTAATGTTGAATTTCTTGAAATTTTGTATTCTACTAAATTTTTTTGGAAGGCTTTTTTTTTTTTTTTTTGGAAGGCATATTTAATTATTATTTGTATTCTACTAAATAATGAGCATTTTTGGTTTCCTATGGTGGCTGAGTTTTGGGTTACTAACACTAACTAGAGTTAAGATGTTTACTCAAGGGATTATAAGTTATTCAAAGATGGTGTTGATTTTCTGACCATAAACGAACGTAAAGTGCGTGTATATATAAAATGTGTATCAAGTGGTGTCTTTTATGTATATTTCATGTCGCCAGCGACTATTAGGCTTAGAACTAGAGAAGAAGAATCTAGAGAGAAGAAGGGTTTCACCAAGTCAAAGCTCAACCAGGCTTAGGGTGTAAGGAGTGGTTAAACACTTTGGAGTGGTAAACTAAAAAATCGATCAATTAGAGCGCGCCATGTCAATCAGGTAAAAGTGTTTAAACTTTGCTGAAAAGTGTTGACAATGGTTTAAACACTTGCTGAAGTGGTAAACATTTTTTTTATTTTCTGTTTTTTTTTTAATTTAAGATAAAATAAAAAAAACATAAACTTTTTATAAATAAAAATAAAACATTAAAATGTAACTTTAAAAAAAACCAAAAATCACAAGGCCATCCATATTTTTTTTGCGATCTCACGTTTTCTAGTGAGTGTGATTGCCAACATAGCAGGGTGAACATTGTCGGTAGGCCGATTATACGTCTCCAAGTCCTTGTCGAACATTGTTTGTCGCAACGCCTCTCGTTGCTCATCCGCCAAGGTCAAGTATTTTTCTTCTCGTATACGTTTAATTTCCATTATCTCTTTTTTCATGGCCTTGTACTCTTCGAATTTGTGTGTTATATCTCTTGGATCTTCGTTTGTTGAAGACGGCCCTTTGTCCTTTTTGTCCTTCCTCGTTTGTCGTCTTGGTGGTGGTGAAGAATCATCGTTTATGTCGGGAATATCGAATCCGCTCAAGATTTCGACATTCGGTGATCCTCGTGCATAATTTCCCGAATCCGAAGACTTTCTTTTTCGACCCGAGCCGGAGCTTTCTTCATTCAATAAAGGTACCGGCGACCACTTTTGATTTGTTCTAACAACCTCCCAAGCCGCAATATGAGCAAAGTCAATTTTTTCTTTGTCTTTGTAATCCTTTAGCGCTTGCTTCATTACATAAGCATCGTCCTCCCTGCTAGGACGTAAACGATCCTAAAATAATAAATTATCAACAACTTAATCCAAATAATTCGTTAAAAAATAAACCGTATAAAAAAATTACCGCTTGATGATATATGCCGTTGAATGTGTTAATTTTTGTTTGCATCGGCATCCATTTTGAGCGAACTTGGTGGTGGGTTCGGTTACTTCCTCCGACCGTTTCATTGTAGTGGTTTAGAACTTTCTTCCAAAACCCATCCGCCTTTTGTTGATTGCCTTTCTTTTTATTCAAAGTGCAATGAACATAAGCCTTCGCCAACGCCTCTTATTGTCTATGCGTCCAATTTTCCCGTTTCGCTTTTCCTTTTCTTCCCGGTTCGGCTACAACTTCTTCAACCGCAACATCTTCATCCTCATCTAACTCTTGTTCTTGGGTTTCCGGCACGACCTCCTCATCGTAGTCATTTTGTAAGTCTCTCGGTGATTGTGACATTGGGGTTTGAAAAGCAAACGGGTCAAAAGCATTTTGTGCTTCTAGGGGGTAATCATAATAACTGGGTCGAGCCATCGTCGGACCGTGTTGCATCCAATTTTGGATGGGTTGGGTATCATAACCGAAAGGTTGATGCATGGGTTGGTTAAAATAAAATGGAGGTTGGGTTTGATTCGCAAACCCAAGGCGCGGATGAAACGGGCCACTAGTACCACCCGAACCACGTTTATCTTGACCCCTCGACTTCAAACCGGAGCCTACCATTTTCTTCTTGCCTTCACCCTTGTTTGATGAGCCTTCCATTTTTATCAAAATATTTGAAAGTTTACAGAGTTGAATGTAGTAAAATGGATGACAAAGAAGGTATTTGGTCTAGTATGTATACTGTAATTGTTTGAAACAAAAAATAATTTTTTTTTTACTTTAAACGGTATTAATACCGTTGGAAAAAGCACAACGGTCAAAACATTGAAGAATCCCGAGTCGGCAAGCTGTCCCCGCCCCTTTATGTTTGCCGATTGGTAAAGGGGTCGGAAACGGTGTTCCCGCTCGGCAAACTGAGTTTGCCGCCCCCATTTACCGCCCACTCCGGACACCCTTAGAACTAGAGAAGGGTTTCACCAAGTGAAAGCTCTAGCATTTATTAAGAGTAAAGTACATGGTTAGTACTGGTGTTTTTTCTAAAATTTTGGATTTGGTCCCAAGTTTTTCAAAAGTACACGGATGATTCCTGTGGTTTGCACTTTGTAACGAATTAAGTCCCCAACCACCAAATCTAAAGGTTTCAGGAGGTCCAAGTTAGGGATTGAATGCGTTACAAAGTGCAAACCACAGCCAGTGACGGACCTAGGATTTTTTTTCCTAATGGGGTCCATTTTTTTCGATGTTCAAAATTTTAATAACAAAATGTTAAATTTTTCGGGTCGGTCATCCTTTGGGTCGGGTCAGAGCGACGTTTAAATTAGATTTAAAAAAAATAGAAAAATAGGCTATCCAAGGATTGAACCCATGACCTCTTGTTGGTAAAGAAAATGGTTTATTTCACACCCTGGTATTTCAACATCGTCCCGGTGGGCCCGGATGGGGAGTACGTGACTAGATTGATACCAAATACACAAATAGCACAGCGGAAGTCTTAGATTTAAAATATTATTACAAACATAATTGTCGGAATGTTCAAAATAATAATGCAGACTGCTTGTAATAAAAGATTCACAGGCAGATCGAAAATGTACAAAAATGAAATAACAAACTATAGGCTTCTAATGAAAAGGAGTTGGCCCTGACAACACTTTGATCATATCATCGCATCTTACCGCGTATTTGAACTGCGCGCGGATTAAGTGCTCATGCACATCACCGATTTCCAACACTTCTTTGTTGTATCTTGTGACGAAGTCTTCCAAACTTTCATCGTCCTTCCGCCAGATGTTCATAACATCCGCGGAGTCTCGAATGGATCTGCGCTGCTGACTGAAATGAACCAGGAACTTTTCCTTCAAATCAACCCAGGATGTTAACTTACCTACTGGTAGATTGTCAAACCATAAGCGCGCGGTGCCTGTTAGGGTTTGGACAAACAAGTGGCACCATATAGGTAGTGTCCATCCACCGACTAATCCTGCACTGGTGAACACACGAAGGTGATCATCAGGATCTGACAATCCATTGAACTTTCCGACATTTGAAGGTAATTTTGCCCGCTCAAGGGGAGCCAGTGCAATCTCTTTGATAAATTTCGAGTTTTCCGCAGAATCTGCTGGTCGATAAATCAATTTGTAGTCATACTCCGCTTCTGGGTTGTAAACCACACGGATTTTTGGTTTATAGTTTGCATGATCTCTCTGAAATCAATTAAAAACGCTCGTCTTGTCGTCTTCGTTGTACGTCCTGTCGTACTCATCGGTTTGGGTGTCCCGCTTCGGCGAGGGACGCGGACCCAAACGTGAGTGAACCGATTGACGTTTCTGGGAATATTTTTTGTCATGGTGATTTCGTCGTCTAGATTCGGAGTGGGTCGATTCAAATCTAGTGCTAGATTTGGAATAGACCTCCGTATCATCAACTGACATGCGTGACGGTGTGTCGTAGTGCAATACTCGAGGTGCAGATGGAGCTCGCACCTGAGCTGTAGATCTACGTGTTTGTGGTGCTTGTTGAGCAGTTTGTGCACATAGCTGTGCATAAACAGCGTTCAACGCTCCCTGAGACTTAACGTACCAAGAGATCGGTGTCTCGCTAGAAGGTAAAATTGAGCTGATCGGGATTTCAGGCTGTATTCCCGGTGTAACAGGATCATTCTCATGATTAACGTTGTTTTGAACATCGTTATCATCGGATGCTTCTTCCACAATCCCCTCGACGAGGGAAACAGGAACAAAATTGCCCCTATTCTCTGGCCGAGGACCTGGCGAATGATTTGTCGGAGCTTCTGCCATTGAAAACAGAAGGGAAGAAATGAATCAAATGAGAAGATGAAAATGAAAATTGAAGAATCGGTGGGCGCCAATGAAGAAACAGTGATCGGAATTGACCGGAGTCAATCAGATCAGGGGTTTAGTCTCTGCATAAAGGGGTTAATCCTCTCGTTGATTCGTGGGTTTGGCTGAATTCTTTCTCCAGCGATCACTGCAAAACAGAAAGCCGTTAAACTCGCCACGGGGAGAATGGGGGTTCTCTTCGTGACCACCCTTCGGCGTGAGAATAAGTACCGTGATCTCGAGGAAGAAGAAGAAGTAGTAAAAGTGAGAGTGAAGTGAAAGTAACTTGTGAGATCATACCTGCAATGACTTATTTATAACCGGTTTTGGGCGGGAAAATAGTCTGACGGAGATAGTAACGGAAAGCACTTTTCCGTCGGCGGTTACTCCACTTTTCCGTCAACCACTAAGGTCACATCCATGCACACGGATTGTGAGTGTGATCGATGGCCAGGGAGATTCCACGTGGAAAGTGGGTTTGTCTAGATTAATTTTCAAATGAGTGCCATCATCGTGACTAGATAAGCGTTCATGATTATGCCACGTCACAGTCTGTTGTAACCGAATGGCCATGCATGATGAGCATTAGGAAGCCTTCTAGAAGATCTACAGCTGTAAACCTTTATGCCCTTGCCACGTGTCTATTCTGTTGTAACAGAAAAGATTCCTTTTGTTCAAGCCTTGACTTCAGGCGCGCGGAGATACGGAGGTTTTACTCTTTAAGCTTAACTGTTCCCTTGCGAGAGACCACGCAAGGGTGTTAATTGAGTGTTCCTCTCTTTTCCTCTGTCGCATGGTTATCAAAGACTATTTTTCTTCTATCTCTTGTTGAGAACCTTTGCGCAGCCGCACGACGTTTTGTTAAGATGTTCTTTGAGATGAATTTAGGGTATGGTCTTGTATGCCTGCATAGGGTTTTTGGGACCATACCCCTTCAGACACGTGTAGGGATATTATCGTCGCGTACGTAGTGTATGATTAGGGGATTTGTATTCTACACTTCCTCTCTCTCTTTCTCTCTCTCTCTCTCTATATATACATATATATATACACATATATAGTGTGTATGTATGTGTTCATGGCAAGACACTAAATTATTGCGAGAACAAAAAGACACTAAATTTGGGGGTTGAAGCGTTCGGACCTGCGGATAAAAGAGGACTCCCTGTGCACATGTTTGCTTTTGCGGCTGTGGGAGAGTTGTTTAAGTAATCAGTGAAGTAACTGATTACTGTTCACATTGCTGTTCACCTTAGTTCCCGGGTTTTAAACCCTTTAACCTTTTAACCCTTCAAGCTATTATGTATCCTTAATCGTTTTATTGAAGCTTGAGCTATCCCCGTCATCAGTCCCCCAAGTCAGAGGTTTTTGGGGTGTAAGCACAAATGCTTCTGAATTTTTTGTACATTTGTTTTATTTTGCTTGAGGGCTTCAAGGCTTGAGAGCTTAAAAGGTTCACAGCGGTTGAGATTTTTGGTTTTTTAATTTTGAAGAGACAGTTGATGTGACTAGTGAGTTTTTTGTCAAGCGGCGGTTCAATAAACTGCCGTGTAATGATAACGTCCGTTTTCATTTATTTTTCCTTTATCTCTTAGAAGGAAAGCAACTTTTACACATTTCCTCCCAAGTTCATTCCCTTTTCTTCCTCCAGGTTAGTTTTGATTTTATTTGTTCTACTTATTTTCTTTTAGTATGGGTGCTCGTAAGGATTTAGCGAAATCGTTCTGACGCTTAACCCAAGAAGAAGTAGAAGCTTTTTGCTTAGAACGGGGCATTGGGTTGATTTTTAAACCGGTTGCACCGGGTTGTGATATTTCAATCGATCGGTGTCCTCCTGGTTCTGTTGCTCTGTATTGTCGCCATTTTGAATTTTTGAATCTCCGTCATCCTTTTTCGAACTTTGTGTTGAATGTTCTAGAATGTTACCATGTTTCGTTTGGTCAGATCCATCCTCAGGGTCTGGCTAGGGTTCTGCATTTTGAGGTTTTATGTCGGGCTTCCGGATATGATCCAACCCTTTTGTCGTTTCGTCGGTCTTCCGATTAGCCAAGAATGGTGATTGGTTTACATTTGAAACGTCTCAAGTCAACACTTGTTTGGCTTCATCCTTGGTCTCCAGTCTTGGTGTTTGGAAAGACCGGTTCTTCTGGGTTTCGGATAAGACTGTTCCTCTTAAAATAGTTTGGAGACATCCGGACGCCGTTCTTAACGAACCTGAACCCTCTGCTCTTGAGATAAATACTCGTTTTCTTGAAACATCAGGGAGTGTCCTTCGAGGGTTCGTCCCTTTCCTGAGCCCTTTCTAGTCTTGTTGGGCCTTAGTAAGTTGTGGGACAGACCTGATCGGGATCCAGTGCTTATAAGAGATGGTCAGGGTATGCATTTGTTCTGTTGTGTTATTATGTTCCTGATGTCTGTTTTCTTATACCCTGTGTTTGTGTTTATTTTGTAGTTATGTCTGCACTTGACTTTGTGAAGAGTGATGACACTTCTGATGTTGTGTTTGAGGATGTTGCGGCTACACCTGGTGAAGATGCAGTTGCTAGGGGGTCTGAGCATAGGTTCGAAGGTTCCGGTTATGTGAGTGTTCCAAACGTTAACGTTAAGGGTTTCACAAAATTTCTTGCTTCCAAGGTTTCTACTCGTCGGTCAAACCGTCGTTTAAAAAGTGCTGATCAACCCTCTGGTTCAAAAGCTATTGATATTAGTTATGACATTGAGGTGTCCGTGAAGCAGGTTTTTGAAGGTGGTGTAGAGAAGGAAAAGGAAAAAGAGTTGGTGATTGCTGGGAAAAAGAAAAAAATTGGTTAAGAAGGGTGTTGTGCCTACTATCCAGGGTTCATCAGGCAAAAGCGTTGAAGGATTGGAAGAGCCTGGTGCTGAAGAGGTTTACGTTCCCAACTGGGGTGTGAAAGTTGTGGGCAGTTTCAAGGATCCTGCCGTTTGTGCAGATGTATTGGCCCATTTTGCTCCCCTAGTGTCCGAGATGCTATATCGGAGATGGAGGGTGATCATTTTATTTCAAGGTTGATGTTGAACTCTTGCAACATTTCTGCCTTGTTGGCTGAGGGTGTTACCCGTTTTACGAAAGGGATATAGGAATATGAAGAAGTTACAAAGAAGAAGGATAAAATGAAGGCTTCCATTACTTCTATGAAGAAAGATATTGACAGTTTTGCCAAAAAGGAAGAGGCTTGGGTGATGAAGATCCACGAGGCTACGTCAAGGCATGAGGTGGAGGTTGAGGGTTTGAAAAAGGAGATGGATGCTTTGAAGGTGCAGGAGAAAACTTCTTTGAAGGAGCAGGAGGTGTTGAAGGCTGACAATAGATGGTTGATTGAGCATGGCTTTCAACAAGTGGTCACCTACCTTCTTCATTCTTCTGAATTCAACCAAGCTTTGGGTGTTGTGTATACGAAGTTACTAGCTCATAGAAGGCATCAAGGTCTTGTTGCTGGCTACAAGGCTTGCGAGGCTGGTGAACCACAAGAGAAATCTCCCCACTTTCAACCGCAAGCTCTTAAATTTTTTCAAGATTCTGTTCGGGACATGGAGCATATGACTTGGCCTTTTGTTGGTGAGGTTTCTGAGTGTTTTGACAAGCCACTTTCTGTTTTACAGGGTTTGAAACCTCATGGTCTAAATGAGGTTGTTTGCAAGAAAGTGTTGGAGTCCATGTCTAAAAAACACGCATGCTCGGGAGATAGTGAAGAAACCTTGTCTGCTGGTGATGAAGCCTCGAAGGAAGGAAGCCTTGAAGCCTCTAGGGCTGCTAGTGAGGGTCGGAAGAAGAAAAAGGCAAAGAAGTCTAAGGATGATGGAGCTGGGGCATCGAAGCCTTCTGGTACTGGTGATGCAAATTAACTTTCTGAATTTCATTCGTAGCTATCTTAGAACTCTAAACAATATTATGTTTTCATTTTTTTCGAACAATTTAGTTTTACAGAAACCCTTAAGGTTTCTGTTGATGGTTGTTAGCCCTAGTGGCTGTTTGAACAATTTGCAGGTTTTCAAACCGTTATGGTTTGATTGTTGGTTGTGATGGCTTGTTGAACAGTATGTAGGTTTTGAAGGCACCTAAGGCCTCTTATGCTATGCTATTAACTTTTTAGTACTTGCCGTGTGTTGTGATTTTTTATGTTGTTGTATATTTTTGTAAGGCAGTTTCGTTGAGCAACTTGTAGCTTGAAGCCTTCGAGGCTTCCGGTTGTTGCTTGATGTGGAAGCTTGGTGCTTTGCTAAGCACTTTTGATTCTAAGTTTGATTTGATTTTGTGTTGTTGTTCTGGTCCTTTACTTGTGTTTTGTTTATGTAATTGTCTTTGTTGGTTTTGTGTTGTCTTTATGTTATTTATACCTTGAAGGGTTCAGTGATGCAGTCACTTAGCCTTGGTATTTTTAACAAGAAGACATAGCACTTATCCTATCTATCGTTTTTCTTGGCTTGATCTTGGTTCGTAAGCCTGTTGATTATGATTTTTTTAGAAAAAATTTTAAGGCTTAAGAAACATTTGGTGAAGGCTGCTCAGACCTGTCTATAAGACAAGTTTGTTTTTGAAAATTTTATAAGTCTCATGGAGTTGTATTGATTTAGGAACTCACCCCTTATATAGGTTCATTCAACCCTTGAACCTATTGAGCGATGTGGCCTGGGAGCTCATCTCCTTACATGACCCTTGTCATGGAGTTTTTTTGCTAGGTTCTCAACCTGATCATAGGATAAAAAGACAAGTTTTAACAAGAACCTCGTTGTTCATTTATCAAAGTGTGCAAATTACAAAGGAACAAAAACAACACTTTGCCAATTTTTCTTACACATGTTTTTTTCTAAACGTGGAACCTTTTAAGGTTTTTGCCATTCCAATGCCTGGGAAGCTTTTTGCCATTTGAATCAGCTAGTTTGTAGGATCCTCCCTTGTGAGCTTCGAGGATGGCATATGGTCCTTCCCATTTGGGATCAAGTTTTCATTAGCTTTCCTTCTTGCTTGCTTCGTTGTTTCTGAGGACTAGGTCACCAGGCTTGAATCGCTCATGCTTGACCCTGGCATTGTAATGAGATTCCATCTTTTGTTTATACCTTGCTTCTTGAATGGCTGCTTGATCCTGTGCTTCTTCTAGGAGTTTCAAGTTCAACATCGTCTCTTTTTTGTTTGCTTCTAGATCAATGTTGAACGTTCTCTTTGTTGTAACTCCTATTTCTGTTGGGATTACAGCTTTGGATCCGAACACCAAGCTGTAACACCCTTGCTTGTTAAATACAATATTATATATAAGTTTCGTAAAAATGCATGTTTATACGATTACACGTAAGTATGCCAATACGAGTTTACTAAAACTTTTACAATAAAAAAAGAACTTAATGTAATTGAATTCGTCGTTTAAAAGATACGACGAAACGCCGCGCGGAAGCTTTTAACTTTATCGTGTTCGGTTCTTCTTCGAGCTTGATCTTCATCCGGGCACTCTTGGCAATCACCTATGATCAAAACCAACTTAAAAGTTAGTTTTGATAGTTAAATAACAAGTTTAAACAAGTTATATGGGATTAGAAATCAAGGCATTTGAACAAAATAATTAAATACAAGAAATTATATATTTTGTTTTCAGCCCCTTCACCCGGCCGTGTCAAAAGATCACCCGGCCGTGTCAGCTTAACATACATTTTTCACAGCCCCTTCACCCGGCCGTGTCAAAAGTTCACCCGCCCGTGTCAACTCTGCACGTTTATTTTTCATCAAATTTGCATCCAAACCTATCCAAACTCATTTTAATTGCTTGGGGTTCGTTTCTTAACATGTCTAAGCAATCATCCATTACCCGGATCCATTATTCATATAGTTTACGCTCCCGTTACCCGATTACGTTTTTCTTTATTACACTTAAGCCAACATTTTACCACCTACTTTATTTTGACCCGTTTAGAAGTTTTCATGCATTTAAGCATCAAACTCGCATTTCTCTTTGTACACTTCGTATTTCCATTTTTTTTAAATAGCCTCTTATATTCCACAACAACTATTTTGTAGTGGATTTAACATAACGGACCGTTATTCTAAATTTTACCCTTTGGATAGTCATTCTACGTAATTGACCCGTTCTTAGGCATTTGACTCTCAAGGTTTATACTTACAACTCTTACATATATCTAAGAGTTGCATAATCATAATACTAGTATCTAAACGACCTGTAAGGGTCATTTGCCCGATTTACAAATCATGGGCGTTTTGGTCATTTTTAGTCCCTCATTTACGACGAAGGACTCTCGCTAATTATTTGACCCATATTTGCATGTTTATCTAGCAACTTAACTATGCGTACCTGGCTCGGGTCAAGGTATTGACCCGTTTACATAACTTTTTGCTTTAAATCTTTCTAGTTAAAGCAACGCACGTTTATGTTGTTTCCAGTGATTAAAACACTCAACAAGTAATTGTCAAATGAAGTTGTCAAATGGTGTTAACAACACCATTTGACCCATTTAGCCTAATTGACCATTTATCCATATGAGATGGTATTTAGTTACCATTTCATCCCTTTAAACCTATCCCGGTTTTCCCTTAAACTCGTTTTACTCAAAACCATTTTTATTTGTTCGTCATTACATGACTAATTTATCTTTTTACCCCTTTTACCATAATTCCTGATTTCCTACCTTTTTATTCATCCCGACTTGCATTGTATCAGGCTGGATCATCGCATTTCAATTACTTAACATTATTCACGATCAATTTTCGCTAGTAAGTGTATAGTAATTAAAAAGGGGGTGTAAGTTTAACTTACCTCGCATCCGAATACGCTTTCTTCTCGTGCTTTATTCGTTTGACCGCTTCTTTCCCAAGCCTCCACCTAGCTCGTTAGGCGACAAACTATCATCATTCACAAGGTGGTTAGATTAGTCATTTCAATTCACGACTATTCCACCTTACGTATTTTCTATGTCGAAACCACTATTCGACTTTATCATTGGTTAGTTTGACTTTTATAGGTCAACTATCTTAAATCATACAATAGGCATAATTAAGTTAAATCAACATTATGATTAGAACCCGTTTTAACCCTTATTTCACGTAATTAGTCAAACAAGGCAGTTATGCGTTTCATTCGTAATTTCAACATATAAACATTCACTTAGGAATTTTAACAAACACCTTGCGGGCATAATTTCTCACAATTTATTATCAAGCTCAATACTTGTCATTTAGCCATGGTTAACATCAACTAAGCATGTTTACATCAATTTTCACATTAACAAAATCTGAATTTACTTCCTAGAACTCAAATTATACTAGAACAACAATTAAAATTCTAGTGTTTAACATGTTCCTACAACACCCACTTATCACCTTCAATGGTGATTGTGAATTCACAAGAAATAAGCATGATTTCAACATGTGATTGACTAGAGTTTTACTCCTAGACATAATATCATTCCTATTTCCTCAAAATAACAAACATGCAACCATCAATTTCGAATTCTCTAGGTTTGCTCAGAAATTCAAGTAGAGATTTTCTCATGAAATTTACATACCTCGTGATACCTTTTTCAGTGGAGATCACTAATTCGTACTCGGATTTTGATTTAGACTTGATTTGGACCTTCAATTTGAGATATTTGTGAGAGCTAGGGTTTGTGAGGAGCTCCTGCTTGCTCCCTGCGTTTTTTTGATCGACCAAACACACCTAAGTGTGAGTTTGGTGGAGTTTATTTTTGTTTTAATCTTTCAAGTTTCACCCTTTACAACTTAGGTCCCTCAATTATCCATGGTTTTTAAAAGACTTACTAGTCCATGCTTCTTTATTGTTTTTAAACAAATAATTAACTAGGTTAATTACCCTTAGTTAACTTAGTGAGTCCCGGGAGTTCTAACCCGTTTATTTTAAGTTCCGTTAACTCGGGCCTTTTATCCATTTCATCTCTTGAAAGTTCTTATCCGTTTTTTTTAATTAATATTAGGATTATTTATTTAAATCCTAATATTTTCCGAGTTACTTTTAGCACTAACGGTACTTTACCCGTCTTTTAGCATTAACGGGGTTTGATTACCAAACCCGTTTTCGGGGTGTTACAAGTCTACCCCCCTTAGAGAGGTTTCGTCCTCGAAACCTTTTCTTACATAATTCATTGAGTTTAAACTCAATGTATTTGATCCGAGAAATCTTTTCAACATTACTTATACTTTTATCCAATTGTTAGTATTACCAGATAAGTATGGTAACATCTTTTATCCAATCTTTCAAGTTTAAACTCAATACTTTTATCCAATTGTCACTAATTGTCTACATATCTCATACGACATAGTGCAACTTGAAATAACGTAATCTTGTTATTTCCACTAGTTTAGTTAACTTAGCGATATCCATCGCTTTCATATACTATCGAATTCTTTATGAATCCGTTACTTTGACCCGTTTAAAGGTCTTTAGTGAAATCTTTCACTTTTAGCAACAAATTCTTTTGTTTTCAAATTCATTTATTCGGTTCAGTTATACCAAATCTACCGCTTACAAGCAAACCAAATTTCTTGATTTGAATTGCTGACCTTAACCGGTCTCACTAACTAGACTTATTACTCCAGTTACTTTTACCGCTCGCTTGGTTATAATGTGATTCTACCTCACATTGCATTTCTTGACCGTGATCGTGTTACATCATGTTTAATTCATATCAACTTTTCATTTTCGAAAACATCACTTTTTCGAATATATCGTCTTGCGCCTATTAGCGTCAAGACTTGTACCCTTCATGCTTACTATTTAAATTCCTATCAGAATTTATATTTGTAAAAACCTTATTTCTTACTAAAACCAAAGTATTAGTTTTAGGATCTTCTCTTTGACTTTTGTCAGAATTATGGATATTGACAGTCCATAATTTATTCTTTTACAGTCTTAGTTTTATGCGGGGAATCGTAACAAGTTCCCTCACCTTACACTATTGACCCGTAGGTTCCTTCACTTAACCTCGTAGGCTATTTCTTTAAGCTTTCACCTCTTTAAGGCGAGGACCTTATGATCCATTTGCTTCAATTCATGACCCGTGGGTCATTTTGGCCTCGTAGACCTTTACACTAATTAATATCCCGTAGGTTATGATGATCCCGTAGATCATCTTTTATTCGAGTCTTTATTCAAATGTGTATACGTTTATATACGCATATGGCGTTAAGGCACCCCTTTTTATGGTTAGAATTATTCACTTTTACTTTTTGGATTTCGTTTGACCTTGATCGTAGTCTAAGGCTACATTGTCTTCTTTCAAATTATCTTTCCGAATTCGTGACTTCTAACATCAATTACACGTCGATTTGCCCCTACACTTACCGTTACCCGGTTCTTACCTATACTTCTTTACGTCCCATTACCCGGATTCTTTTATTTTAATGTTTTTAACGCCTATAACTCCTTTACATAGGTTTATTAATATTTCGCACTTTTATTTATTCGATTCGCGCTTACTTACTTTAGCAAGTGTCATCCTTTATTAAATTTGTTTGACTTGTTCGTGTGAAAAATTCATCACTTATAAATGTCAAACTTCAGTCTTTGTTCGACCCGTTCAGCTTTGAAATAGTTGAACGTAATTTATCAAAATTTCTATTTGCAGTACCTTATCGTCCTTTAGTCATGACCTAAAACCTGAGTCTTTTTGACTTTCCATACGCGTTCCTGTTTCTTAGTCTACGCGTGCGTTTAATTCCTTACCCATCAACCGGGTGTTTTACCGAAATCGTTATCATTGCACCCCTTCCGGTATGCATTGAGACTTCATTTCGATTTACTTGGTCATCTTAGCGAAATCCGTCGCTTTTATTCGACCATGTCTTTTATTCTTTACGTGACCACCATTGGCGGCCTTATTAATTATGAGTGACGATTATCATCGTTATCCTTGCTTTACTACGACTAAAGTTAACAACCTTGATTATCTTTTTTTTTTTTCGTGTGGGCAACACCTTTGTTTTTATGACCCGACGGATCATCTATACTTTGGTTTTACTTGCCCATTTTGTTCACCATGACCCTTTCGTCCAAGATGACTTATTTTCGTGAATTTTCTTTTAATCATTCATTTATATCATCATTTACATTAATCATTGTCCCTTCTCTCGGGCTCATTATCCTAATGTAATACGCTTCCGTCACCCAGCTGTGAGTTTACATTATTATCAACTATCTTGTTCATTTGTTTCATTTGGGTATTTTTTTTTATTTTCTCCCATTCACCCCGTCCTTACTACATCGGATGTAAATGTGTTCGCTATAAGAAGTTCATGGTATCATATGCCACTACTTACTTGGCCAGAGTTGTCACACCCCAAATTTCCATGTGTCACCGGTGGGCCCGGTGGGGAGTATCGTGACGCCATGGTTGGCAACATAATAGTCAAACAACACAATATTATTAAGCACAGCGGAAGCAATTGAAAATATATTACAACCGAATTTATTATTGTAATATCAACTGTCACAATATTCGGAAGTTTATCCACAGAAGGATCGAACATAAAATGGAAACAATAGTTCAACAGACTTCAGGCATCTTAAGCTTGCGAGACTCTTTATTGATGCTGAGGAGACAATCCAGCCAATTACGTTTAGTACCTGTATTTAGTCTTTTTGGGAAAATACGTCAGTTTACACTGGTAAATACGATCAACTGACTCATTTTGGAAAATAGTTTAAAATTGGTTTGGATGCACATGGCATAAACATTTTATAATTTGATTAAAATGCACAGAGGCAAGATTAATCTTTTTAACTTGGGAGAATTATTTAATATTATAATCTTGTGAACGAATTACATGTTACTTATGCGTTCAGTAGCCCGGATCTAGTCCGGGTTAAAGATCAATAGACACACCACAATAATGAGTTATACACTAACAGGTGTACGCCTACACCCCGTGCTCAGGTCGTGGCCATCTCGTAAGATGATGCCAAAAATATCCGGGACATGGTCATTAACCCCCCAAAGGCTGTAAAGTAAAAAAGACTGTTTAAACGAGCCGATCAAATTATTCAACTACCCACTTTAACGGTGGAGATTTGATGCCCGATCAAGCGGTATGCTATATACCGTAACCCAAGCCCGTATAGGGAAAATAAGTTAAAAGTATTTACCTGATGCAAAGTATAAATCACAATAAGCAAAATGCACGTAGCTTTTACTGGTTCTCCTAATCTGGAACGAAGGTTTAATATAACCTATTAGAATACTAACGGGTCTTTTATTAAGCTTAAGCTTAGACCGGCTAGTTTCAAAGATACGGTTCGTACGCACGATTAAGCGAAGACCGGATAGAATGTGATTTAGACCCAACAAGTTCAGAGACTTGTTTAATATGGGTCCTTCATGCACATTCTGGATTTTGAGATTAAACCGATAAGGTTTGACCCGTTTCGGCTAATTTATGTAAACTTGTTACATAAACCGAACCGAACGCGAAATAAGCGTAACGGGTATCCGTAAGAGCCATATACAGGTTTCCTAAGTTAATATGCTTCAAATATGTTGTGACATCAGTAGGATGTCTTTCATTATGCCCGCAATGAAATTAAACACAAACTATGCCCCGTAGGGGTAGTTTGGTCATTTTTAAAGGTTGTAAAAGAGTTTAGATGTTTAACTGAGTTACAGGTCTGATTTAAATAGCAAACACACTCAATTTGATATGTTATATCAGTAGGCTAAATCATATATGTGAAATGTATCATTTTTAATCAAACTATGCCCCGTAGGGGTATTTTGGTAATTTCACATAAGCCGAAAAGCTCAAAACTGAGGTCTGAGTTTATCAACCTTTGCTTACTGTTAATATATCATAATTTGCCTCATATATCAGTAGGTATCAACCCGGGTATGTCTAATATAATTTTAATACATACGATGCGTTAAAACACTAAATAAGGCGATTAAAGGCCATTTCCGGGTTTGATACTTAAATCTGATATTTTTATATTTCCATAGGGCTTAAAATAATTTATTTATCATATGTGATCAGTAGGAAAAGGTTTGGAGTCGTTTAGATAGGTAAAACTCATTTTATGGCCCGTAAGGGCAAAACCGACAATTACCGGATTAAGCCTACGACTACTAGTTATGCTCGGCCTAAAATTAATTAAAAATCTTTAAAAATCCCAAAATAATATATTACATCAGTGGGTATTAAGTTTCATACCAAAAAGTAGGCTTAACTAGGCTATACGCTAATTATGCCGTTTAATTAACATAAAGCTTTAAATTTGCGATATTGAGCATAACTCTTAATTTACAAGTCAAACTGATGTCAAACTTTGCATACAAGTTTATATATTAGTAATTAAGGTTTCTAAACTTTTACATTTTCATAAATCACTTTTTAAGGTAATAAGGGCATAACGGTCAACATATGAGCAATTAACGGAAATATGCATATTAATTGGATAACTAGTGAACCAAGGTGTGTAATCACAGAGGGTTGTTCTAACATGTATCCTAATCCAATTAAAGCTCTGAGGCATTTCTAAAACATGCCCAAACGGGTCAGAACTGAAAGTCAAAGTGAAAGTCAAACTATGTGACTTTCGGTTCCGAACCGGGTCTAAAAAGGAAATAGTCGGGTTGAACATGTTCGGACATGTTCTTACACTTATTACTAAGTTATAACAATGATCAAACAGGTTATATATGTTCTAGATAGCTAATTATGCATAAATGACATTTTAAGCATCCTGTTGACTTTTTACTTAAAAGTTTGACCCGACTTTTGACCTGGTTAGAGTGGTGATCAGGGGAAACCCTTTTGAGGTTTTATTACCCACATAAATACCAACCTATAACTACTTTTAATTCGAGATATGACTGAGCCATTATATACTAATCTCGAAGTCAAACCGTAATTACGACGGTTTGACTTTTAGCTAATTAACCAAGCTAAACTCAACTAAACAAGAACTAGCAGACTTACAAGAGTCCTATGCACGAGATATGATCACTTGGGGCTGCTTGATAGCTCCAGAAATGATCCACAAATGCAGATGAAGGTGTGAGAATGAATGTTGCACAAAATGGCTTTATATAGCACTTTAATCCACCATAACATGTTGACAACTAAGTCTAGGACACACCACAACCTTCCAACATGTGTGCTAGTGCTCTAAGACTGTTTAGGGGTCGCCCACATAGCGTTTATGTCGATAAAAGATCGGTTCTCCGCGTTTAAAGGCGCCTGCCCCCGTTTTCTGTATCTGGGCCTTGGACGCGGCCCGCGTCCCGTTTAACCAAATCCCAAGCGGGCCGCCTGGGCCTGCTAAATCTGATTTTTGATTTTATTTGTTTTCTAAGTTGACCTTTGGCTTCACGAAGGGGTAATTAGGGTTATTTCTTGCATTTTGACCCCCTTATATTTACCCACAAGGGCTTTAGGACTATACCCACTTTGCCAAGTCCCTGAATACTTCCGGTTAACCCGAAAAGCCTTAACTTTCAATGTTAACACTTTAATCCCTTGCACACGAATTTGATCATAACTTTCTCATACGATAACGAAACTTTATGAAATTTTAATCGTGCATTCTAGTGAGCATAATTTATATTTACAAAGCTTCGGGTTTGTCAAAAGATCACTCAGAGGTATATCTTTAACATGTTGACACATTTGACCCCTGTAGTTTGTAATATCTCACTTTTAGCTTCGTACGATCCATGATTTATTCGTTTGATGTTATGAACATCATGTAGGGTTATTATGAAGTATATTTATTCACTGTTGACACTTAGAATCCGTATAATCACATACTTTCCATGTTTGACAACTTTAGTCCTTTTATAACATTCCTTCACACGTTCAAACTTTATGACACGTGTCAACACATTATAGGACGTGAATTTTCGAGGTGTTACATCCTCACCCCCTTAAAATAAATCTCGACCCGAGATTTACTGAAATAAGTAAGGGTACTTTTCTTTCATCGTGGATTCAACCTCCCACGTGAATTCGGGACCTCTACGGGCATCCGATTTGACCTTAACAATAGGTATATGCTTTCTCTGAAGCTTCTTTACCCGTCGATCTTTAATCGACACAGGTTTTTCCACATAATTTAAGCTCTCATCTATATGCACATCTGTATACGGTATAACCAGTGATTCGTCAGCGAAGCACTTCTTCAGATTGCAGATGTGGAACACATTGTGAATTCCACTAAGCTCTTCTGGTAAGTTTAACTTATAGGCAACTGACCCGACACGTTCGATAACCTCGAAAGGTCCTATGTATCTTGGACTTAGCTTGCCTTTCTTACCAAATCGCATCACTCCCTTCCAGGGTGACACTTTAAGTAGGACTTTGTCACCTACTTCGAAGTGAAAATCCTTACGCTTTGGATCAGCGTAACTCTTCTGCCTATCCCGGGCAGCTTTGAGACGGTCACGAATCTGGACAATCTTGTCCGTTGTTTCGAACACGATCTCTGGTCCTGATAACTGGACATCTCCAACTTCCGCCCAACAAACTGGCGTTCTACACTTTCTACCGTACAATGCCTCAAAAAGGCGCAGCCTTGATGCTGGTGTGGTAGCTATTGTTGTAGGAGAATTCGATTAATGGTAGGTTCTTATCCCAACTACCACCCAAATCGATCGCACATGCACGTAGCATGTCTTCCAACGTTTGAATAGTACGCTCACTCTGACCGTCAGTCTGAGGATGATAAGCCGTACTAAAATTTAAACGTGTGCCCAAAGATTGTTGGAAGCTTTTCCAAAAGTGTGACGTGTATCTAGTATCTCTATCAGAGATAATAGCTACAGGTATGCCATGTAAGGCTTACAATCTTATCCACGTATAACTGGGCTAACATGTCGGAGCTATAGGTCTCCTTGATGGGTAAGAAATGAGCTGACTTAGTCAGTCCATTAACTATAACCCATATTGTATCATTTCCTTTCCTTGTCTTGGGTAACTTGGTAATAAAATCCATAGTTACCATTTCCCACTTCCATGTAGGAAGTTCAGGCTGTTGTAGCAAACCTGATGGTTTCTGATGCTCGGCTTTGACTTGCACACATGTCAAGCATTTAGCTACATAGGTGGCCACAGACTTCTTCAAGCCTATCCACCAATAGGTTGCCCTTAGATCCTGGGTAGCTGATGGCAATTCTTAATTGTTGCCTATTTAGGGTTGCGGCATGTATGCATAATCAATATGAACCGTCTTTCTTATTTAACAACATCAAACCCTCAGAATATTGAGTCAGGCTATATGAGCCTATGTCTTAAAACCTACTTAATCAAGGTTTCGATTATTCCATAATCAATATGGAGTTTTCACATTACTCCAGCCCACAGCGGGATACAATCTTAATTCTACCTGCCTTCCCGGAGGTAAGCAGGGAAAACTTATGAGAAGATAATCAAGGTTGCAAGGAGGCTACAGAGATTTTCTATATCTCAGGCTCCAGTTCATCCATCATACTCGTGTCAAATAAGTGACATCTTTATGTTATAAGTCCATGAATTCCTTAATCGGGAACATTTACTTGGACAATTTTATTCTGGATATCTTCTTTGAATACTACTAGTCGACTTTAGTATAATATGACCATTGGGTTATCTCAGGGGTTCCATGTATTAAACCTCCATGCTGATCAGACATGGAAATAATCTATGGGATACACTAGGATACGCCAATCCTCATATGGCACTTTTATCGAACATAGTTTGGCATTCGCAGGCGATAATAAAAAAAACAATGAGAAAAATAATTAAAATAACATATGTTGTCGTACTCTATGCAAAGAAAGAGTGCTCTTAGATTTTCGGAAGGATTCCTTGCCGATCTATAAGAATCGGTTACTTTGGTTTCCTTGGTAGTTATACCTTGTGGATGATAATAAAAATTTTGCTAAGTTTATGGTTCATGAAGATTTATTATTGCCTGTATTAAAAACAGGACACTTAGCAGAAATTTTCATTGATAAATGATAAGGAAGTTTATTGTACAAGTGCTTATATTTAATCAATAATGGAAGTTTCACAAACTAGGCACCTAGCTCAGTTGGCTAGGCGCGCGAAAGGGTGCGGCCTAGACCCAGGTTCGATTCCGGGGACGGCCAATTCCACCATTTTTTTCGTTGCTTTTTATTTAGCTTGTTCTTGCTCTTTTTTCTTAGATTTCTAGGAGTTATCTTCCTCCTTTGGTTCATCCTTCGCATACGAAGTGTGAACAAAACTCTCCTCATGAGCAATTGAACATGGTTTTGAATGAAATTTAGAGCGAGGAGCATTCGGCTCTTCGGACCGTTTCATGATCTTTCTATAGTCCTTCCAACTGCTGTGTCAACCACAGCCTGGAGATTAACTCCATTAATATTGAGGTTTACGTTTGTAGTTTTATTAACTTTCGTCGCATTAATAGTATTGCGACTGTCGTCGACCTCATCCGAGTTTTCCATACTCGAAACTTGGTACCAATCACCAAGATTTAACAATTATTAGTCACCATCCTGATGACTTGACTTAGATTAGCCACGGCATTCACAAACCGTATGGGCTATTCTGTTCTATACATTCTTAATGAATGCTATTTGAATGTATATCTATTACATTTAGCTTAGGTCACAAAAGGACTATCAATGGCATTTAAGGTTTGGAGCGAGTCCAATACCTGTTTGACAGGGGACCATAATGTCACAACTGTCTTTGTCACAAGGACGATTATAAATAGCTCAAAGGCTAGTCTTATAAGACTTTTATTATATATACACATATATGGCATAGAAGCCTGTCTCGATGGACGTAGAAAGATATGGCATAAAGCCCAGTCATGAAGGACGTAAGTAATCATATGGCGCGAAGGCCTTGTCGTAAAGGCCATTTAGACATGGCACAAACGGCCTTGTCATAAGGACAATTATCAAATTTGGCACAAAGGCACGTCACCAAGAATGTTAACATTTAATATGTTAGCTTGTCATGAATGACTTTAAAACATAACTCGATGGTCTATCACCAAGGACCTTAATTTATTAGCCTCAATTTTATTAGATTAGGGCTTCAAGGTTTGAACGTGGTTCTTCACCTTTGGACAGGGAGTCATAGATTATTACTGTCATCGTCTTGAAAGGCGATTCATTTGGCAGAAAAATAAGCCAATCAACGTCACTAATGGATGTTTATATATAACCATCGTATATAAGGATATTAGTCATGATCACATCGATCATATTGACTATTAGGTTTAGGTATAATCACACCATTTTGAACAGGGAATCATAAAGATCACTACTATCTTTGTCTTACCGATATTAGAATAAAGTATAGCCCGTAGGCATTTCATCACTAGGGATGTTAATATTATGATCATCATACCGATGATACTAGTCAGGATCACAATGATAGTATAGACTATGGGATTTGAGTATAGCTCACCCCCTTGGGCAAAGAATCACAAAAGATTACAATTGCCTTGTCTCAATTGGATAATATAAGATAGCCCTCAGGTAAAACATCATTTAAAGATGTTAAAATTTTTAATCATCGTATTGATGATTTTTGATATGATGGCATTGATCATATAGACTATTAGGCTTGAGCGTAGCTCACTACCTTGGACAGTAATCATAAAGATCATACTGTTTTTGTCACACATGGACGATATAATATGGCCCATAGGCGAAACATCTCTAATGGATGTTTATAATAGGTTCATCCTATTAGATGATATAATTCATGATTGCATTAATCATATTGACTATTTTGGCTTGAGCATAGCTCACCACCTCAGACAAGGAATCATAAAGATAACAATGTCAATGTCTCAAATGGACAATATATTATAGCCCGTAGGCAAAACATCACTAAAGGATGTTTAATAATACTATCATCGCATCAGATGATATTAGTCATGATCGCATTGATCATATAGACTATTATGTTTGGACATAGTCCAATATTTTAGACAGGAGGTCAAAGACCATTACTGTCGTTGTCTTATCGGACAACAAGTTTAGCCCGTAGGCACTTTATCATTAACGGATGTTTATAACATGATCGTGTTATGGGATGATATAAGCCGTGATTTCTAAATCACCAGGCTAGATAAGGGAATTGGAAGAATCCAATATAAGGATGATTGTTGTGATTTTCTCGAATCACATTTCTCAAGAGTGCTAACACGTTCTTAAGTGTTAACAAGGATCTGAATCCCTTGAGTAGGTTTCACCATCTTGGCCGCGTAGGCTAGGTTTCACCTTTAAGATTCTTTTTTTTAAAGCATACTGATAGGGAAGGAAGGATATTTATTTCATTCGGGATTTTTATCATAAATCCTAATTCATAAGTTAATAATAGCACAAATGGCCTAGTCTCGTAGACAAGTTAAATTTATAAACCATGATTTCAGAGAATCGCGGCATTAAGGTTTGAATCAAAGTTCATTACCTTTTCCTGACAGGGAGCTATAGGCTACCACTGTCTTTAGTCTCAGAGGACATCAATTATAGCCCGTAGGCACTTCCCTTCTAAGGGATGTTTATTACGAAATTGCCCCTTAGGAAATTCATTAACCATGGTAAACAGAGACCATATTTGGTTAATTTATTAATCATATATATTTAGGATTTCTATTATAATTTTTCCTAATTATAAAACATTAACAGTTTTATTAGTGGCACCCAATGGCCTGGTCACATGGACAATTATAAATTATAAGCTTATGATTTCAGAGAATCAAAGCATGAAAGTATATTGGCACAAATGGCCTGGTCACAAAGGACATTTATAAATTTTTAAGCTATGATTTCAGAGAATCAAAGCATTTGAGGTTTGAACCTAGTTCATTACCTTTATCTGACAGGGAGTCATAGCTACCACTGTATTTTGGCTCATGTAGAAATGAGCAAGGCCCGTAGGCACTATATTACCACGTATGGTTAAAAATATGATCATCTTAATTGATGATGTAAACCCAGGATTCAGCGATCATTAAACTGGGTTAGGAATCTTTTAAAGAATCCTTAATAACGTGTGTGATTTCCAACGAATCACATCTGATGGGAGTGTTAACATGTTTTCAGATGTTAACTGGAATACGAATCTTTTAAACAGGTCTTACCATCTTGGCCCGGTCTTATAATTGACCCATAAGCTAGGTTTCACTCTTAAGATTCTTAGTTAATGATTTGAATCTTTTTAACAGGTCTTACCATCTTGGCCCGGTCTTATAATTAACCCGAAGGCTAGGTTTCACACTTAAGATTCTTAATTTATAATTAACGCAGAACAATTTTAAATTGAAATGTTAATAAGGATCTGAATCTAAATTTAGGAACTGCCATCTTGGCCGGTCTTAACATGACCCGAAGCTAGGTCTTGTCCCTTTTTTAGATTTTGCCATTTTATTATAATGGTAGATCTTGTAAAAGGAAATGTTATTTTCCATTTATTTAATATTCTTGTTTAGAATGAAAGTTTAAACTTAATCATTCCACAATATAAAAATAAAAGTATAAAGTTTCCCTAAGCGGGACTTGAAAGGAATAATGTTGTCTTTGAAGGGACTAAAAAGATAAATATGTCCTTATAAGGACTATTGAGGAAACGATTTTCAGCAAAGGAGCTTCTTCTTCATTCAATTCCTGAATGCTTTCTCCTTGGTTGTACGTCTCATCTTGGCCGCTGTACGAAGCTCAGCATTTCAAGGCTCCGGGTGTGGAGAATCCCTAGTTCAGCTTCCTCGCTTGGCGACGTATCCAATAGTAAAAAAAAATTGGGAGCAAAAATTTCCATATTAGGATTAAGATTATTCCTATGTTAAGTCTAGACTCAGAAGTTTAGATTGTGCAATTGTGTAACTGAGATTAAACACAAAAGGCTAGTGTTTAATTCACTCAGTGTTGGCTCTGATACCAACCTGTCACACCCCAAATTTCCACGTGTCACCGGTGGGCCCGGTGGGGAGTATCGTCACGTCATGGTTGGCAACATAATAGTCAAACAACACAATATTATTAAGCACAGCGGAAGCAATTGAAAATATATTACAACCGAATTTATTATTGTAATATCAACTGTCACAATATTCGGAAGTTTATCCACAGAAGGATCGAACATAAAATGGAAACAATAGTTCAACAGACTTCAGGCATCTTAAGCTTGCGAGACTCTTTATTGATGCTGAGGAGACAATCCAGCCAATTACGTTTAGTACCTGCATTTAGTCTTTTTGGGAAAATACGTCAGTTTACACTGGTAAATACGATCAACTGACTCATTTTGGAAAATAGTTTAAAATTGGTTTGGATGCACATGGCATAAACATTTTATAATTTGATTAAAATGCACAGAGGCAAGATTAATCTTTTTAACTTGGGAGAATTATTTAATATTATAATCTTGTGAACGAATTACATGTTACTTATGCGTTCAGTAGCCCGGATCTAGTCCGGGTTAAAGATCAATAGACACACCACAATAATGAGTTATACACTGACAGGTGTACGCCTACACCCCGTGCTCAGGTCGTGGCCATCTCGTAAGATGATGCCAAAAATATCCGGGACATGGTCATTAACCCCCCAAAGGCTGTAAAGTAAACAAGACTGTTTAAACGAGCCGATCAAATTATTCAACTACCCACTTTAACGGTGGAGATTTGATGCCCGATCAAGCGGTATGCTATATACCGTAACCCAAGCCCGTATAGGGAAAATAAGTTAAAAGTATTTACCTGATGCAAAGTATAAATCACAATAAGCAAAATGCACGTAGCTTTTACTGGTTCTCCTAATCTGGAACGAAGGTTTAATATAACCTATTAGAATACTAACGGGTCTTTTATTAAGCTTAAGCTTAGACCGGCTAGTTTCAAAGATACGGTTCGTACGCACGATTAAGCGAAGATCGGATAGAATGTGATTTAGACCCAACAAGTTCAGAGACTTGTTTAATATGGGTCCTTCATGCACATTCTGGATTTTGAGATTAAACCGATAAGGTTTGACCCGTTTCGGCTAATTTATGTAAACTTGTTACATAAACCGAACCGAACGCGAAATAAGCGTAACGGGTATCCGTAAGAGCCATATACAGGTTTCCTAAGTTAATATGCTTCAAATATGTTGTGACATCAGTAGGATGTCTTTCATTATGCCCGCAATGAAATTAAACACAAACTATGCCCCGTAGGGGTAGTTTGGTCATTTTTAAAGGTTGTAAAAGAGTTTAGATGTTTAACTGAGTTACAGGTCTGATTTAAACAGAAAACACACTCAATTTGATATGTTATATCAGTAGGCTAAAGCATATATGTGAAATGTATCATTTTTAACCAAACTATGCCCCGTAGGGGTATTTTGGTAATTTCACATAAGCCGAAAAGCTCAAAACTGAGGTCTGAGTTTATCAACCTTTACTTACTGTTAAGATATCATAATTTGCCTCATATATCAGTAGGTATCAACCCGGGTATGTCTAATATAATTTTAATACATACGATGCGTTAAAACGCTAAATAAGGCGATTAAAGGCCATTTCCGGGTTTGATACTTAAATCTGATATTTTTATATTTCCAGAGGGCTTAAAATAATTTATTTATCATATGTGATCAGTAGTAAAAGGTTTGGAGTCGTTTAGATAGGTAAAACTCATTTTATGGCCCGTAAGGGCAAAACCGACAATTACCGGATTAAGCCTACGACTACTAGTTATGCTCGGCCTAAAATTAATTAAAAATCTTTAAAAATCCCAAAATAATATATTACATCAGTGGGTATTAAGTTTGATACCAAAAAGTAGGCTTAACTAGGCTATACGCTAATTATGCCGTTTAATTAACATAAAGCTTTAAATTTGCGATATTGAGCATAACTCTTAATTTACAAGTCAAACTGATGTCAAACTTTGCATACAAGTTTATATATCAGTAATTAAGGTTTCTACACTTTTACATTTTCATAAATCACTTTTTAAGGTAATAAGGGCATAACGGTCAACATATGAGCAATTAACGGAAATATGCATATTAATTGGATAACTAGTGAACCAAGGTGTGTAATCACAGAGGGTTGTTCTAACATGTATCCTAATCCAATTAAAGCTCTGAGGCATTTCTAAAACATGCCCAAATGGGTCAGAACTGAAAGTCAAAGTGAAAGTCAAACTATGTGACTTTCGGTTCCGAACCGGGTCTAAAAAGGAAATAGTCGGGTTGAACATGTTCGGACATGTTCTTACACTTATTACTAAGTTATAACAATGATCAAACAGGTTATATATGTTCTAGATAGCTAATTATGCATAAATGACATTTTAAGCATCCTGTTGACTTTTTACTTAAAAGTTTGACCCGACTTTTGACCTGGTTAGAGTGGTGATCAGGGGAAACCCTTTTGAGGTTTTATTACCCACATAAATACCAACCTATAACTACTTTTAATTCGAGATATGACTGAGCCATTATAGACTAATCTCGAAGTCAAACCGTAATTACGACGGTTTGACTTTTAGCTAATTAACCAAGCTAAACTCAACTAAACAAGAACTAGCAGACTTACAAGAGTCCTATGCACGAGATATGATCACTTGAGGCTGCTTGATAGCTCCAGAAATGATCCACAAATGCAGATGAAGGTGTGAGAATGAATGTTGCACAAAATGGCTTTATATAGCACTTTAATCCACCATAACATGTTGACAACTAAGTCTAGGACACACCACAACCTTCCAACATGTGTGCTAGTGCTCTAAGACTGTTTAGGGGTCGCCCACATAGCATTTATGTCGATAAAAGATCGGTTCTCCGCGTTTAAAGGCGCCTGCCCCCGTTTTCTGTATCTGGGCCTTGGACGCGGCCCGCGTCCCGTTTAACCAAATCCCAAGCGGGCCGCCTGGGCCTGCTAAATCTGATTTTTGATTTTATTTGTTTTCCAAGTTGACCTTTGGCTTCACGAAGGGGTAATTAGGGTTATTTCTTGCATTTTGACCCCCTTATATTTACCCACAAGGGCTTTAGCACTTATACCCACTTTGCCAAGTCCCTGAATACTTCCGGTTAACCCGAAAAGCCTTAACTTTCAATGTTAACACTTTAATCCCTTGCACACGAATTTGATCATAACTTTCTCATACGATAACGAAACTTTATGAAATTTTAATCGTGCATTCTAGTGAGCATAATTTATATTTACAAAGCTTCGGGTTTGTCAAAAGATCACTCAGAGGTATATCTTTAACATGTTGACACATTTGACCCCTGTAGTTTGTAATATCTCACTTTTAGCTTCGTACGATCCATGATTTATTCGTTTGATGTTATGAACATCATGTAGGGTTATTATGAAGTATATTTATTCACTGTTGACACTTAGAATCCGTATAATCACATACTTTCCATGTTTGTCAACTTTAGTCCTTTTATAACATTCCTTCACACGTTCAAACTTTATGACACGTGTCAACACATTATAGGACGTGAATTTTCGAGGTGTTACAAGAGTAAGCGATTAACACATGACACGCATGACCTTTTTATAGTTTTCACATCACACCCTATGTAAGTAATGCCTCTATTTGTTTCTCTTGGAAACAATATCCCGAATAGGTTTTCTATTCGGGTTTTTCCAAGTTTTCAATTTACATGAGCAACAATCATTCTCTACATGTTTGTCGCATATTTTTATTTGTGCAATTAAATTTAAAATGTGCACCTGGTAATGCTTGCCCTAATGGGCTTCTTTTGCCGTTAACCTTGTTCGCGATCACTACGCGATTTAGATCTTTGATGAGTATGCTTTGCTTGTCATACATCGGACCGTTTCACCGTCATATCCGTAATTCGTCCAACTCTCGTCATATTCAGATGCGAGTGTCCTTCAATTAAAACATTCACAAAAGTTAGTAATGTTGTCATCAATAATCGCCCGTATTATAATACAAGGATTTTCCACTATACGTGTCAACACACGTAATTTCATTGACTATATCTATCCTTTATCAATTTGATTGATGTAATGTGTATTACACGATAACCGTATGTGTTGTTCTCAACACTTTAATCATACTAAATCATTACTATATACATGTACTTACCGGATTTGCGATCAAGCCTCAAACCGAACACTTTATTCTTTTAACCTTGAGCTCTGATTACCAACTTGTAACACCCTTGCTTGTTAAATACAATATTATATATAAGTTTCATAAAAATGCATGTTTATACGATTACACGTAAGTATGTCAATACGAGTTTACTAAAACTTTTACGATAAAAAAAAGAACTTAATGTAATTGAATTCGTCGTTTAAAAGATACGACGAAATGCCGCGCGGAAGCTTTTAACTTTATCGTGTTCGGTTCTTCTTCGAGCTTGATCTTCATCCGGGCACTCTTGGCAATCACCTATGATCAAAACCAACTTAAAAGTTAGTTTTGATAGTTAAATAACAAGTTTAAACAAGTTATATGGGATTAGAAATCAAGGCATTTGAAAAAATAATTAAATACAAGAAATTATATATTTTGTTTTCAGCCCCTTCACCCGGCCGTGTCAAAAGATCACCCGGCCGTGTCAGCTTAACATATATTTTTCACAGCCCCTTCACCCGGCCGTGTCAAAAGTTCAAACTCATTTTAATTGCTTGGGGTTCGTTTCTTAACATGTCTAAGCTATCATCCATTACCCGGATCCATTATTCATATAGTTTACGGTCCCGTTACCCGATTACGTTTTTCTTTATTACACTTAAGCCAACATTTTACCACCTACTTTATTTTGACCCGTTTACAAGTTTTCATGCATTTAAGCATCAAACTCGCATTTCTCTTTGTACACTTCGTATTTCCATTTTTTTTAAATAGCCTCTTATATTCCACAACAACTATTTTGTAGTGGATTTAACATAACGGACCGTTATCCTAAATTTTACCCTTTGGATAGTCATTCTACGTAATTGACCCGTTCTTAGGCATTTGACTCTCAAGGTTTATACTTACAACTCTTACATATATCTAAGAGTTGCATAATCATAATACTAGTATCTAAACGACCTCTAAGGGTCATTTGCCCGATTTAAAAATCATGGGCGTTTTGGTCATTTTTAGTCCCTCATTTACGACGAAGGACTCTCGCTAATTATTTGACCCATATTTGCATGTTTATCTAGCAACTTAACTATGCATACCTGGCTCGGGTCAAGGTATTGACCCGTTTACATAACTTTTTGCTTTAAATCTTTCTAGTTAAAGCAACGCACGTTTATGTTGTTTCCTGTGATTACAACACTCAACAAGCAATTGTCAAATGAAGTTGTCAAATGGTGTTAACAACACCATTTGACCCATTTAGCCTAATTGACCATTTATCCGTATGAGATGGTATTTAGTTACCATTTCATCCCTTTAAACTTATCCCGGTTTTCCCTTAAACTCGTTTTACTCAAAACCATTTTTATTTGTTCGTCATTACATGACTAATTTACCTTTTTACCCCTTTTACCATAATTCGTGATTTCCTACCTTTTTATTCATCCTGACTTGCATTGTATCATGCTGGATCATCGTATTTCAATTACTTAACATTATTCACGATCAATTTTCGCTAGTAAGTGTATAGTAATTAAAAAGGGGGTGTAAGTTTAACTTACCTCGCATCCGAATACGCTTTCTTCTCGTGCTTTATTCGTTTGACCGCTTCTTTTCCAAGCCTCCACCTAGCTCGTTAGGCGACAAACTATCATCATTCACAAGGTGGTTAGATTAGTCATTTCAATTCACGACTATTCCACCTTACGTATTTTCTATGTCGAAACCACTATTCGACTTTATCATTGGTTAGTTTGACTTTTATAGGTCAACTATCTTAAATCATACAATAGGCATAATTAAGTTAAATCAACATTATGATTAGAACCCGTTTTAACCCTTATTTCACGTAATTAGTCAAACAAGGCAATTATGCATTTCATTCGTAATTTCAACATATAAACATTCACTTAGGCATTTTAACAAACACCTTGCGGGCATAATTTCTCACAATTTATTATCAAGCTCAATACTTGTCATTTAGCCATGGTTAACATCAACTAAGCATGTTTACATCAATTTTCACATTAACAAAATCTGAATTTACTTCCTAGAACTCAAATTACACTAGAACAACAATTAAAATTCTAGTGTTTAACATGTTCCTACAACACCCACTTATCACCTTCAATGGTGATTATGAATTCACAAGAAATAAGCATGATTTCAACATGTGATTGACTAGAGTTTTACTCCTAGACATTATATCATTCCTATTTCATCAAAATAACAAACATGTAACCATCAATTTCGAATTCTCTAGGTTTGCTCAGAAATTCAAGTAGAGATTTTCTCATGAAATTTACATACCTCGTGATTCCTTTTTCAGTGGAGATCACTAATTCGTACTCGGATTTTGATTTAGACTTGATTTGGACCTTCAATTTGAGATATTTGTGAGAGCTAGGGTTTGTGAGGAGCTCCTGCTTGCTCCCTGCGTTTTTTTGATCGACCAAACACACCTAAGTGTGTGTTTGGTGGTGTTTATTTTTGTTTTAATCTTTCAAGTTTCCCCCTTTACAACTTAGGTCCCTCAATTATCCATGGTTTTTAAAAGACTTACTAGTCCATGCTTCTTTATTGTTTTTAAACAAATAATTAACTAGGTTAATTACCCCTAGTTAACTTAGTGAGTCCCGGGAGTTCTAACCCGTTTATTTTAAGTTCCGTTAACTCGGGCCTTTTATCCATTTCATCTCTTGAAAGTTCTTATCCGTTTTTTTTTTAATTAGTATTAGGATTATTTATTTAAATCCTAATATTTTCCGAGTTACTTTTACCATTAACGGTACTTTACCCGTCTTTTAGCATTAACGGGGTTTGATTACCAAACCCGTTTTCGGGTGTTACACAAGCTATAAGGTGTTTTCTTGTGACTTGTTTTTTCGGTGGTTCTTATTGCCTATAACACGTTTGGGAGTTCTTCAAGCCAATTGGTGTCATGTTTTCCCAATCGTGCTTTGATTCCCTCAACAATGCTTCGATTTGTTCTTTCAATCTGGCCATTGGATTGAGGGTAGGCTACTGAGCTGAAGACTTGTGTTATTCGGAACTCTTTGCACCATATGCTGAAAGGCTTCTCTGCAAACTGTTTACCATTGTCCGTGACTAATACCCCCGGTGACCCAAATCTGCAAATGATGCTTTCCCACACGAAATCAATGATTTGCTTTCCTGTCATCTTTGCCAATGGCTTCACTTCCGGCCATTTGGTGAAGTAATCAACCGCTACTAGGAGGAATTTGACTCCTCCTTTGGCCGGGGGGAACGGTCCAACGATTTCCATTCCCCATTTGTGAAATGGCCAAGCAGATGAGGTTTGTGGGCCTTACTCCTAGGAGTACGGGCCTTATACCCATTAAAATGTTACAGGTCATACACGGCCCAAATGGGCCCACACGCATCACACTTTTAAATAAATAGTATAAATAATTACTGAAAAGTCATCAACACCTCTTTTTAAACGGAAAATATTACTTTATTCTACTTTGCACCAAACAACACAAAATACTCTTGCCCAGTTTTAAACCTTAACTTCTGTTTAAGAGACAACTGCCTCTACTAAGTGGGTTACCCCACATTGGCATTATCACCACTAAACCGGGTGTATAGTCATCATATTCCTCCAATAAATATCACCACGTAATCTAAAACTAACAAAGCATTCCTATTAATGCCACATGGCATTCTAATACTATTAAAACATTCTTATTAATGCCACATGCCATTTTCTCCACTAACTTATTAATAATATTGTTAATATTGCTAGTTATTATATTAATTTAATATCTAATATTTAATATATGCACCCTCTTCTTTAATATTTGAGTCTTATTTATGCCACATGACATTCTTTCTACTAATTTAGTAATAATATTGTTAATATTACTAATTATTATGCACCCTCTCCTTTAATTAATTAATTAATTAATTAATAATATTTGATATCAGATTAATAGACATAAATTTGTTATAGATATTTAAATCTAAATCTAAATTTATCTTTAGTGTGAATAATATTGCAACATAATTGAATTATAAACCCACAAAAACATAATTAGTTAATGATATTATTGAATATCAGACGTAAATTTATTATAATACCTAAATCTAAATGTTGCATTTATGTTTACTAGTATTGAAACATAATCCAATGAATTATAAACCCACATAATTTATCATTAATAAAGAAACATGTATCAATACATGACTTAAGAGTGATATTTGGATTTATAATTTTATATTTTAATTGATTTTTAAATAAATACTACAATCCATTTTGATTTTAATTATTTAAATCAGCCATATATTTTAGGTATTGTTTTATGTTGATTAACCTAACAATGTAGATAAATTTATACAGGATTAACAACATGCAATGAAATTAATAAAAAAATGCATACTTGAATTATTTTTCATACATACAATAATATAAAATGAATGTACAATTACACAAATCTCAAAATACTTCTTTATACAGGACAATTGTTTTTTTTTGTTCGTAATTTAATCAAGATTAAATTTTGTTTATAACAATCTATTCTAATAAATGATTTTAAAAACGCCATGTGTATAACCATTTTTTTCTAACCAAAATTTTCTAATTTTCCATATACAAATTAATATTTTTAAACAAATATAATAATTAGTATCAAATTCTTTGAGATAGACATGTGCCTCCTACGTCAAATATATTTAATTTAAATCATTTTTATTTTTAATATAAAAATCTATACTTAACAATATCCCTATCCCTAAGTGTATATATTGTAAAACACCTATTACTTGCCGTATTACATAGCTATTCAAATTTCGAGTTAATACTACATATGCTAAGTTTTATTTTTTTTAACATAAATGTTTATAAACTAGATTATGATATGACACTTAATTATTATTTGCCTACAATACAGGATTTAGAAGTAGTATTAACTTATTGTTTTAGTGTGTGTGTGTGTGTGTATATATATATATATTGAATAATAGGGATGGGTTAAGCAGTTTAAAGTTGATAAAGACGGTATAATTAGAAAAAAAAAACAAATGTTGTGAATAAAGAATTATTTAGAAATTGTGTATTGTAATCGTTTTTTTCTTTTTCTATCGTTTACATAATAAAAATATTTTAGTTTTATAACTTTTTATACATAGTACAAAAGTATATAATTTCTATTATACACATTATTGTAAATCTCACACACATTACTATATTTTTATTTTTTATTATACAACTTCATTTAATAGATGAGTCTAACCTAGTACCATATTGGTAATACATATGTTTTAAAGAACGCCAACTCCACAACCATATTTAATACAAATAATGTGAATAATTACAACATGGATTAAATTAATATATCAACATACATATTTGTTACAACATGGATTAAATTAATATATCAAAATACATATTTGTAGGCCAATGATCATGTGGTGGAGCGGTGGGTAGGCTGGTTTGCCTCGCAAGAGGCGCCGGTTCGATCCCCGTTTCCATCATATGTGAGGCACCAGGGTTTTACCCATGATGCCCGGGTTCGATCCCCACTTGAGGCGGTTTATTCCCCTCTGTGGCGGCTCTCAACTCGTCAAGCCCTACGATGGGCGAGGCACCTGTGGGGTTTTTCCTTTGGACGCCGGTCACACTCTGATGCCAGCTGGGGCACGGTTAAGACACTCACGTCTGGCCGGAGTGGGGCGACGGGCCTCCCCAATGAGGGGGGGTGTGGGGTGTCTCGCACCCAAAAAATTGTGACACCTTGCCGTTCAAAAAAAAAAATACATATTTGTAACTAGCATGCCAATTATGATTCTCTTTCCACCTCCTAGATTTGAAACTACATATGAAAAAACACAGAGTTGGGATCTATGTCCTTGGGAAGTCTACGATGAGGTGGACACTCCGGAAGTATGTTCCCTATGTGCTTTGCAACCTCTAGATAGAATGTGTACTTGTCAAATTCCATTGTTTTACAATCTATTATCATTTGTTGTTGAATATTTGGTAATTTGTTAATAGCTTGCGATACAGTAGTGCTACAAAATGAAGCACAAAGCTTACAGTCTTTCTCTTTGAGAAAAGACTTCTGGAAAGTATTAGTCTTGAAAGTCCAACTGCCAGTATTCCAGTTCAAGTGATAAAGGGGAAGAAATCTTTGTCCATAAACAGCTACAAATTCAATTGCAGCTAGAATGTATTCATATTCCTCATTAGACATGCATGTAGTATGGAAAGCTTACTCTTGTCCAACCCACCTTTACTCCAATATAGCCCTACCAATGGAAGACGAGAAATAAATAAATAAAATATATGACAAACTCATATGATTTTCTATTTTTATTATTATTAGGTGGTATGGAGATTTTTCATAGTTAATTTTTGGTCAATTTTAGGAGATTGTTTTAATACTATATACTCCACTAGTTGAGCTAACATATACGAATGATGTTTTATGAGGAACCCCTAGTTGAATTCACGGATGTGAATAGACTTTATGTTGAAAAGCAAATACATGTTTTCCAACTCATCATGAAGTTTGAAAAACGTGCAACATCCGCAAGTGAACTAGCAAATTCTCATAAACAACTAGTTCCAAAAGTTGACTAAAAAACCATAAGAACTTGTCCAAACTACCTTAAAAAGAGGATCTATGTTTTCCTCTTTCCTTGGAGGACATCATCACAAATCATAGTTTTGTAAAATTAAAAGGTATGGACGTAATGTGGATTATGTAATGTTAAAATTACATATTTCATAATTTTTGCATAAAATATTTTACAGTAATATTGTCCAAAAAGCTCGAGGCTCGAAGCTCGCTCGAAGTTTGCTCGGATTTAGCTCGGAAAAAGCTCGCTCGATATGGCTCGGTTTGAAACTGAGCCGAGCCGGCTCGGCTCGTTAAAAAAGTGAGCCTAGCTCGGCTCGGCTCATGAACAACCCTAAATATGAAGAAATCTAGAAATATGACTTACCTTTTCGATTGCATCTTTCATTGCAAGTGAACGTACTTGGTCGATACCAAGCAAAAAATGACCATACGGTCCAGCACAAGCACAACCTCCTCGAGCTTGGATGCCAAAGAGGTCATTGAGAAGCTTAGCGACAAAAGTACCATTAAGAGGCTTGCCTTTCTTATTAGAGTTTGTAGTTGTGTGAACGAGGAAGGAGAGAATTCCATGTCTCTCTACTTTGGTATTTCCCAACACCCATACGTTGGAAAGTTTCACAAGCCTCTCTAGCGCCCTTTCAATGTAGTCATGTTCTCTCTTGGCAATAACTTCACATTTGATGTATTCTTTAACTTGGAAGGCTAATGCTGCTTTTACTCGTTGAATAATTTGTGGTGTCCCAGCATCTTCCCTTTCTTCAATGTCATTAATGTATAGTGTGTCCTACAATATCATGCATAAAACCTCATATTTTTATTAAAAAATTACACTTTTAGTTTCATCGAAGAATGGCCTAGCGGTCCAAGGTGTTGGACAAACAGGATTAGTTTAGTAGTAGAATTATAACGTGTGTAAATTATCGTTCTAAATAATAATACCTGTTCATCGAAGAAATTAACATAGTTAATGGTCCCACCTCCGCAGGTCGAAGGGGGAGCATATTTCAGCTGGTATAAGGCCTTGTTCATCAGAAGAATCCCTGGTGATCCAGGTCCGCCAAGAAACTTGTGTGGGCTTAAGGTTATGGCATCATAGCCATCATCAGCACCCGATCTCATGTCAATCTCCACGTATGGGCCACTTTTATGCATTCAACATTAATGTATCAGTCGGTTTCACATCTAACATAATTTGGTTATTACATATATATTGAGCAAATTATTAAAATTAGTACCTTGCTGCAAAATCAAAGCATGCGAAGGCTCCAAACTCGTGAAGCAAGCGAGCTAACGAACGTGTATCAGAACAAATTCCAGTAACATTACTACAAGCAGAGAATGAACCGAGCATGGGGCGGCCAGTGCCTTGATAAAACTCTAGACGCGCCTTCAAATCATCAATGTTAATCATTCCTTCTTTGTCTAGACCGATCTCTATTACTTCTGCTAGGCTTTGCCTCCAGGAAAGGAGGTTGGAGTGGTGTTCATAAGGACCAACAAAAACTACCCATCTTTCTTCACTTCCTATACATGTGTTCAATATTTTCTCTTTCAAGATTGATGGAACAGCAATTCCCAACACTTCTTGAAGCCGTTTTATAGCGGCTGTAGTGCCTGATCCACAGAAAAGGAGTGCATCATCTTGGGTTCCTCCTAAGCATTTCTTCACAAATTCAGTTGCCTCATGGAGCATTTTCATCGTCCTATCGCCAACATAGTTGTCAGATGTGTGAGTGTTCCCTGAAAATTTATCAACACCATAGCTACATGAAATATGTTGTCAGAAAATTTGGGTTTTATAGTTCGTGAGAAATGCGTAGTAAATGTATCAGAATTCGAGACGGTTTTTTTGCTTAGAAATTTTTCATAGGAACTCAACCAGCTTTCTTGTAGTCAGGGGCGGACCTAGCCTTAACCGGGGGGTAACCTCCGCTACGGCTTGGCTAAGAAAAATTTGACGTTTTTAGTGTAAATTTTGGAAAAATTTGATGTTTTTTCGATTTCGTTACGGCTTATTTATAAAACGTTACGGCTTGACGTGAATCCTAGATCCTCCACTGCTTGTAGTGCATACAATCTTAATCACTTGTTATCATTTTATGTAATTAGGTTACCATAAAAGGGAAGAAGATTCTGGATGATATATTCTTCAATGTAACGAAGACAACGGCCTGAGGCTGTATGATCTGCATACGTAAGTTTACGCGATCCAAACGGAGTCTGAATCTCAGCAAACCCGCCTATGATTTGTGATCGCAGCCACCTTAGTTTTGCTTCAACACACGTATCACTCTTTGGTGCGTCTCTGTCAACGATCCCATCGCTAAGCAGCATACTATATTCATTAATCTTTCTTGCGAGTTGCTGTTGATGTTCCACCATATTCTCTTTGGTATATTGCACCGGTGACATTGTATCTATAAGATAAGGGTATTTATACAGGTTTGTTACTTGTGGGAATGACAAACCGGAGGTGTAGGTCAAATTACTATAACGGGGAACGTTGACATATATAAATATAATAATACAACATGTGTCATTATAAATTTCAATCATTATTAAAAGTTATTCATGCTTTTATTGAAAATCATGTAAGGATTAATACGCGATTTTCAATAAAAGTATGATTAACTTTTAATAATAATTGAAATCTATAATGTTTATATTTTTAACTTCCTGCAAGTGACCCATTCAAAAAAAATTTGAAAGGAGGAACTTTATTAAAACACAATGGTCCTGACAAATTGGTATTAGTTACTTGGTTTCTCTTTTTAAGGTCTTAAGTTCAACTCCCACTAGCATCACTTTGAAGGACATTGGTGGTGGCAATGAAGTTTAGAACTAGGCCTCTCTAGAGGTCGCCAGTTCAAAACCGAGCCGAACCAGGTTTTACCGCAGTGGGCCTTCGGGCGGGCGGGTTTTTCCCGGAACTGGTGGCTCGGGTATGCATCCAACTCTGACTATTATGGAGGAGGGAATGTGATGCTTATCCGGTGATTTAGTTGGTCGTTCAAAAAATTTAAAACACACACCGACCCAAGCAATAGTAAGGGAGATAAAACAATCGACACAAACCAGATTACAGTTTACATCAATCCAATATATAACATATTTACATCATATTGAAAAGCTATACCGATTCTTCCATAAAATTCCTTCGTGTTTCAACTCGTTCTTCAACTATAAGGGGGTAGGAGTGCTCCACTTTCCATCACTCACCACACCCAATCATCAAACGCCACGTCATCGAATTTGGTTCCATCACTAGTGATGGATTTTAGTGGGGTGTCCATCACTCGCCACACACTAATCTCCATCGAATGGTGTCCCCAACTTTCTTAAATTACATGAATGCTCCTTGTGGTTTGCTCAGTTATTACTCGGATAGTCCCTATCATGGATGGTAGTTAAATTTTTCAGTTAAGTACATGTAAAATGACAAGAATACCCTTACTTATTAAAACAAAGTTTAGAACATTAAAAGAAATTTATTAATAAATAGTTGTGGGACCCACCAAAACATCATCTTCAACCTCACCCTTTCTTCTCCATCTAGCACCACCCTTAACCCCACCTTCATGCCGGCGACACTACCTAAGTCACCGGAAAAACGAGTTCGTCAGCCATCATCAAACCATCACCGCTACAACAATGATTTATCTCTGGCTATCTTCTCTGATCACCACTACAACTCCAACTTACCCATTTGTCCGGATCTGAAAACATGTGCCGGTGTTGGTATGAAACACACTTCAAAATCAATTATATTGTTTACTGATATTAGATCGTTCAGAATTAATTATATTGTTTGATGATTGAAACAAAAAGGAAATAAAACCGTTTTGATCAACATCGGATCCAACATCCACCGTTTTAATCATTGTCAAAAACCCACCATAAAATTACCTGATGTCGGCTAACATTCCATTGATAGAAACCCCAGCCGCCATCCATCTATGTTTCATCAGAGTTCTCTTATTCTTCAATACAACTCGTCGTCGTCGCCGTATCATCCCTCCCCGGAACCCCTACAACCCAAACCACTGTCGTTGTCAGTAACCGCCGATGACCAACACCATGATGGTCGGATTCTATTCCGTTCACTCTCTTTCTCTCTCTCTCTCTCTCCCCCCCCCCCCCTCTCTCTCTCTGCAACGGTGTTTCTCTCTCACCATCTCTTCATCTCTGATCTCTCTCCGTCTCTAACTCTTAATCTCTCTAATCTCTGGAATTCTGGATATTGAAAGAGGGTAATGATGTGGGTTTCTTTGTGGCCCCCTTGATGTTTCAAATAAGTCAAATAAATGTTTTCTTTTTTTATAATCTTAGTATTATAGGTAGTTTAGTAATTTTACATTCACTTAACACCAAAAACTAACTTTCATTCACGCCAGGGACTATCCGAGTAACAAGTTATCAAAGCACAAGGAGCATACATGTAATTTTGAAAAGTTGGGGACTAAAGGTGAAATTTTACCAAACCACAGAGACTATCCGCATTTTACTCTGATATGTATGTATACATGTTATTTAGAGTTAAATTCATGGTTGGTCCCTGTGGTTTGAGAAAATTGCAGACTTGGTCCTAATGGTTTACTAATTACACACTTGGTCCTAGTGGTTGCAATTTTTAAACTCGGTTGGTCCTTAACACTCACTCATCTTTCTTCTCACGCATCTCTCTCTAACCCACCACCACTTCAACCCACCAACAACCACCCAAAATCAGTGGGCACCTCCTCGTCGCCTCTAGTAAGATTCTGATGGTAAACATAATCAAGTTCCACCATGGAAATGGATTTATTAAGCACAACATTCCCTTTGTTCTCTCAACCCCAGCAACCGTAAGAGATTTAAACTCTCTGGCCTGCACCTGAATCCCCAAAAGACAATTCCAGCAAACCCTGATTCACAGCCACGATTGCGATGTGTCCCAATAGCACCCGACAATTCTTTTTTTTCTTTGTTGGTCGTTGGAAAGCAAGAGAGCAAAGTAGAGTTATTGAAGAATAGAAAGTTGTTGATACATATTTATGGACGCGACTCGACTCGTCTTGATTCGAGATTGTGGACGCGACTTTGCTCGGCTTATTTTGTGACGACTTTCCTCCGTTGTTTACAAGAATTCAAGCCGACACAAGAGACAAGACAAGGACTGGACTCAACATCACAGTCCTTGGGCTAAGACAAGTTGACGAAACAAGACTTGGGCTTATCTGCTTTGGGCCGAAGCCCATCATTGGCGAAACAGCCCAGAAGTCGACGAAACAGGTGTGTTTCGTCGACCATGATGCTGATTCGTCGCCTGTTTTCTGTTTCGTCGAGTATGTATGTGTCTGTAGTATAAATAGAGTTCTGTTGTTCTGTTTCGGCAGACACTTGAACAGAAGAACAAGAGAGAACCCACAGAGCACACACACACGAGAGAGAGAGTTTACAAAGCACATTTGTAAACGTTGGATTGTAACTGAACCCTTTCATTCGTATTAATACAGTGGTGTTAAACGGTGATATTTGCGTGTCGTGTTATTACGTGTTCTATCTCGGTTTGCTATTCCGGTTGGATTCCGCACAACCGGAGTGGTTCGTATACAAGGATTAGGCGACTAGATCCTCCCCTAGCCGGACCTACAAGTGGTATCAGAGCCTTGGCTCTTCTCCTTGTTAAAACCGAGTGTTTTCGGGTTGTTTTTCGGGATTTAAAGTTCATATTTTTCTGGAAAACTTGTTAAAATCGGCTGAAATCTTGGTGTTTTGCTGGAAGTTCTTATAAAAACCACTATACTTTTCATACTCACATATTAAAAGTTGGTTTTTAGTGAAGTTTCGAGCAAAATTCTGGTTTCGGAAACTTTTCGGGTCACCGGAATCATCATATTTTTACCGGAAAGTTCATTGGGTTCTTTGCAACCTTCAAAGTGTTCTTGATACAATACACTTTTTGATCTTTAAAATTTAACTTGTAAAATTGTTTGGGGTTATTGGAAATTGAAATTGAAAAGAATTTATTTTAAAATACTACTCACCTTACCGGGTTAGTGAACTCTCCATACCAGTTGTTTGAAAAAGTTAACTGTGTCAGAAACAGATCTCACCAACCCAGTTACTTCTTCGACGAATCAGACATCAGACGAAACAGGTCCCTTTCGTCAAGCACCTTCACGACGAAACAGACATCCTGTTTCGTCGACATTACTTGTAGTTGGGCTTCTGTTTCGTGGACTTTGTTGTGGGACTGGGCTAGCATATTGGGCTTCTGTTTCGTAGTCAACCTTGGGTTTCTGTTTCGTCGAGTGGCAGCCCTAAATCACATGTGGGCTTGTTTCTTCGACACATTTAGCCCAATATCAGTTTCGTCGAACCCTTTGTTTCGTCAAGCCCATCACGTCCAATCTGTTTCGTCGACTGATAGGCTCCTATTTGTTTCGTCAATCACGTCTGTTTCGTGGAAGCTGTTTCATCGAAACACTTATCAGTTTTTAACAGAAGGCATACAAAACTGTTCTAACTGTTTGTTTGAGTTGTAATTTTCAGATATTATTTTTCTTGATCAAAAATGAATTCGGCCTGGGGTGTTCCCTTACCTGCATCTCCTGCATGGGCCGAATCTCCCGTACCTGCATCATCGCAAGCTAATGCTACATCTACCGGTCAATGGGCATTCGTATCAAATCAAGCTCCAAGTGTTCAAAGCATTTTGCTAAGTGAAAGTGAAACGGGAAGTTTGAATAGGCCTCCAAAGTTGATGCATTTAAGTGAATATCCGGGATGGTTTGGTAGATTTCATACATACGTCCTTGGTCAAAATACAGAATTATGGTTGCGTTTTATCACAGATTTTGATCAAACAATAGAGGTTGCCGCTTCATCTGCTGCTACATTTGCCGATCTTACAGAAGATCAGAAGAAGGTGTATGACTTAGAGAAGAAAGCGTATGCCATCCTTACTCAGGCGTTAAGCAAAGATATTTATCATCAATTTGTCAGTCACAAGACAACGAAGAGGTTGTGGGACGCATTGAAAACAAGGGGCATAGGAAATGAAGCGACACGTCAATTAAGAAAAGACCTGCTAAAGAAAGAGTTTGATGGTTTTACTTGTATGCAGAATGAATCTTTAGGAGATTTGACAAGTCGATTTACTCATTTGCTGACTGAATTGGGAAATATTGGGGTTGTAACAACTTCAGCAGAGACAGTGAAGAAGTTTGCAGATGCACTGCCACCTCAATGGAATAATTTCTTAGAAATCCTGAAGTACAATGGCACTTTGGATACAACAAACTTCGGTGACTTTGCTCAACTCCTGGAAAACAAGAATCAGGAAGAAACTCTCAAGGCTAAAAGAGTTCCAGTGCCACAAAATCCTGACATGTATTATGGAGCTTCTAGCACTTCTACAAAACCTTTTGCACACGCTCCACTTCAAACAGCATTTGTGTCTAGCACTAGCTTGTATGACATTCCTCCTCCAACAACAGACATATATGGAAATCCGCTTAATTCAGTTCCTCAACCAGTGCCACAACAGCAAAGCCAACAACCTATCAGAGAAACTGATATATTCGGAAATCCACTTCCTCCTCCTCCTCCTCAACAGCAAGCGTGTTATGGAAGCACATCATCTGCTGGTCAGCAATCAAAGCAAAATACAGTACGGCTCGACACCTCAAGCTTTTCTAAAGTCAGTGTTGAAGTAGCAAAAGAACACATGGAGCTGCTAAACACTTTGGTGAGCGCATACTGTGGATTGGTGGAAGGTCAGATTGGTAACATTAATCTGACACAAGAAGACTATCAGCAGATAGATAAAGAGGAGATGGAGATAATGGACATCAAGTGGGCCTTTGCCAGTGCTGTTAGGCGAGCAAAGGATTTCATGGAAAGAACAGGCAGAACCAGCTTGGAAGGCAAGAAAGACACCAAGTATGGGTTCGATAAGCAGGCTGTTAAGTGCTTCAATTGCGGGGAACGTGGTCATTTCAAGCGTGAATGTACGAGGCCATCTCAACATGGAAACCAGAATCCTTTCAGGGGTCAAGGCAACCAGCAGAACCAGAACAGGAACAATGTTCGCACATTGGTGCCTGTCAACAACCAGACTCAAGCAGGACCATCAAATGCCAACCAGGCACTTGTGGTTCAAGTAGATGAAGGTTGTGATTGGTCAATCCAGTTGGGTAATGATGCTCCAGATGGAACAGCTTGTTTTGCTGAGATCGTGAAGGATTTGAATCACGCCAGTGGTGGAGAATCTTCCGCCAATGGTAGTGACTCTTCTGAGGATGAAGACTCTTCTGGTTATAGTGGAAGCTCAGATGAAGAATCCTCCACTTCAGGGAATGATCGGGCAGATGACACATCAAGTGCGTCAGTCGATGCAAATATTGATGAGCTTTTGGAAGAATCTACAGCAGGAATTCAAAGAAGATCTATTTTGGTGGATCAAGCTGCTTATTCTTCGTCTTCTCTCCATTCAGCCTTTATGGCTAATGTCGACAGTTCATCAAGTCAGGTATGTGTCGATGAACCCACCTCTGTTAGCTGTGATAATTGTGATAGTTTGAATGTTAGATGTGCTGATTTAGAAGCAAACATGTCTGAGTTGCAAGGCAAACACGATGCTTTACAAGCTAGTTTGTTTGAATTGCAAGACAAACATGTTCTAGTGAATGATAAGTGGTGTGAATTGCAAGGCAAACACGAGGCTTTGCAAGAGAAATATGATGTGACATTCATTCATAATCAGAAATTGACTGTTGATCTTTCAAAATGCACTGAAGCCAACATGTTTTATGAAAACCATGAAAAGAACTTTAAGTCGATGATTGAAACATTAAAGAAAGATAAAACCGAGCTGACAAAAATGGTTTCCAGAAAACAAACTGACATAAATTTGTATATCACACGTCTTGAGATAATGCAAAAGGAAATGGCTTGTGTTAAAACCGAAAGTGAGGCGATCCGACTCAAGTTAGATAGTTATTTGAGCTCTAGCTATGTGTTGGATCACATCATTGACGTACAGAAAGAGAAACGGGATGTCACATGCATTGGATACAAGAAATGTCCACCACCCGTGAGAAACAATTATGATGCCATGCCCGATGAGGAGTATAGAACTCATTTTGAACCATCTGTTCCTCTAGATGTTAAGGAATTTGCAGCAGAATGTGCAACAGGTCTCGGATACAAGAAAGAAGTATCATCAGATTCAGATGTGTCAGCAGATACATGTGTGTCCTCTGCTGAACAGAATCAGGATCCTACAGTTGTGATTGAGGATACTGATTCTTCTGATGATGAATCCGATGATACTGATTCGGAAAAGTCTGATGCGGTAATCAAAGAAGAGGACATACCTCTTGAGAATCATATTCTATGTGATCCTCCCGCAAAACCCGCTAAGACTGTTCCAACCGAGTCAACATCTGCAAAAGAGTCGGAGAGTGTGGATTTGCTGTACACTCTTGTTGGTGATGATAAAGTTTATTCAGACAAAGATTTTCCTATTAAGAATGTTAATCAATCTTTAATCAGTAAAGTCTTTGAAAATTCTACAAGTAAGTTTTTGGGAAAGACAGGATCACGTGTTACAGTGACACAGTGCCCTCCTATCCCAAAGGCCGAAGTTCGAAAACAATTTGGCAATCAAAAATTACCAACAGTGCAAAAACAGCAAAATCATGCCAAACCAAGAGGTAAAACACCGACTCAAAGTCAAAGGAAGCCGAATCAGAAGAAAAAGAAGAATGTGAACTTTGTGAAATCTAAGGGAACGGACAAAATTGCAAAGTTTGAAAATCAATCTAATTTAGATTTTGTCCAAAAAGCAACTGTGATGAAAAGGAATGAACCAAGTTGTTCAAAACCTAGTACCTCGGGATCACAAAGTTCATCATCGGCAAGACGACCACATGATACTTCGGGGTTTGTTGAACGAAGATCATGTTTTGAATGTGGAACAATCGGGCATATTGTTCGAAATTGCCCGTATCTTCATAAACAAAAAGGCATAGTTGATGATCCCCGTGGCCCAACTGACCGCAAGCGATCTGTTTCTGTAAAACAAGATCCTCGACTCATAAGAGAAAGGGAAAAGAAACAGAAACGTCAACAGGTCAAGAAAATTGAAAAAGCAATTAAAACCGATGTGGCTCAAAAACAATCTGTTTCTGTCAAACCAAACAATTTAAAAACTTCAGACAATCATGAAGTTAAGTTTTTAAAGAATAACACTGGTATAACAAAACAGACTTGGAAACCAAAAACGGTTACTGAATCAGGGGGACCATCACAATTTCCGAATCATCAAAAGGTGGAAGTTATTGTTGTTGATAAAAATGGAAGACCCAAGACCACAATGGCTTGGGTCCCCATCTCCAACTAATCGATTGAGTTTATGTGCAGGGTGTTCCAGGAGGAACTATCAGTAGTCATTGGATTGTTGATAGTGGGGCATCCAGGCACATGACAGGCGACATGAAGCTTCTCTACGACGTCAAATCTATTAGAGGAGGTTATGTTGCTTTTGCTGGAGATAAGGGCGGATATATAACGGGTGAAGGAATGATTTCCAACGGGGTTGTTAGCTTTGATAAGATCAACTTTGTGCAACAACTTGATCACAATCTTCTTAGTGTTTCGCAAATTTGTGATAAGCAGTTCTCAGTACACTTTGATGCTAATGGATGTTATGTGCTGAAACCCGGCTTCAAAATTCCAAAAGAATGGATTCTCTTGTCGGCTCCAAGGATAAATGATTTGTATGTCCTTGATATGAGCCAAGCTATCACAACGTCTGCACAAGCAACTTGTTTCGTTTCCAAAGCCACAGAAAAAGACACAATCTCTTGGCACAGGCGAATGGGTCACATTCACTTACGCAAAATGAATCATTTGGTGTCAAATGAATTGGTGAATGGTGTTCCTCTTAAAAATTTCCATCTTCAAGACGTCTGTGTCTCGTGCCAGAAAGGAAAACAAACGAAGAAGCGACATCCTACAAAGAAAGTCAACACGGTGGCTGTTCCTCTTGAACGTTTGCACATGGATTTGTTCGGTCCTGTCAAACACAAAAGTATTAGGAATGATCAATATTGCCTCGTGATAACTGATGATTATTCAAGATTTTCTTGGGTGGCGTTCATGGCACATAAGAGTGAAACCTTCGGTATTATCAAAAACTTGATCATTCAGATTGAGAATCTATATAAGTTGAAGGTTAGGCGGATACGCAGCGACAATGGTACTGAATTTAAAAATCATGCCATGGCGGAGTTTTGCACTTCAAAAGGTATTCTTCACGAATTTAGTGCAGCTTATACTCCTCAACAAAATGGCGTCGCTGAACGTAAGAACCGCACATTGATCGAGACTGCTAGGACTATGTTGGTAGAGTCACAGTTGCCGATTCCATTCTGGACTGAAGCTGTGTCCTCTGCATGTTATACGTTGAATCGAGTCCTCACAGTCAAAAGGCACAACAAGACCTGCTTTGAGCTTATTAACAAACGGAAACCAGACTTGTCTTATCTTGAACCGTTTGGAGCTCCTTGCACAATTATCGATCCTAATGGAAAGTTTGGGGCAAGAGCAATTGAGGGATACTTTCTTGGGTATTCCACCCCGAACTTAAGAGTCTGGAATCTAGAGACTAAAAGGGTCGAGGAATGGTCTGAAGTCAGAGTACAAAGGCACACTTTACCAGTTAGAAATCCTGGTCAGCCTTGGATGTTTGAGTACGATGACTTTTTCAATTCGATCAATGTTGAAGCAGTTGAAGAAAATGCTGCGGCAAGGATGTTTTTCGAGAGTGACAATGCAACAGATTCACCTTTGGTTCGTCCCATTATCGTCAATCAAGAACCATCTTCAGTGAACAATAATGCTCTCGACAATGAGGATTTTCACGATGCTACCGAATTGAACGAATCTTCAGAGGATGATGAATTCCTAGATGCAGATCAAGAAGTTCCAATAACAGCAGTTCATGGTACTTCAGAGGGTACTCCTCCAGTGGGCGTCCCTGGAACAGCTGAAGCTACTGCATCATCCTCTTCGGCAATTCCGGGCATTGAATTAATTGTTGAAGGGATTGACTACAACGAAGTGTATGCACCTGTTGCACGTCTAGAAGCAATTCGGATTTTTCTGGCTTATGCCTCATTCAAAGGTTTCAAGGTATACCAGATGGACGTGAAAAGTGCATTCTTACATGGTGTGGTGGAAGAAGAGGTGTACGTCGAACAGCCTCCAGGTTTTGAAGATCCTATCCATCCCGATCGGGTTTGGTTGCTCAACAAAGCTCTATATGGTCTACATCAAGCACCGCGAGCTTGGTACGCAACCTTATCTAATTATCTGCTGGAGAACGGTTTTCGCAGAGGTCTTATCGATTGTACTCTTTTCATCAAAGAACAAGATGGAGATCTTCTACTGGTACAGGTATACGTTGATGATATTATTTTTGGTTCTACTAATGATGTTTTGTGTAGGGATTTCGAGCGTGTTATGCAGGATAAATTCGAGATGAGTGCTATGGGGGAAATGACTTTCTTTTTGGGCCTACAAGTACAACAAACCGAGTCTGGGATATTCATCCATCAGACTAAATATGTTGGTGACATCTTGAGCCGGTTCCAGATGTCTGATGCAACGCCCATCGGTACCCCATTGCCGCAAAATCACGGAATTACTCCAGACTTGAAGGGTCAAGATGTTAGCCCCTCACACTACCGCGCGATGATCGGATCTCTTATGTACCTCACAGCATCAAGACCAGATATAATGTACCCAACGTGCCTGCTTGCCAGATATCAAGTGAACCCGAAGGCCTCACATCTTGCTGCTGTAAAAAGGATTTTTCGTTATTTGAAGGGTTACCCTGACACCGGTCTATGGTACCCTAGGGATAATAACTTTGACTTGATCGCTTTCAGTGATTCTGATTTTGGCGGATGCAAAATCGACGGCAAATCCACAACGGCTGGATGTCAGTTTTTGGGAAATCGCCTAGTCACATGGCAGTGCAAGAAGCAGACGTGCGTCGCTACATCAACATGCGAAGCTGAATACATTGCTGCCTCAAGTTGTTGCTCCCAAGTCCTGTGGATACAACAGCAAATGCGTGACTACGGTTTTGAATTCCTAATTACTCCTATTTACGTTGATAATTCTGCTGCATTACAGATTACTAAAAATCCTGTGCAGCATTCAAAGACTAAGCACATCGACATTAAGTATCACTTCATACGTGATTGCTTTGAGAAAAGGCTAATCGATGTTGCTTACGTCCACACCGATGACCAACGTGCCGACCTTTTTACCAAAGCTTTTGACAAATCCAGATTTGACTATTTATTATTGGTAAACGGCATTAAGGTCAAGCAAGAGTAAACCAACATCGGAAAATCATTTTTGTAAATACCTTTGTTTTTAAATTTATCTTAGTTTGTTGATTTTAGGGGGAGTAAATCCAAAATTTGAAAAATCCAAAAACATTGAAAAATTTCAAAAACACAAAAACAATAGAAAAACAAAAATGAGTTTCCTGGCGAGCAAAAGAGAAAATGATAGTACATCAGTGGTCTGTCTAAACCTCTTTAAACCTTAAATGAAAAACGATAAGCAGCTCTATATAAGATGTATCGGTAGGCTCACAATCATTTTAAAGTGTGCAGGGTGATATAAACTTAAATCGACTGAAGACTGGGTGGGAACCATTCATTGGCATATGGTCTTGGTACCGAAATTTCGTTTGAGAGATTGCCGAGGTTCTGAGATATTCGGTCTTTATGCTGCTTATCATCTGGGTATCATGGTTGTATCTTTTACCGAAAAATAACGGGGACGCAAGTCTAGATCTTCCATGATACCATACATACGTGTACATACTGCATTCGACCTCAATAAGTGATAAACAATCACATGTCCCTCAAAATAAGTGATAAAATATCACATTTATCCGGGAGTCAAGTTCGTCTCTCTGCTGTACGAAAGTACTGACCTGTTCACGGACTTGCTCCTGTGCCCTCATGCATCGAAAATCAAGTTCCTCCTCAATAAGTGATTATATCACATAGGGCTTGTTTTCAATCAAAATAAGTGAGAATCTCACATCATATACGGTCAAACAGATGATAATCGGTATACTCACCGGTAAGATGAACACTCGTGCATACCTTGATACGGGAATGTGTCGTGATGTGGATGAACACCGGTCGGTAAGTATAAATCATACCTTAACGTATCCCCTCGCCATGATTACAAGTGATAAGTTGAGCTTAAGTGGACAACAATACCGATAATTGTTATAGGATGCTTATCTTAATGTTAACTAATAGAACAAAGAGAGCGTTTTGGCATGACCGTACACTGATATGATTCTCTTACCCTCGAAACTCACAAAAAGATTGTCTGTAAATATTTATTTAATGCTTTCAGTTTCTGCATCTCTGTATATATTTATTTACTGCTTTCAGTCTTTAAATTTGAAATATTCAAAAATACCAAAAAGATTTTAGGTGTGTTTTAACATAAACTTGATAAAAGCCAAAAAGATTTTATTTCTATTTTATTTTCGATCGTACGATGTTGGAGCTCGAGTCTTCGTTACCTGAAACCTGAACGAAAACCGAAACGACTAAATCTTCATAAACGGTCGAAATTTGCAAGTTTTGAAAGTTAAAAACCTAAAATTGATAAATTTATTAAACTTTCAAACTGTCGGACGGTGTTTATTTAAACAATGGTCACATGTGTGTCGCTTTCTTATGATATTCCAGGCAGTTGTTCTCATTACGCGTTTAGATTTCTTGCATGTGCAGATTCTAAAGGCAAGGAGAACATGGTCGATGACAAGCTTCGGAATGAAGACACGACGTGAAGGCACTCAAATGATGAAGATGATCGAGTTGCCGCTGACCATCATCAATACCACAAGGATCTCACTTCATAAAGAACAAGTATTTCACGAGCATAACTCAAGGGGGAGCTTATGTTAAGGGGAAGTTTGTCAACACACTTCCTACATGTAAATGGGAGTTTGTCGATACACTCTTTGCCTTCAAGACGTGAAGACTTTGAAGATCCTCCGACATAGAAGATATGAGAAGATAATCTCGCGAGTAGCGTCCAAGGGGGAGTTTGTTGATACATATTTATGGACGCGACTCGACTCGTCTTGATTCGAGATTGTGGACGCGACTTTGCTCGGCTTATTTTGTGACGACTTTCCTCCGTTGTTTACAAGAATTCAAGCCGACACAAGAGACAAGACAAGGACTGGACTCAACATCACAGTCCTTGGGCTAAGACAAGTTGACGAAACAAGACTTGGGCTTATCTGCTTTGGGCCGAAGCCCATCATTGGCGAAACAGCCCAGAAGTCGACGAAACAGGTGTGTTTCGTCGACCATGATGCTGATTCGTCGCCTGTTTTCTGTTTCGTCGAGTATGTATGTGTCTGTAGTATAAATAGAGTTCTGTTGTTCTGTTTCGGCAGACACTTGAACAGAAGAACAAGAGAGAACCCACAGAGCACACACACACGAGAGAGAGAGTTTACAAAGCACATTTGTAAACGTTGGATTGTAACTGAACCCTTTCATTCGTATTAATACAGTGGTGTTAAACGGTGATATTTGCGTGTCGTGTTATTACGTGTTCTATCTCGGTTTGCTATTCCGGTTGGATTCCGCACAACCGGAGTGGTTCGTATACAAGGATTAGGCGACTAGATCCTCCCCTAGCCGGACCTACAAAAGTGAAATTAGATGTTGAATTCATCAATGTTTTTTGTAAGAACCTGAAAGGTTGATGTTGAAAACCATCTTGTAATAGTACCACATCCACCACCGCTAGCTGAACCACTAACACAACTGTACCAGCACCACCACCGTTGTACCACCCACCACCACGCCGAAAAAACATACATGAAGCTCGTAGCCACTAGATCTAGCGTAAATCAAAACAGAGACCACACTCTTCCTCCACCCTCAAGCGCTCGCGCTCTCTCTCTCTCTCTCTCTATCTCTCTCTGTCTCTCTCTCTCTCAGCATCTCTCTAAATGTGCAGAATGTGTGTGTAGGGTTGTATGTGTGGATGAAAATTAGAAGGGAAAGAGATAAAGATGGTGGTGGTACAGTAGGGATGAGATTGGTACAGTACCCGTACCTATACCCGTACCGATACCGAAAATACTGGTACCGAATTTGAACAAAACAGGGTACCAAATACCGTATCAAATATATAGGTACGGTACGGGTACGAGTACGGGTATTTTCGGTACGGTAACCGCTTTGGTACCATTTTGTTTTTATTTAGTTTTTGAGCACTTGTACGAGTACTAAATATGTAAAATTGACATGAGTTCCAATATAGTACGAGTACCAAATAGGTAAAATTGGTAGGAGTACCAATACAATAAGGGTATCATATAGGTAAAATCAATACGAGTACTATAAATACCATAATACGAAATAAAACATAATACAAAAAAAACTTTTAAAGGTCTACATAAAATTTGGTACTAGTACCCGTTTTTATCCGTACCAATACCAAAAGTACCGAATGCAAAAATCAATAAAACTGGGTACCGATACATGTGCCAAATACCTAAAATCGGTACAAGTACAGGTACGGGTACAATACAGGTACGAGTATGGGTATTTGGGAAAAAAAGCACATCCCTATGGTACAGTGGAGGAAGAAGATGGTGGGGCCATTAGTTTTAGTTTTTAGTTGTTTAGGGGTAATCTAGTAATTTTACACACACTTGACTGAGAAATTTAACCTAGGTTAGTGTTAAGGACCACCTGAGTTTAAAATTGCAACCATTGAAACCAAGTGTGTAATTAATAAACCATTAGGACTAAGTCTTCAATTTTCGCAAACCATCGGACATTTAACTCTCTTATTTATAGTTCTCCCCTCCACAAAAAGATATGGCTAATAATTCGACACAAGACACCTATCTTTTTGATAGCAGGGAGTGAATTTATTGATGGATATGGACCGGCTTATTTAATTATGAAAGTTGAATAAATTATTATAGCTATTATTGCATTAGCAAAATATTTAATATAAAAGTTGAATAAAACAATATAGCTATTGTAGACAAGATCCACTAAATCAAAGCTTTGTTGAATTGTTGACTTTGTTCGTACATTGCTATAGACCGTAAGTTGTGGTGGCGTCAATAAGGGACGCCAAAGCCATTTCACCACCTTTCTCTTCATCTTTGTTGTCAATCTAGCAACGCCCTTGAAAGCTAAATCAAGTGGGGTTCATCACTAATACGTCAAATAATTTTTTTTAAATTTTAATTAAAACATAAAGTGATAGTTAAAGAGTATGTTATAGCTTATTATTTATTTGACTGGACATCCTCCCTCCGTGGCCCAGTGGTTCCCATTGGGTATGTTGGGCCGGCTCCTCCTTTGGGAGGTCACCGGTTCGACTCCCACTCGTGGTCTTAGGGGGGGGGACGTCCCAATGATAGACCGTATCCTACCGAGGCATGGTGCGGTCTTGAGGGCAACCCGGTTTTACCCAGCTGTTACCCCAGCGAGTCTCTCGTGTGGGGGCAGTATGGTTTCCGGGCGAAAGTCAGCTTGCGCGGCAGCCGGGGCCCAATCGAACATCGCGACGGAGTGCGGGGCTGACGGGGGATTGTCTTCGACATGAACCCGGTGACCATTAAGGTCCAGTACATGAAAGTCACCTTTCAAAAAAAAAATTTATTTGACTGGACGTTATGTTAAATCATAACACATATAGTTTAATAGACGATGGTTATACAATTGCTAGAAATTGAGGTATTAGTCTAGACCTGGGTGTAACCGGGGCAATTCCATCTGTAGTAGGGAAACATTAAGTAGAAGGTGTTGAACATTTGTTTTGATAATCTAATCTAGTTGTAAGTAGAAATTTTACTTATATTGCCTATAAAAGTTCTTTAAATTTCTTCATTATAAATTTAGCTCGGAAGGATTTGACCGCGCGATGCCGCGAAAATTAGGTCGGTGTCGGTTTGGTTTGTTAAGTAGCGAAGTTCGGTCGGTATTGGTTCGGTTTGTTAGGGTATCCAAATAGTATTGTCACTCGTTTTAAAGTCGTGATATGTTCAAACGAATGTCTTTTACATTGAAAACAAAAGAACGAATACCAGTGCCGATTCCGATTCCGATAATAAATATATTGGTACCAATATGGCAATATTGGTATCGGTTTGCTTCGGTTCGTCATGGCGCTATCTTGAAAGGAAAAAAAAAATCTCTTTTTTCAACAAAGTCATACAGGAAGCTAGGGCGAGAACAAAAATACTAAACACAATCGTGTATTTGGATTTATAAAAAGGATAATCAACACAAGTTATCAAAGGGAAATTAAATTAAATGGGTTGAAAGCGCATATATTTTAAAGTATATACCGATACCGGTTCTAACAATACCGATACCGGCATCGACGTTGTTAGGTTGGTATCAATTTCGTTCGCTCGTCACGATACTGCTATGACACCGACACTTGATTTAGAACATAGTTTTCAATAAAAATTTTACAAGAACGTCGAGAAAAAAATCAAACACAACACAAAAAAAATATTAAACACAATTGCTTATTCAAATTTATAAAAAGGATAATCGACGCAAGTTATGGAGAAAATCAAATTAAATACAACTAAATGAGTTAAAACCGTATATATTTTAATGTATATACCGATACCGGTTCTGACAATACCAATACAGGTATAGATGTTGGTCGGTCGGTATGAACTCCGCTCGTCACACTACTGCTATGACACCGACACTTGATCTAGCCTACGATACAAAAAAAGACTTTATTATGAACATAAGCCTGTTTTGAATAACTAATATACAAAAACGCTGATAAAACAATCAAACACAACTACATATTTTATTAAAATTTCTTTTATCAACAAAGTTTATACGAGAAAAGCGAGAAAAAAAGTATATTAAACACAAAGTGCTTATTCAGATTGATAACAAGGTTAATCAACGGAAGTTGTCGGAGTAAATCAAATCAAATCAAATTAAATTAAACTAAACGGGTTAAAAGTGTATATATTTTAATTTATACATATTTTAAAAAAAAATATTTTATCAACAAAGTTTATACGATAAAAGCGAGAAAAAAAGTATATTAAACATAAATTGCTTATTCAGATTGATAACAAGGTTAATCAACGGAAGTTATCGGAGTAATATCAAATCAAATTAAATTAAACTAAACGGGTTAAAAGCGTATATTTTAATTTATACACCGATAGGTTGTTTGGTCGGTATCGATTTCGTTCATCACGCTACCACTACGACACCAACACTTGATCTAGCGTGCGATATAAAAAAAGACTAAAAAAGACTTTATCTAATTCAAAACCCCATTTTTAATAAAATTTATACATAAAAGTCCAGAAAAATATCATACAAAGCTATGTATCTATTTTATTTTAATTTATTATCTAAATAAAATAAAATAAAATATTTATATAATATTAAAACAAAAGGTTTGTTCATATATATATATATATATATATATATATATATATATATATATATATATATATATATATATATATAATCTTTGCATGATAAAAAAAACAAAATGGCAATACTTTGGAGGTTTACATGTTACATGATAAAGAATAGCTCACTATTTTAATCCGTGACCCCTTTATTTTTTCAAACATTTAACTTGCTAAAACTAAATTGAAACCCACACCCCTTATTCTTTAAGTAAGTTACATCACCTTCAATTTGACACCGTAATGTCTCACGGATTATTATCTTTTTTTTTATTTAAGTCTCATCATGTTAATGCCTAAATTACTTTTAAGACTTTACATTGCTATCTAAATTACTTTCACGAGTCTACACCGCAACGAACGAAACATACTCTTTTTATCTATATCTAATTACGTTAATGTCACAAACATAACAAGGGTGACAAAGTCAAAAATACGTAACGTCATGTGCAGACACCACACATTAATGTCATCATTGTACACCGTAGCCGCAATGCTTATATATGTTACACGGAGTTAGATCGGATACATCGAAACATTTTATATGGTTAACGCATCACATAACATGTTGTCATCTATAAACAACTAAGATGTCGCCGCCGCAACGCGCAGCTATGGCAACAATCTAGTAATAAATTAAAATTAAAATATCTATCAATGTATTTTTTTTTTTTGAACGGCAAGGAACGACGTGTCAACCATCGTGACACCGGGCGTTGTGGCCAAGGTCGACTACTCGACTGCCGCAAGCCCCTTGGCTCCCAGATGCACGGAAACCCGTCCTCTACCCGCCCGAAGGCACGACAGTGAAATAATCGATAAAACCTCACATCTCATCCAAGACAAACCGACACCATCCGTATTCACCCTTAACCTGAACCATTCCACCAGTAACTCATTCGCTCTATCAATGTATCTAGTTATCAGAAGCGGGAGCCGCCACCTGTCTATCCTACTAATATATAGATCAAATATATAATTGTTCAAATATTCATTGTTAAATTAAATATATATGTATATATAGATAACTAGTAGGTTATCCCTGCTTCATGGCGGCTAACTAACTTTTATATAGATTAAATATATAATTGTTCAAATATTCATTGTTAAATTAAATATATATATATATATATATAGGGGACCGCTAAAATGAGAACCACCTCCAGTTATAAGAACCATGAGAACCACTTTCTAGCCCTTTGATCAACTAGATGGATGGATGAGATTTAAAGTTGTTAATATTAATATTAAAAGCTTTTTGTCTTATTATGTTTTTATTATTTTATTGATAAAGGGTATTTAGGTAAAATTGTTTTTTTTTGTCTTTTTATAAATATTATTTTTAAATGTCTTTTTTGTCCTATTCATTTATTACTTTTTATTAAACAACATATTTTTATATTAAAACAATATTTAAAATTCAGATTTTAATGATAATTTTTTTTAATAACTAAAAACAGATTTTTATATTACGTTTTTTACGCCCCGTTTTTTACGAGCGTTTTTTTACGAAACGTTTTACGCCCTGTTTTTTTACGCCCCGTTTTTTTACGAGCGTTTTCTTTTTACGAGCGTTTTTTTACGTTTAACGTTTTACGTAGAACTTTTTACTTTTTACGTTTTACGTTAACACTTTTTACGATTTACGTTTTACAAAAACTTTTTACTTTTTACTTTTTACGTTTTACGTTTTACGTTAACACTTTTTACGTTTTACGCGCCGATTTTTTCACGTAACACTTTTTACGTTTTACGCGCCGATTTTTTTCACGTAACACTTTTTATGTTTTACACGCCGATTTTTTCACGTTTTACGTAACACTTTTTACGTTTTACGTTTTAGGTAAAACTTTTTACGGTTTACGTAAAACTTTTTACGTTTTACGTAAAAGTTTTTACGTTTTACGACTAACGTAAAACTTTTTACGTGTTGCGTAAACCTTTTAACGTTATACGAAAAACCTTTTACGTTTTACGTAAAACCTTTTACGTTTTACGCGCCGGTTTTTTACGTTAACGGTTTTTTACGTTAACGTTTTTTTCGTTTTAGTAAAAAAAAAATTTACGTTTTTACGTTTACCTAAAACTTTTTACGTTTTACGTTAAAAAAGTTTACGGTTGACGTAAAAAAGTTTACGGTTTAATTTTTTTTTTACAAAAACTTTTTAACGCAAAAACGAACGCACCCAGAAGTCGCAAACTCGGTGAAGCGTCTCAGATATATTGTTATCATCATCGACGCCTAGAATTAAAAAAAAAAACCCCAACAAACAAAAATCAAAAGAACAAGTGGATTCTAGAAAAAAACGAAGTTTTGGCTCAGATTTTCCGATAATCACAGACTGCAAAATGGGGTTGCAGGTTCAAAAACCTACCCCCCGCGTCCTTGCCGCGCCATTGTCAGTTTTGTTTTTTTTTTTACATCATCACTGCCGATTCAAATGAGGCCCCATATTCAACTGATTCAACATCAAACCCATATTCAAACATCAAACCCATATTCAAACCCAGATTCAACATCAAACCCATATTCAAACATCAAACCCATATTCAAACCCAGATTCAACATGAAACCCAGATTCAACATCAAACCCATATTCAAAAATCAAACCCATTTTCAAACCCAGATTCAACATCAAACCCCATATTCAACCCCAGATTCAACATCAAACCCAGATTCAAAAAATAAGCAGCATAATATAAAACATCCACAAGAAAACACAATTTCTAGTGAGAGAAACCCATAAGAAATCAACACCCAACAAACAAAATCAATAACAGTACAGATCAACACCCACCGTTCCCAGAACATAATAAATCAAAACCCACCAAACAAAATCAACAAAATAAATCAAAAAACCCAGCATCATCAAAAACACCCACAAAGAAATCACCATTTTCTAGAGAGAGAGACCCACAATAAATCAACACCTACCATTTTTGGAGAGAGAAACCCACAAGAAATCAAACACCCACCAAACAAAATCAAGAACAGAAACCACTACCATCGCCTAGGGGTCCGCCACCAAACCCAACGCAACCACCACCAAACACCGGTCGCAAAAGGGGGCGGCGGGAGGAGATGGAGGCCGGAGATGGCGGTGACCACTTCGAAGAGAGGAGAGAGAACCGTCAGCCCTTGTTTTTGCATCATGCCGGAAAACCCCCTCGAGCCTCAGCCGCGCACCATTGCCGGAAAAATCAAGGGTTTCAGGGGTGTTTGATGTTGTCTGGGAAGCAAGAAGGAGGCCGGTGAGGCTCCGGCTCCTCCCATGAGTGTTTGATCAGGGGTTTCAGGGGTGTATCATGTCGCCGGAGAAATGGGGAGCGTCGGTGTGGGTGTCTCTCACCGATGAAGATGATGATCAGAGAGTTTTGCTAGATGCAAAGAGAGAGAAAGAGATCTGTGGGTTTTGTTAGATGAGAGAGGTGAGAGGATTAAAAAACTGGTTATAATAAATGTGACAGAGAGAGAGAGAATTGACATATAGAGTAAATGACCAAATTACCCCTTTTGTTGGCTGAATATGATTGGTGGAGAGTGGTTCTCATGGTTCTCATAACTGGAGGTGGTTCTCATTCTAGCGGCTCCCTATATATATATATATATATATATATATATATATATATATATAGGGGAAGGATCCACTAAAAAGTGGATTTTGCCTAAGTAGCCTAAGAAGGATTGTGATGATGACATGTGGCACTCCTAATAAATAGGAATGAAGGGCATTTTGGTCCTTATAAATAGTAGTGAAAATGACATGTGGCACCCCTTTTGTTTTTTTTAAAATACAAAAAAAAAATATAGTACAAAAAAATCTAGCACAAAAAAAAATCTAGTACAAAAAAATCTAACACAAAAAATCTAGTACAAAAAAATATAGCAAAAAAAATGTAGCACAAAAAAATATAGCACGAAAAAATTCAGCAAAAAATGTAGTACAAAAAAAAATCCAGCACAAAAAATTGAGAAAAAAAAATTTAAGACAAAAAAATTCGGCACAAAAATATAGTACAAAAATTCAGCACAAAAAAATGTTATACAACATAGAAATACAACACATTTTAGTGGGTTTTTAGTCTTCATATTTTATATAGCAATATGGTACTCAAATTAAAGATAAAAAACGCTCGATTTTACGGTGAATTTTTTATGAAAAAATAATGTCGTATAAAAAAGTTATGAACGTTTAAAAAAAGATGGTGGAATATGCATGTGCCTTGCATGTGGAGAGAGAAACTCCATAAATATGATTTTCCCAAGATACCCTTCCACTCATCCTTTCTCCTACACTTACATCTTAACCATTGATTTGAAAAATTGATGGTTAAGATTCCTTCTCATCCTACTTAGGCAAAATAAATTTTTTATTTGATCTTACCCCCATATATATATATATATGGGAAGGTTCATTTGAGAAGAAATTTAATGTGAGAAGAAAAAGAAGAAAGGGCATATTAGTAAAATACTATTTCATTTATAACTCATGTCATTAATTTTTCTCTCTTTAATTAATTAGTCAAATAATCATTAATTATCATTCATATAATCTACAAAACTACACATATCAAAATTTTCCTACATATACCCTACACATTATAGAAGTTTATCCTACACAGTCGAAATTTATCCTACACACCTCGAAATATATCCAACACAACTCATAATTTATCCTACACAACTAGTAATTTATTCTACACTTTAAATTAAGTTGTTGTTTTTTTTTAATTTGGAAAAAGTATATATATTTTGAAAAGGAGTTACAAATTTAATTTAGTTAGTTATTAAAGGAGAAGAATACAAATTAATTATTTATGTAACTTTACCAATATACCCTTATATTAAAATTAAATACAAATATTAAATGAAGTAAAATGAAGCATTCTTATTGGTTGAAACTTCTTCTTTTTTCTTCTTACAAAAAAATTCTTCTCATTTGAACCCTATATAGGGGAAGGTTCATTTGAGAAGAAATTTGATGTGAGAAGAAAAAGAAAAAAGGGCATATTAGTAAAATGTTATTTCATTTATAACTCATATAATTAATTTTTCACTCTTTAATTAATTAGTCAACTATTCATTAATTATCCTACATATAATCTACAAAACCTACACATATCAAAATTTTCCTACATATACCCTACACGTTATAGAATTTTATCCTACACAGTCGAAATTTATCCTACACACCTCGAAATATATCCTACACAACTCGTAATTTATCCTACACAATTAGTAGTTTATTCTACACTTTAAATTAAGTTGTTTTTTTAATTTGGAAAAAAAGTATATATTTTGAAAAGGAGTTACAAATTTAATTTAGCTAGTTATTAAAGGGGAAGAAAACAAATTAATGATTTATGTAAGTTTACCAATATACCCTTATATTAAAATTAAATACAAATATTAAATAATGTAAAATGAAGCATTCTTATTGGTTGAAACTTCTTCTTTTTTCTTCTTACAAAAAAATTCTTCTCATTTGAACCCTCCATATATATATATATATATATATATATATATATATATATATAACTAGTAGGTTATCCCTGCTTCATGGCGGCTAACTAACTTTTAATAAAATTTAAATAGAAATATAGAAGTAAGTGCGAAATTCTAATCTGAATTATGTAGCTTTGGTGGCAGCTGTAACCAATTAAACCAACCGTTGGTTTTTTATTAACCTTAAAACAATCGGATGATATGTGATGTTACTTGAAGTGTACTAACATTTAAATAAGGTATTGTCCCTTTTAAAGATCAATCCTCGCTTATACTTTTATTCCACCGTAAAAAACCATTATATTTTCAGCCTAAATGGCCTAAGTGCTAATCATAAATTAAGCCATTAGACCATGTGTAGTGGGACTTGAAGATCAAGCCTCTCCTTTTCAGCGTTATGCGACACATAGCATCTCAGTCAGCAAGTGACGTTACGAGGCTTGAAGTCCAAAAATGTTGTATGTGTATAATGCCAACCCCCCCCCCCCCCCCCCATTCAGTCATCACATAATTATCTATTTTAAGTTTCTTTTTTATTTTTTTGAAAATTAAAACAAATAATATTTTATTAAATAAAATTATTACATTAACATTAATTAAAATACTAAAAAATAAATACAAAACGTGCAAAAGTACTAAAAATAAAAAAACATACGAATGCTTAAAAAATAAAGCTCTAAAGTCCGTATTTATCACGGATTTGTTGTCTACGCATTTGTGCTGAAGCAAAGCATCTCCTAGGAGGTGCTCAGTCAGTTTAGACAAATACTCGATGTCTCTCTGTATTTTCCTATGCTAAAGGTCTCGTATATCTTGAAGTCCTCTGGTCATCTCCTCGAAATCAACTTTCATTTTGGCACCCGTCGAAGATGACTGCTCTTCCCCCTATCTACCACTTCTTCTTCCAGGATGTCGGGGCAAATCCATTTCCTCCTCGACATCCACTTTATTAGAATTGTTTAAATCGACGTTTTGAGCATCGGAATGGGGCGTTTCCATATCAACCGAAAAGGAGGTTTTGGACCGTTTTGCCTTGCGCCTTAGGACTTCCACGTAGAAGCTCCCAACACTTCATTTATGTGAATGTCCCTCGCGTTGAGTTGTACTCCTTCAACGCTTTTGTTAATATATCCGCATCGCTTTGACTGCTACCCCAATTGTCCTTCATACGTTGGAAAACCTCTTGAAACGCATTGCTTTTGCTATTTATATCGGTGTACTTGCTTGATATCTAATCCTTATCAATATATTCCCCTTTACCCATGAGAGCCAAAAAGCTTGTCCGAATTTTTCCAAAAAAAATGGGTGATTTTGGATAGTTGGCTACAAAATTAAAAAAAAAATATATTATTATACTTTATTATAAAAAAAATTGAAATTTAAAACACAAAAATAACACTTACCAACTTCGGGATCCTCCGAGATGTCGAGCCAAGCCCGTGCAAGCTTATACTCCTCGTCTTTTGTCCAAGATTGGTAGGTCTTTTTTGCACCAAGAACGGTAGCCTCTTTTTTTATGTGATCGTCTTCCACGTTGAGTGGCCTCGGGTTCGCGTTCGGCTTGTGGCTCCAGCACCGTCTCGATCTCAGGCCTGGCTTCGTCTTGGGAACCATACGCACCCCCATGTTAATGTTCATATTTGATGCAAAAACGAGTGGCCCTTGAAAGTATTGTTACGGTTGAAGGTTGGTAGTGGTTGGGTGGTGTTCGGGAGATACGAATTCGGTTTTATATATGTATTCCGATGCTCATGTGTTAACGTTATGTATAGTTTAAACTTTACTACTTTTTCTTGAAACTATGGCTACGCATCAGACTTCAGAGTTTATTAACATTCTAAATTTAACAACTAATTAGTAAATATAAAACTAAAAAAATATAAGTTCTGAAAAGTGAAAATTAGAAAGTACTAGTACATAAAAAAAAGTGTTGGGGTTGCTCTTGAGGCATAGTAACTTCTATTGAGTTTTATGAAACAGGTACGTTAAACCCATAGTGTCACTCATCCTTTATAGCATTGATACCAAAAACTACGAACCCGTTAATACCTTTGGATTTTCAGCCTACAAGTTTAATCAGGTGTATAACTAAGGTTGTCTCAAAAGTCTTGGTTAATTGTCTAAAAGGGGTTCCCTAATTGGTGGAGGAAATGGATAATTTGCCTCCGTACGACAATCGGTTTTGGTTAATGGCTCGCCTACACATGAATTCGAGTGTAGGGGCCTTTAGACAAGGCAACCCACTTTCGCCTTTACTTTTCTTGATTGCCATGGAAGCAATGACCGGATTTATGAAGAAGGCTTGTTCTCTCGGGCTTTTCAAAGGTATCAAATGCACCGAGCGGGTCCGTTACGCTCGCATCTCCTTTGCGTCGATGATGTTGTGTTCTTGGGCGAGTGGTTGCATTCAAATGGTCTAGCATTGAGAAGGTTGTTAAGAGGTTTCTATTTGATTTCTGGATTGAAAATTAATCTCGCAAAAATTAACATTTTTGGGGTGGGAATGAATAATAGTGAACTTCGTGATATGGCAAATTTACTTCATTGTAAAACGGGTACCTTTTTCATTCAAGTACCTTGGTCTCGTTGTGAGCGCAAACATGAACCTTGTAAGGAATTGGAAACGGTGGTGTATATATATAGGTCAAGTCTCTCCATTTGGAAAGCAATGAATTTATCATATGGTGGAAGGGTAACAATGTTGAAATCGGTACTTAATTCTTTACCCACATATTTCTTTTCATTATATAAAGTTCCTGTGCAAGTCATAAACAGCTTGGAGAAACTAAAACGGTCGTCCTTTTGGGTGGGACGGAGGACACTTCCAAAACAAATTCGATAGTGTAGGAAAGTATCATAACACGGTAAAATATGGGGGTTGTGCTTCGGGTCACTTAGAGACGCAAACCTGCAATGCTCGCTAAGTGGTGGTGGTGGTTCAAAGTCGAAGAAAAAGGTTTATGAAGAATAGTCTTGAGGAATACATCATAATACGAGATCTTGGAACTATATACCTATGAAACTCTCAATCCTGGGGCCTTAGAAGCAAATAAATAACATCTCGGGTTACTTAGCGCAAAGTGGGATTGATGTATCCAAAACAATAAAAGGTTTGGTGGGTGCTGGTACAACTATATTATTTTAGTTACATGTATGGAATGGGGCAAAACTATGGTAGAAAATACCCACTTTTATTTGGGCTGGAATCGAATAAATGGGCCACAGTTGCAACTAGGATCGGTTCGACGGTACCGGGTCAGAATTGGAGTTGGGCCTGGCAAAGGTAGTTAGCGGGTATCAAGAACTTCAATAATTGGGCCGATTACAAGCCGTATTAGCCCATTTTTACCGATCCACATAGGTAAAAAATAGGAGATGGAAGACGAGGGTCAGTTTAGTGTCAAAAGTATACATTGTAGTTATTTGATATATTTTTATAGTCTTAATATTAAATGTAACAGATTATTTGTTACGTGATAGATACCCGATGGGTTTTGGGTCGGGTATACCCAACGGGTAATTTATTTAAATTAACTGGTTTACCCGAAACCCGTGGGTATACCCGATACCCGATGGGTATTTACCCGCTAGAAACCCGACAGATTTTGGGACGGGTTTGGGATAAGCTTATCTAACCGGGTTTGGGTTTGGGATTACCTAAACTCGTCCCAAACCCGACCCATTTGCATCATTATCCTAATGTGAATGCACTTAGACGATTCTTTATCGCATTATAACATGGATAATTTTAGTTGTTGGACATGCTGACAAAAGCTCAAATACAAATAATTTAACGTACAAAACGTACGAACTGAAGGTTTTGCTGAAAAAACATGGTGGCATTTTCGTAATTATTAGTAATTATCAAAATTACTCTACAAATGATCCTGTAGAGTAATTTTGATCTTTGTAGAGTAATTTTGTAAAATGTTCCTGTAGAGTAATTTTGAACTTGTAGGGTAATTATCAAAATTACTCTACAAGTGTATCAAAATTACTCTTCAAGTTTATCAAACAACATACAATTCAAAATTACTCTACAAATGATCCTGTAGAGTAATTTTGATCTTTGTAGAATAATTTTGTAAAATGATCCTTTAGAGTAATTTTGATCTTGTAGAATAATTTTGTAAAAAAAAATTAGCATTTAGTTATGGGGTTTAGCTTTATGTTTTAGTTTTTAGCATTTAGTTTGAGTGGTTGTGGGGGGGTTAGGTTTTTTGGGGTTTTTTTTGGTGAGGTATAGTTTTTTGATCAAAATTACTCCATAACAATATTTTACAAAATTACTCTACAAGAACATTTTACAAAATTACTCTACAAGATCAAAATTACTCTACAAGGATCATTTGTAGAGTAATTTTGATAATTACCCTACGAGCAAATAATTACGAAAATGTCACCCGCGTTTTTTTGCCTTTTTCATGCTATTCGTACGTTTAGTACATTAAAGTTATTTGTACGGGAACTTTACTCTGGACATGTTATGCCCGAAAGCTAATTAGCTAAATAAGAATATCTATATGCAAAGTTAAGCCTAGAAAGAAAGTGTGCCTAAAACTTTTAAGGCCTAAGCTTTAAAGCGGCTGCCTATTTCCTACTGGGTTTGGGCGGACCTGACTATCAAACGTTCGATTGACAAGTAAATGCTTTATTAGTTTTCAACAATGTGGACCAAGATAATTTTCCTATAAAATGTCATTTGAGTTCCAACTATATATAAGATAAATTTAGTTGAATCTAATTAACATATAACCAAAATGTTTGATAAAAAAATTAGTAACAAAGTATACTAAGTAGTGTAGAGAAAAAAAAGTTATGTTCTTTTTTTTTCATTTTAATTTTTGTTTGTTTTCAACTTTTAGATAGTTTCCTTTTAAAGGTAAAAGGTGATATGTATTCGGCTTTTGCTTTATCTAGGCGTAAGAACAAAGCAGATTAGCAAGCATATCTTATCAAATTATCAAAAAAAAAAAAAAAAAACATATTTAATACATAGTTAACTATTACAGCCTTATGTATTACACTACATCCGTTACCTATTACACTTTGTTGCATCAATTATCGATTATACTGCATATGTACTTTTGGTATAATTATGTATACGTTGATGATTTCGCTATATGTTTGTATGTGCTGCTATGTCTGGATGTGTTACTAATGATACCATAGCGTATACATCACTATACGTTTCATTAAGTCAATTTTGATCTAAAGATTTTTGCGAATAGGTTATGCCCGTCACAGATATTGGTCGATTCACACATCCAATTAAGCAGTTCTCGACTCTCGTTCGATTATGGTTTCTGTCGTATTTTTCAATGTGTTCTTTTTCATTCGGATTTTATTGTTCAAATTTGATTTTGATTTCGACTTGTTCGTTGTATATAAGTTTAGACGAGCGAGAAAGAAACCTCAACATGATAATTTGTACAGATGTAACTGATATTTGACATTATCAGTCTCCCTATATACAGCTAGATTATTCTAGTCATTCTATTATGTATAATTAGTTTTGTAATAATCATATATACATAAACTCAGATTCATATATAGATATGATAAAACTAGCTAGGCATTGCTGAGAAAATATTTACATTATATGCAAGAGAAGAAATAAAGTGCGAGTCCAATAATTACTAAACAATTGCATGATGTATTGACCTCAAATGTCCATAGCACTCATCACTGCTCTTAAAAGTTTCAAGACAAACCCAACAGATGTGAATTCCACACCGGCACTCGATATGGTTGCACCCATCAATCTTCTCTATCGTAAAGTTACAAACCGGACAATGCCTCACGGCCTCTTTCCCCTTCATCCATTCCTTTAACGACAAGTCCGGATCGCGCTTGAACTCCTTGTACATTTCACACGACAAGAACGGATGGTATTCCAGGTGGCATCGAGTACACGTCTCCACAGAACACGCGCCACACGCAAACGGCCTCCCATCATCTTGCACTTGGTAAACCGAAGGACAGTCCGGTGAAGGGCAAAATCGGTATTTCCCTGAACTAGATGCCACAAACGACCCTAGAGAAGCCCGGAAAAGCTCATCTACCTAGAGGCGTGCAAAAAAATATGAGGATTAAACACTACCCAAAAAGAAAAAGAAAAAGAAAACCTAAATCGGGTATTCTCAACCCGGTTCGGTACACGCCGGGTATATATAGGACAGACATAGGTTTTTAAGGTAAAATCCAAACCCAAAAATACCTGAAACCATACCCGCCTACCCAGAACCAATATTTATCAACCAGGGTATTATACCCTACCCAAACCAGGTATTACCGTTAGAATCGAAAATAACCGTTTTTAACGGCTTTATGGCAACTAGAGGTCTTTTTTTACTGTTTTTCTTTTAAATTTTTACCAGTTTGGCCCATAGTTAAGTATTGTGTAAAGTACACGGATGGTCCCCTTGGTTAATCAAAAAGCTGGATTTGGTCCCTAGCTTTCCAAAAGTACACGGATGGTCCTGTGGTTTGCAGTTTTTAACGCATTTAGTCCCCAGCTAACAAAACTAAAGGTTGCAGCTGGTCCAAGTTAGGGACTAAATGCGCTACAAAGTACAAACCATAGGGACATCCATATACTTTTGGTAAAAGTTGGGAGACGGTGTTATAGAACACAAACCACAGGGACCATCCGTGTACTTTTGGAAAGATGAAAACCAAATCCAACATTTTGGTCAACCACAGGGACCATCCGTGTACTTTACTCTTTAAGTATATTTACCATTTTGGCACCATAGTAAGTAAATTTAGAACGAATTATTTACTTTAGTTTTAATTACTTTTTACAAAATGCAAAGCAAAACTAAATTTAGAACGAATTATTTTTGTGTAAAATTAAATTTAAAAAAAATTAAGCGGGTATTAATACCCGGGCATTAATACCCGGTTCCAATACCTGGTTATAACCGAACCCAGTTTCATACCCAACCCTAGAACCCAGATACATAGATGATCTACCTTATCAGTTAACAGAAGTGATTTAATGTCCACCACTAAGATCAACTCCCTGCAACCCTCTTGCGCACAGCGGATCGGGAAACTGTTCCCGGGGTTCTTGATTGCAGATTCAAGTTGTTCGACCAAACACGGCCGACAAAACTCATGGTTGCACTTTTCCAAGCGGTAGCCATCTTCGACATCGCAGAGACAAATAGGACATGAGCGCGTTTGACTTATGACCGTTTGACCAGAAGTGGAAGTCGTGGTCCGAACAATCTCGTGTACTGTTTCTTCGACATTTTGTTTCAATTCTTTAGTACCGCGAACGGAGATGATATGGTGGCGCGTGTTTAACATGAAGTCTGATCCCGGGAATCTTTCTTTAAGCCCGTGAAGGTCGGGCCCAAACTTTTCAACCACCTTTTTCATCAAATCGGGCGGAAAAGTGGGACCCCTGAGATGAACATCGAGCTGTTTGTTCTCGTGTAGGGTCACAAGGGACTGAACCAGCTTGTTCTGGGCTAGATCGAGCTTGTTTAACGGGCCGAAGACTCGGAAGCTATGGTTATGTCTGTCAAATAGGAAAAACGTGCCGGTTTCGCGTTGAATGGACCTCTGCAGAGCGAATCCTTCACGAGAAAAGATAAGTTGTATAACAGGCGGAGTGAGCTGATCATCAATTATGGTTCTTCCGTTCATAAGCTGTTCCAGAGGTCGTCTCGATTCGGCCATTATTTTTGTAGCCTTGGCAGATATCTTGATACGGTATGTCCCGTTCTCGTTCCAGTCCGGAAAGAACTCCGCTCCTACAAACAAATTATTCATAAGAAAACAATGGTATTAATATTTAGAAAAATGAATACGAAACAATGAATATTGCTGCCCAATTATATAACATTGTTTGACGGACCAAATGAACCAAGTGACAAACGGCCCGATGTATCAATCAAGAATACATAACAATGAAAATTGCAACAGTAACTTGTACCTTGTGCATTGAAAGTTGTACATAAAGGTCTCACCAAAAATGCAAGAAATATAAAGGGTTTTCCAAAACACATTTACAGATACATGTACTTGCAGTAGGAAACTTGTTGCTGGTATAAGAAATGAGCATACAAATTTTGCCAACAGTGACAAATTTTAGGTCTATTGAAACACTTATTTTTGTGTTCTTGAAATTCTGCTACTTTTTACCCCCGCAATTTTAATGATAAATAAACCCAAAAAAATTAATTAACATTATGTTGTGATTTCTTGACAGATCAAAAGGGTAAAATTAAAAAATTAGCATAAATGAGAACAAATTAAAGTCGACAGAAGTGATAGCTTTTAATCAAACAAATCACACATACTTTATTTAAATATTAAAAATAAAGTATTAATAACTAAACGATGTATTAATAACTAAACGATAGAATTTCAGTAATCATGTTTGTTAACTCATAAATCACTTAAATTTTTCTTCTAATATTTGGACAAAACGTGAGTCCGGTCAAACTCAACCTAACCAGCCCGTTAACTAACACATGTTCAGTTTTTTTGTCATTTCAAGAAAAAGGAACATTCAAGCAAATGCAGTGGAAAAGTCTATAACTAATTAATTAGCATACCAAAAGATTATAAGAAACTGATTTAGGATGTATGCGGCATTTTCAGTAAGACTTTGGGCTACTTTGACCTCGTTCCTGTTTTAGAGAAATATACTACAAACATGTATCGAATTCAGAGTAAGAGAAATACCTTTCCGATTCTCAAGATTTTTGAGTAAAGCTTGCAGTTGCTCTTTAATAACGCCATACACAGAAGCTGGGCAAGAAACAATGCTATTAAACTGCTGCTGACATTTGATCTTCTGCCATGGCTGACAACCCGACAACGATTTCCCGTCAATCTGCTCCAACGCTTTCGCAGCCTCCAAATGTAAACTTCCATCGAAACTAATCTCTGCTTTCACGTAATTATCAAACGCTTCATACGGGAAAATATGAACACGAACACATTCGTTCTTCGAATTCCCTGCTGGCATGAACGAGCTCACCTCTCTCAAAAGCGCATCTTCTAGAACCACAAGGGGCGGATTCTCTGCAGCTGCAGCCCGTGGTAGGCTAATTTTCAGAATTTTTCGATTGGTTGCTCTGTATAATGCTTCATAAAGTTCGGGTTCGAAGACATCCCCGTCAATTCCCGACAGCATAATACTGTCGGCAAACTTCATGCTCGGTCTACAGTTTATAAACTGGTCGCCGACTAACACGTTCGAAAAATCTTCAACCATGGCTGATACGTCTTGCGGATTACATTGAACAAACGCAAAACCTCGGTTACGCCTACGTGGCCACGATACTTTCGCTTTCACAGCTGGAAAAGACGAGAACTTGTTATCGCCTCCAAATATGCTTCTTGACGGAGCGATTTTCAGTTTACAGTTATTGAAGTCAACTGGACTCAACTTTGTAGCTTTCTCAGCGGCTTCGGGAGTGAAAAACGTTACCCGGCCCCACTTTTCGTTATCTTGACCGACTAAATTAAGCTTATGAACAGCACAGATGTTGCCGGATGTGTGTTGTTCCAAAAACGAAAGCAGCTCTTTCTCCTCGATATCGTGTGAGCCGTGAACGAATATATCAACTGTAAGACATCGTTTTTCGAGTTCCAGATGCTTTATCTCGGCACCCGAACCGAACAGAGCTACAGGAGGGGACACGTGTCTGTCGGGAAACAGACATTTTTCGAGGCATTCGTTATGTAGCCACTTCCCTTCACGCTCCAATACCGAGTTTACAATCTCACACACCCGTGTTAGGTGTTCGGAAGTCGCAAATACGTTGACTTCATTGTGGTCAACGGAAACTTCAAGACGAACTCTGTCATCGTTAATGGTATCCTTGATGTTTGAAACAAGATGTCTCAGACTAGAATTTGACTTCCCGCAAAATCTTTTCAGTAATGTTGTTCCGAAACCTTTTAACACCTTTAGTTGCAGTTTCCGACGGTCGATCTGCGAAATATCAAATGGAGCAGGGGAAAGAGTCAGCAAAGATTCGAAGTCAACAGAAGTTACACAAACCAAGTACTGATTTGGCATTGCGATAATTTCCCCAAAAACCACCCAACTTGGTCTCTCACCGAACATCAGTAACGAACACGAAGGATGCAACTGAACATGTGTTCCAGTTGACGGTACTTCATAACCAAGATTATCGTTTCCCGAATACATTGCTATGTTATCTGCTAGAGCTGAAAGTATGACATCTTTAAGAATTTGATCGTATTCGGTTTTCACCATGGGATCCCATCGCCAATAAGTCGGAATAATGATATTGAGCTCGTGCTGAAGACAACTTTCCATTTCCTGCACAGTTTCTTGGCATCTTCGCATAGATTTTGCGTTAATGCTATTATCCCAACACCATTGATTCCTCTTATCACGAGGAATACATTCCCATTTTCTGTAAACAGATAATAAAGTAAATAAATCACCACCTGTATGGCAGAATTGTACTTTTAAACAATCTGATTTTTGTTTTTCTTCGTCTTTACCGACTCTGCAAAATATGCTGCTGGAATTAGCCATAACCGCAGCAAGAACGAGTCCTTCCCTGCCCATACGTTTTTCAAAGCACTTCAGAATCATTTTACCGAGCCTCGGCTCGATTCCTAATTTCACCAACATCCGACCGTCTTTCGTTAACTTATGGATACCGTGTTCGAGTACGATGGCTCCCAATTGGATCAGATTCTTGATCGCAGTCTCGATAGCTGTATTGCATGGCGCGTCGATAAAATCAAACTCCTCAACTTTATGAATCCCAAGAGCGAGAATTCTGAGAACCGCAATTCCGAGATTAACCCTACGGATTTCAGGTTCTTGATGACAAGGCATGGACTGAAATTCTCTCTCTTCATAAATCCGATAACACTTTCCGGGTTCGGTTCTGCCAGCACGACCAGCGCGTTGGTTAGCCGAACTTTGACTGATACTACAAACTTTAAGAACGTTCATCCCAGTCCCGGGTTCAAACCGACTCTCTTTGACCATGCCAGAGTCAACAACGTATTTGACTCCTGGAATAGTCAATGATGTCTCAGCAAGATTGGTCGAGAATATGACTTTTCGCTTGTTGGGATAATTCAGATACACACGGTATTGTTCTTCGTGAGATAACTTTCCATGCAAAGGTAATGAAACTATCGATGGGCCTTTAAACTGATCACAGGCCCATTCTACCTCCATTTGAGAAGTGAGAAACGCAAGAATCGTCCCTTGATCCTCCGTTCGATGGATCTCACCGACCCTTTTTAACACTTCGGAAACATATGGGGCCACAAAGTCATGGTGAACATTAGATGATGATGATAATGCGGGAACGTATCGAATATCAACAGGGAAAGTTCTGCCCGCCACATGATGCGTATCGCAATCGAAATAATATTTAGAGAGTTGTTCTGCGTCGGCGGTTGCAGACATTATGATAAACCGTAGATCAGACCGCCGGTGGAGTAGATCTTTTATTAACGCTAAAAGAAGATCGGTTGACAAGCTTCTTTCATGTGCCTCGTCAACGATGATGCACGATGCCCAAGAAAAGTTCTTGTCGTTCATGTAGTGCTGAAGTAGGCAGTGGTCGGTTAAGTATATCACCTTCGAATCCAATCTGTCTAGTGATGAGTAGGTTGATGAACAAATGACTGAATTATCTTCACAACACCCACGACTTTCTTCTTTAACTCTATTTGCTAATGATATGGCGGCAAGCTTACGTGGCTGCGTGCAAACTATCGACTTGTCACCTGCCACTCCGGAATCAACAAGGAACTGAACCAGCTGGGTGCTTTTTCCCGAACCGGTTTCTCCGATCAATACCATTACCTGCACCATGAACCAACACCAAAATATTAGAAGAGCAACAGAAGTAGATTACAGAGATCTGACATTAATGCCATTATGCATAACCTAAAAAGTACATTTACAGAACAGTATAATGATCATTGCATGGGTTAAAAAAAGCAAAGAAATTTCTATCTATATGACAAAAATTTAATATAAACTAAAAGATAACAGCTCCTTTATATATATACTTATAGTTCAATTAAATATCATAAGTTATAGATGTATGTGTCACTAAGTCCTTCAATTACTTTCACGGTGTTTGTACAACTCTTAAAGGGTGTAGGTCAGCACATAACATTAGTGCATTGGTAACAGTAATGTCTATGCGACTGCCGAGACATCAAACAAGAAACTTTCACATGGTTGTTCCAATTTAACAACTGTCAGCATGTAAGTAAAATAAATAAATAAAACACTCCATAAGAGGTACGATGTTTAATGTTTATACATGAGTATATAGAAAAATGGTGGCCAAAAGATATTCCACTGTAAGAACCAAAAATACTAATGAAACAAATATAATTAGTGTTGTGTAGTGTCTGCGGGAGAACGTAAGAATATCAATAACATACAGCAATTCGCAACAGAAACATGAAAATTTCATTTGAATTGTATAAAATATAGTTTTCAAAAAAGCTTTTTGAATCCAAACAAGCTTCCGTTTTCTATTACAAATATAAATGACGATACAGAGAAAGTCAACGTGGAGATATAATGTAAGCTGCAACTCCCGCATTAGTACCACTTGTAACTCAGATGAATACAGTGTGTTTGAAATATAATCACTTATGGCAACTCTTTTACCTGATGGACAACAGATTATTCTAACCCTAAATAATTACACACTCCAAACACCGGCCCTGACAAGAAAAGGTAAATACTGGTATGCATTCATTAATCATGAGATTTAATTAAAAAAAAACATAATTTACATCAATAAACTACCTGCTGACAGTGTATCTTCCAAAGGATATCCTTACGATCAGCATAAATCGGCAAACCATCATCGAGCCGTCGACACTCCCTCTTAATCATCCAATAAATCTTGTTCCAATCAAAACCTCCTTTCAACAACAACACCTTAACATCCGAACCATCAAACACCTTCCCATCGAGATAATCGAGTATACATCCCATCGCAGATTTAAACTCTTCAATCCTCCTCTCAATCAACTCCTTCTCGCGTACATTCCCTTCCTTCTTTTTCGATAATTCCATATGTATCACCAACCTCTTCGGCTTCTTTAACAACAAATCTAACCTCGCAATCTCCCGCGACACTTCCTCCAACTTCTTCCCCATTTCCCTCACCAATTCCCCTTCCAAAAGGCTTAATATCTTCTCCCTGAACAAAACCCTAAGCCGAGAATTTAACTCCTCTGTATCAGAAGGCACCAACACGTTCTGTACAAGGCGCGGCATAAACGACAAACCTCCGTCTAATAAAACCTCCCACAGATACACAATCGTCTGCAGCACCGTAGTCCACTGCTGGTAGAAAAACCTAGCTGCAACCACACCTACATAAATTTAAAAAAAAATCGTCAGAAACATATCAACAATTTCTCCATGAGAATCACAATTTCGAGACGATTTTAGCCATTAAAAAAATAAATAAATAAAAACTAGCAACAAAAACCTAGCTGCAGCCTGCAACTACCTGTTTAGTAAATTAAAAAAAAATATATATATTGTCTGGAACACACTTGAATTCCCTCATGAAAGTCACAATTTCGTGTTGATTTTAGGCATTTTAATCACTCAAATTCTATAAAAATAAAAATTAAAAAAAATAAAAAACTAGCAACAAAAACCTAACTGCAACGTAAATTAAAAACAAAAAATTGTCAGGAACACATTTGAATTTCCTCATGAAATTCACAATTTCGTGACGAAATTAAGCATAATAATCACTCAATTCCAAAAAAAAATTATATTAATAAAAAACTAAAAAAAAAAACCAAAAAAAAAAAGCTAGCAACGACAAAAAAAACAAAACCTGTTTGGTAGAGAAAAAAGTCATCAGGAGCGGACTTAAATTTCCCCATGAGAGTAACAATTTCATGGCGATTGTACGTATTCTGATCGTTACTTTGCGAACGGAGTTCGATGATGAAATTAGGGCGGCGGTGAGCGGTGGCGAAGGTTCTGGAGGACGGCGGAGATCGATCTCTGCGCCGGTGGTGAAACGGCCGGTGGTTCGCCGGAACCGGAGCTCTGTTCTGGTGCATCGGAACAACTTGATCACTGCTCATAGCAAATCGCCAGACTGAGGGTTGGTAAAAAGCGCAACAACGGTGACTCCAAATACGAAGAAGGGGTTTGTCCCTATACAAAATATATATATTTTTTGAAGCTCAATTAAAGAGGAAGAAGTCTTTTTTTTTAATAAAAGAGGAAGAAGTCTTTTTTTTTTAAATTGAATTTTTTAAAGTTAAAAGTACTATGATGATAATTATTCTTATTATATGGTTATAATATGATTGGGTACACGTGGAGCGTTATGATTTGATTATGTTTATAGGTTTTTATTTTGGCATGTATTGCAATTTATTGGTGGGTGAATGGTGAAAGTATCCAAGCTTAGGGCCCAAGGAATTAAATGTCATTTAAGGATTTTAACTAGCGTTAATGTTTTTACTTACTAGGACTAATCTCTAGAATCTTCTAAGATTAGGGCCCAAGGAATTAAAAGAAAAGATAAGAATGAGAAGAAGAAGAAGAAGAATAGGGTTTTATTACATGTTTCAAAAATGACTTATGTATTAAAAAATTTACCTAAATTGATACGCTTTTAAGTGGATTTTATTGTCGCTTCAAGACGTTTGTCTATAGCTCAAAAAGTAAATGCTATGAGCTTAAGAAGGTTCTGACCCAGTGCGTTTATAAAACTCGGGGGCTGTTTGGTAGCCTCTTAATCCATTCAGAGGCTGCCTCTTAATGAAATCATTTGTGGCCCTTATATCTGAATGAATAAGAGGTAACCTTATGTCTGACTGAATAAGAGGTAACATCTGAATGGTAAACCATCACATGTCACATTCTTCTACATTATCTTTGTTAAACTCTTAAATGATTTCATTAAGAGGTAGCCTCTTAATGTCATTCAGATGCTACCAAACAGCCCCTCGGCAAGACAAAGAATTTTTGCTAAACCTGATAATAGAACAATGAGGGAAAGAAAACATATATACTCGATAAACTGTGGATGAGTTAACATATATAGCTGGTTAATTTTTGAATGTGTAAGCTTTTTCGGACCATACAAGTGTATGACGAGCCCATGCAAAAGGTCATTAGGTTAAGATATGCAGACGAAGTAATAATTCGTGACAATAAGAATGAGTTCATACGATAAAAATAAACCTTTAAGATAGTATAAATCAAAAACAAAAGTACGATATTCTTATATTATGTCACATCATTGCCATATTAGTACTAGTGTTTTATACTCTTGTCTTATGTAGTGTCTATGCCCACAAAACAAAACAAAACAACTCAAGTGCAAATTTATAAATCACTTGTATGGTTTAAAAAGCAATATATTGTCCTCATCAACTTTATAAATAATATCAACCACATATGCCGTCACATTCCAATTACATTAATATCTACTCAAAAAACTCGAGCTCATCTAGCATACCATAATAGTCTCATGGATATATCCGCTCAGCAAACCACTCCAACCTCATTCGCCATTCCAGTCTAAAGAACTAGGTTAGCTAATAATAGATATGGTTCTAAATAAATAGACCTTGAGCTTGAATTTGGTTCGCTCCAAGTTCTATGTGTAAGATATTGTATTAGGGTTAAGCCAATTAGAGTTTTGTATTATAGTTAGATATTTATAGTATATAGTAATATCTAATACTATGTCTATATCTCGGTTCAAGTTCGATTCTTTATTATTGTATTATAGATATTGTATTAGGGTTAAGCCAATTAGAGTTTTGTATTATAGTTTGGTATTTATAGTATATAGTAATATCTAATACTATGTCTATATCTCGGTTTAAGTTCGACTCTTTATTATTGTATTATAGTTAGGTATTTATAGTATATAGTAATATCTAATACTATGTCTATATCTCGGTTTAATTTCGATTTTTTTAATTATTTAATTATTATTATACATGTGTGTATATATGTATATTAATTTATTTAGTTACTCTAAATATATGGTATAATAATATTAATTATATTAAATAAATATAAATGTATTAATATATCAATACATACATTATTAATAGACTTAATTTTTTTAGGTTTGTAACTTTAATCAAGCTCAGTATATAATATGATCTCAAGTTTGTTATCAAATGTGCTTCAATTTAAGCTCAAACTCTTTTAAGAGCAGTTCGATTTAAGCTTTTAGCGAGTCGAAAGTGACACCCTTTACAAAAGTTAGTTTATTTGGCAATTTGAAAAAAAAAATTATTATATGATTATATAAATTTTGAATTTAGTACAATAATTTACTTACTTGGAAATTCTGAATTTGGAACTTAAAGATACGGTTTAAAATAAAAGTATGAAAAGATATCCACGGTCGCGTGTCACATTTCAAATTTTGGCTATAAACTATTTGAGTATCTAAGATTCATTATGTTAATTCATTTTGATGACTTGTAGTGAGTTTGTGATCATCTCTATTAAAAATGTCCAGATATGTGATAAAAATACTTCTTAAATAGCCAAGGAATGTAGGTGTTAAAAGACAAACTTGGAGATAGATGTTTCAATTAGCTAAATGTAGGACTAAATGTTGCAAGTTGGCAACTAAAATGTAAGACCTCATAAAGTATGAGAAAGCAACGTAGTTTGTGATTTGTCTCAAAGAAATGAGTGTGTATGTAAATGTGAATGTCTGGGAGAGAGATCGATAGGGAAGAGGTGAAGCAAGAGAAGAACCTTACTTTCTGCGAATTCAAGTGGAAATCAAGCTTTGGAATATCAAACAATCATATCCCTGAGTGATGAAAACGCAAGTAAGCGTTGTTGACGTTTTATCCCTAATATTTGAGCTTTTAATGAGTTTAAAAGAATCCATGATGTTAAATTTCAGAACTTATGATTAATATGTTGTTACAGAGATCAGAGAAATATCGTAAAGATTTATTTATATTAGATACCTTTAAACTCAAATGATACATATGCTCGAACTTGAGAAACTAGGTTTCCTAGCAATGGCGGAACTAGAAGAAAAATTCATGGGTATCCTAAACTTACTTTTTAGTGTACATCCATAAAACAGAGATTTTTTTACCATATATTCAAGGGCTATGATGGAACTGAAAATCTTAATCCTAGGGGTCACGGTGTAACTTATTTTAGTCTTCATTAGCGTATATCAACAAAAAATTTACCTACATAAAAATAAAATAAGAGACTCTATATTAAAGTGACATATTTGCAATCTTTTTATCATTTATACTTAACATTTTAACACTCAGTAAAAAAGTTTATATATACAAAACAATAAAAAGAAATTTTCAGTGTTAAATAAAAAAAGTAACGTAAAGTAAACTAAAAGAAATGACTATCATTTTAACCTAAAGAAATAAGTTTAGAAATTAAAATATATATTAAATACTAAGGGTATAAAATATAGCTATACACAGATAGGATAAGACAGAAAGCAGGATGAACTGTGTTTACTTTCACCTATTTTTAACTTTTCTCTACTTCATAACTTATTAATTCTTTGAGTTAATTGTCATTTTAGTTCAAATAGTTTTTTTTTCGCCACTAAGTTCCTGACTTTTCCCTTTTGTTGTCATTTTGATCACATATTCTAACTCCATCCAAAAACCCCATTTTTAACAAAGGGTATTTTGGGATTTTCATTTTAAATCTTTTCAATTGTCATTTTGATCAAATTCTAAAAAAATCCAAAAAAATTCTAAAAAAATCAAAAAATTCTAAAAAAAAATCATAAAAATAAAAAATTTCTAAAAATAAAATATATTCTAAAAAATAAAAAAAATCTAAAAAATTAAAAAATAAAAAAATTTCTAAAAAATTCTAAAAAATCCAAAAAATCTAAAAAATCAGAAAAATTCTAAAATGGTGAAATGGTAAGATGGTGAAACATGGTAGTTATAAAGTTTGGAGAAGTTGTAAGATGATAAAACATGTAACATGATGTAATTATTAGACTCACTCACTTTGGAGAAGTGGTAAGATGGTAAAACATGGTAGTTATAAAGTTTTATTTTCAGTCAGCATCTTGTTGGACTTTGATTTGTATTGTCTTTGGTTTTAATGGAAGTTAGTTTTACTATTAACAAATTGATTATAAAGTTTTATTCTTTTATAATCAAAGGGTTCAACAGATGGGTGATGGACTCCTTACCTCTTTTAGTTCCGTCTCTAAGCAGATTAACAGCAGAAATCCATTTATCCATTTAAAAAAATAGAGAATCTAACATGGTAAAAAATAAAAACTCTGAAAAAGCTGCAGAAATCCATTTATCCATGTTTGTTTGATTTTTTAGATTTTTTTTATTTTTTAGATATTTTTTATTTTTTAGATATTTTTTATTTTTTTGATTTTTTTATTTTTTAGAATTCTTTTATTTTTTAGAATTTTTTGATTTTTTAGAATTTTTTTGATTTTTATAGAATTTTTTTGATTTTTTAGAATTTTTTTTATTTTTAGAATTTTTTTTATTTTTAGAATTTTTTTATTTTTATGATTTTTTTATTTTTTAGAATTTTTTTGATTTTTTAGAATTGGATCAAAATGGCAAAATTGAAAATATTTAAAATGAAAATCCCCAAAATACTCCTGGTTAAAAATGGGGTTTTTGGATGATGTTAGGGTATGTGATCAAAATGGCAACAAAAGGGAAAAGTCAGGGACCCAGAGGCGAAAAAAAAACTATTTGGACTAAAATGGTAAATTTGGACAAACCTCAGGGACTAAAATGGCAATTAACTCTAATTTTTTTTTCTTTATTTTTTAGTGATCTTCTTCTTTAATAATGTTATGTGTTATAAGGCTTGGTTAGGGGTTTAGTTGAGGAAAAAGTGATGTCACGTGGCTGACACGTAGGTGCACTTTTTTCTCACTCAGAAATGCATAAAATCTAACTATATATAAAAGAAGAAGTATGGCTGAATGTGTCGACTTCTCAGCTATGCCAACTATGATTTTTTTATGTCAACATTACATCATAAATATAACTTCATTTATTTAAAATACATAAATTATTTAACCATCTTTATTTGAATTTCAACATGTTTTAAAATACAAAAATCAATTTTGCCCTCTTCATTTGAATTTCAAATTTCAAATTAGAAAATGAGTTCCATTATTATATCCCTCCAAACCCTCACATTTCAAATTCACATCCGACTTTCACTCTATATACCCTCTCTCTCTCTCTCTACTGGATCTGTATCAAATTCACATCTCCACTTTCTCTCTCTATATCCTCTATCCACCATGAATGGATCTGAAACATTCTTTCTTACACTAGACTCCTTCACACAAGACCAACTCCTCAACATCCTACAAACCATCGTCATTCGCGACATTGCTGCCCTCTCCGCCAATCGCTCCATCGCCGACTCCGATCCGACTCACCGGCTGAGTTCAGAGCCATTAACGCAGCCGCATCGGGGATCCGATCGGCTGAGATCAGAGCCACTCAAGATTCTTCACTTTAGGTAAAAAAAAGTTATCAATTCAATCCTTTTTAGTTGATTTTGCTTTTTGAATATTTCCTTGATGGGTTTTGTTCTTTGATGAATCTTGATGATGGGTTTTTTATTTTCTTTAAATTTAAGATCTGGGTTTTTGATTTCTAATCATTTTCTGCTAATATATTCATAGTTAAAGATCTTGATATGTGTTTGATTTAATATATATATATATTTCAATGTCACAAATCTGTTAGATGAAATATAAATTGTGGGTTTTGAATCTTTTGATTGATTTTATATTTTTCATATGTAGAAAAGGGTTGCACTGATGCAGAGCTCAAGAATGCTTACAAGAAGCTTGCACTGGTAACCAATATTGATCTAAAATGAGTTGTTTCTTTTAGAGTTTGATACCATGTTCAAAAGTTTTTTTTGATCATCGTGCCTATCATTTTTTGTTGCTTTGTAGATACTCTATGGTGATTATGTTATTTTGAGTTTAGGTTTGTAGGTTTAGTAAAGAAAAGATATTTGATTATGAGATTTGAGTATTTCATAGTGAATGTTTGATGGAATATTTGTAGGGTGAAATTCGAGTGAGGACCTGTCACACCCCTATTTTCCACGTGTCACCGGTGGGCCCGGTGGGGAGTATCGTGACGTAGTTGGTATCATCATAGACAAACAACACAATATATAAATGCACAGCGGAAGCAAAGATAGATTCACTTCAACTTTAATAAAGTGTAATATTAAATATCACGAATAGTTGAAACGGATCCACAGGCGGATCAAAATAAAAGAAGATATTGTTCAACAGCTTTATTGACATCCAAGCTTGCGAGACTTATTGTGGACGCTTAGAAGACAGCCAGCCTAGTACGAGTAGTACCTGCACTTAACCTTTTGGAAAAATACGTCAGTTTACACTGGTAAATACAATTTAACCGACTCATTTTGAAAAGGTTTGAAAATTGATTTGAATGCACGTGGCACAAAACATTTTATAACTTGGGATAATTATGTGAAAATAATCTTGTAAGGGATTTACATGTTACTTATGCGTTCAGTAGCCCGATCCGTAGACCGGGTTAAAGATTAATAGACACACCACAATATTGAGTTATGCACTGAAAGGTGTACGCCTACACCCCGTGCTCAGGTCGTGGCCATCTCGTAAGATGATGCCAAGGATATCCGGGACATGGTCATTAACCCCCCAAAGGCTTTAAGCAAACAAAACACATTCAAAACATAGCATATCAATAAATTTAACCTCTATTCGATTAAAGAATTCAATGCCGGACCAAGCGGTATTTTATATACCGTACCCCAAGCCCGTATAGGGAAAATAAGTTAAAAGTATTTACCTTGGTAAGTATAAATCACAATTAGCGAGTGAAGGTAGCTTTTAGTGGCTCTTCTATTCTGGAACAAAGGTTTATAATAACCTATTAGATTTCTAACAGGTCTTTATTTAAGCCTAGGCTTAGACCGGTTAGCTTTTAAAGACGATACGGTTCAAACGCATGATTAAGAGAAGACCGGATAGAATGTGATTTAGACCCGACAAGTTTGAATACTTGTATAATATGGGTATACTAAATACATTCTGGATTTTGAGACAAAGATGATAAGGTTTGACCCGTTTCGGTCAATTTATGCAAACTAGTTACATAAACCGAACCGAGCGCGAAAAGGGCGTCACGGGTAACCATAAGAGTCATATGCAAGTTCCCTGAGTTAATATACTTTAAATATGTTGTGACATCAGTAAGATATCTTCTATTATGCCCCAAACGAATTTAAACTCGATATATGCCTCATAAGGGCATTTTGATCATTTAAAAGATTATATAAGAGTTTAATTTGTAAAATGAGTTACAGGTCTGATTTATACAGTAAATACACTTAATTTAACATGTTATAACAGTAGGGTATGACCTATTGATGCGTGGTCAAAAACCGGTGCCTTATTATGTTTAATTCAATGTTTTTACATATGTTTAATCTCGAATAGCCTACTTGTAAAAGGAATTATGTTTTGTAGGTCTTGTGAAGATTAAGGAGCTAATTGGGAGCTTTACGGGTCACCGGGATCAAACATCATCTACCGGGGATGAAAAATGACAAAGACCGGGTTAACCACGAAGATTGGATGTGCTTTAGAGAATGTTAATTGAGTTAACATGAAGACATTGGAAGATATTATGATAGAGGCCTGAATTACGAGTACGTGGGCGAAAACGGTGCGTAAAACGGAGCTATAACGAAGAAGTTATGAAGAAAACAGTTTCGGACGAAACAGCAAAATCTAGAGCCAGTAGGCTACGGGCAGGGACCCCGTCGGCGACGGGCACCAGAAAACCATTCCGGGAATTAATTCTTGGATGCCTTTTTCTATGATTGGAACTTGTCTCTTTTGTCAAACATACGGGTTTTTAGTCAAATGAGGGCCAAGAACATTAAATGTGAGCAGCAATTAGAGAAATTAAGCAACTCTAAAATCCTCTAGCATTGGGTTTCACATGGAGGTATGAACATCAAGATCATCAAAAGTCTTCAAGGAATTAAAGGCTCCAAGTTGTTTCCATGGCTATAAATGAAGATCATCATCAAAGATGAAGGGGGCCATACCGGAGGTCGAAGGACCAACGACGGTTCACAATCACCCACTTCCAACATAATCCTTACACCACCATCTTCCATCAACATTCATCATCTATCATTCTCCATCCTCCAAGCTCCAACATGACTTCCATCAAGGTTCATTCTTCCGGTGATCAAGCTTCTTCAACCATGAGTGGCTAATCATCTCGGTTTCACCCCGGTGTAGGTAGTTGTTTAATTTATGGTTTTGAATTGTTCTTGCTTCAATTTGTGACAATTTGTGTATGATTTTAGAAACCTTTGACAATAGCTTGCATTTGTTTCGAATTCATAAACTGTCGAGCGATGTTAAAAGTTATGACTTTATGAAATGGTTATGTGTAATATGCGTTGTCTTGGTTAGGATTTACTTGTGTTGATTACAAAGTGTATTCTTGTCCGTTCATTGAAATGTTGATAGTTATTAGCACCTAAGTCACGGTACACTAAATCCGTTAATTGTATGCATTTGAGTTGAAGCCTTAAACTTGTAGAAACCATAAGTTAGCAATTACCGAAACCAGGTGTGATTCCTTTTACTTTTTATTATTTAGTAACCAATTTTTATTACAAATGTCAATTAGTAGTTGTTATCCATTTAAACCAATTCAATTAGATAAATTCACTTCTTCCATAAAAAAAAACACAAATACAAGAATTTTATAAGCAAGCTTCATAATTGTGACATTTGTAAGAATTCATTCAAGTCCATACACAAACCACATACTCTTCGTGGATCGACCCCTTGCTACCACTAGCTATTTGTTAAGGGTAATTTGGGCTTATAAATATTATCTTTGACCGGAGCGCGACAATCCGATCACCTATATGTGCAACTTATCATTTAAAACCAAACTATGCACCTTAGGGGTATTTTGGTAATTTCACAAGGGCTAAAAAGGTCAAAACTGGAAATCTGAGTTTATAAACTTTTACTTACTATTATTATATATAAATATACTAAAAATATCAGTAGGTATCAACCTTATATGTTTAATATGGTTTTAGCACATACTATGCGTTAAAAACGCTTAAAAAGGCGATTTGGAGCCATTTCAGGGTTTTTAAAGGAAAGCTGATATTTTTATAATTCCAGAAGGCTCAAAAATATTTTATTTAACAAATAAAATCAGTAGAAAAAGGTTTGGGGTCAAAAGGATTTATAAAACTCATTTTATGGCTTAAATGGGCAAAATCGATATTAACCGAATTAAACTTAGAGACCTATGTTATGCTCAGCCAAAAATTAAATAAAAATCTTCAAAAAATCCTAAAATATTATATTACATCAGTGGGTAAAAATTTTGATATCAAAAAGTGGGTTTAAATAGGTTATACGCTAATTACGTCGTTGAAGTAACATAAAGCTTTCAAATTACGCTAATGAGCATAACTCCTAATCTAGACCTCAAACTGATATCAAATTTTAGGTGCAAGTTTATAAATCAGTAACTAATGTTTCTACTCTTTCACTTTTTCAAAAATCACGTTTTATAATCAAAAGGGCATAATAGTCAACTTTTAAGCATTAATCAGAAACATGCATATGAATCGGATAAGTATTGAACCAAGTTGTATAATCTCAGAGAGTTATACTTATGTGAAACCTGGTCCAAAATAAGCTCTAAGGCAGATCTTAAACATGCATAAACGGATCAGAACTGATAGTCAAAGCAAAAGTCAATTTATGCGACTTTCGGTTCCGATTCGGGTTTAAACTGAAAATTGTCGAGTTGAACATGTTGGGACATGTTCTTACATTAATTACCATGTTATATTAATGATCAAACAGGTTGCATGCATCCTACATTGCTAATTATGCTTAAATTTGCAAATAATCATTTTGTTGACTTTTTAAAGCAAGCTTTGACTCGACAATTAATATAGTTAGAGTGGGAATCTGAAAGTACCCTTTTAAGGGTTTGTTACCCACATAAATACCTACTTGTAGGTACTTTCAATTCGAGAAAAGACAGAGCCAATTTCATTTAATCACGAAGTCAAACTTAATTTACGACGGTTTGACTTTTGATTAATTAACTAAGCTACAACGAATTAGAAGGGGTTATGAATACTTACAAGAGTCCTAATTATGCTTAGAGATCACTAGAAAGCCTGAGGTTGATCAGAGAAGCTCCAGAAGTGGTCTTGCAAGTAAATGTGAAAATGGTTGCAACTTGAAGTTCCTTTTATAACAACTTTGATCTCATATGATGGTGCCACAAGGGTCTATAAATGTTGTAAGATCTGTCCAAGTGCCCCTATGCATGTAAAACCATTGGAGAGCAGATGGTATCATGCAACAGCTGTTAAGCATCGAAATCAGACCTGAAAACTGACATCTGTTCGCTGTTTGTCGCTGGCAGCTTGTAGGCGGGCCGCGAGAGGCCTTACGCGGGCCGCGTACAAGTTGGCAACCAGCCAAACAAGTTTCTAACATTTGCAATTCAGTCCTTGGTCCATTGTTACGTGGTTTTTGCTATTTATCTTGCATTCTTGACCCTCAAACCTGATTTTTAAGGGCCTTAGGATATCTACAAACTTGGGTAGGTCCTTGGTTAACCTTGTGCTTACCCGAAAGGTCACGAAATTCAACGTTGACGCATTTAACCCTTCGTGCACGGTTTTGATCATAACTTTCTCATACGATAACGAAACTTTATGAAATTTTTACCACATGTTCTAGTGAGTATATTTTACCAATACAAAGCTTCGGGTTTGCCAAAAGGTCATTCAGAGGTATACTTTCAACATGTTGACACATTTAGCCCCTGTAGTTTGTAATTCCTCACTTTCTTTCATTTTCTTCTTCGTATGATCCATGATTTATCCGTTTAAGATTATAAACACCTTGTAGGGTTATTGTAGGGCCTATTTATCCATTGTTGACACTTTGGACCCTTATATTCACATAGTTTCACTGTTTGTCAACTTTAGTCCCTCTAAAGTACTTTTTCACATATTTAAAGCCTATGACACGTGTCAATACATTATTGGACGTAAATTTTCGAGGTGTTACATCCTCACCCCCTTAAAAGAAATCTCGACCTCGAGATTTACTGAAACAAAGGAGGGTATTTTTCTTTCATCGTGGATTCTACCTCCCATGTGTATTCGGGACCTCTACGGGCATCCCATTTGACCTTTACAATAGGCACATGCTTCCTTCGAAGCTTCTTTACCTGTCGATCCTCAATCGACAATGGTTTCTCCACAAATTTCAAGCTCTCATCTATATGTACATCCGTGTGCGGTATGACCAGTGATTCATCAGCGAAACACTTCTTCAGATTGCAGATGTGAAAAACATTATGTATAGCACTGAGCTCTTCAGGCAAGTTTAACTTATAAGAAACTGACCCGACACGTTCGATAACCTCGAAAGGTCCTATGTACCTCGGGCTTAGCTTACCTTTCTTACCAAATCGCATCACTCCCTTCCAGGGTGATACTTTAAGCAATACTTTGTCACCTACTTCGAAGTGAAAAGATTTCCGCTTTGGATCCGCATAACTTTTCTGCCTATCTTGGGCAGCTTTGAGACGGTCACGAATTTGGACAATCTTGTCCGTCGTGTCAAAGACTAGCTCAGGTCCTGATAATTGAGCTTCTCCTATTTCCGCCCAACATATAGGGGTTCTGCATTTTCTACCATATAATGCCTCAAAAGGCGCAACCTTAATACTAGTATGGTAGCTATTATTATAGGAAAATTCAATCAATGGTAGGTGTTTATCCCAACTGCCACCTAAATCAATCACACATGCTCGAAGCATGTCTTCCAGCGTTTGGATGGTACGCTCACTCTGTCCGTCCGTCTGTGGATGGTAAGCCGTACTAAAGTTTAAGCGCGTGCCCAACGACTGTTGGAAACTCTTCAAAAAATGAGAGGTGTACCTCGTATCTCGATCAGAGATAATCGACACTGGTACACCATGTAGAGCTACGATCTTATCTATGTACAATTGAGCTAACATGTCAGAGATGTACGTTTCCTTAATGGGAAGAAAATGTGCTGACTTGGTCAGCCTATCTACTATGACCCATATAGTATCGTTTCTCTTTCTCGTCTTTGGCAATTTGGTGATGAAATCCATTGTCACCATCTCCCACTTCCATGTGGGAATTTCAGGTTGTTGTAACAAACCTGACGGCTTCTGATGCTCAGCTTTGACTTGCGCACAAGTCAAACATTTAGCTACATAAGCAGCTACAGACTTTTTCAAACCAATCCACCAGTAGTTTGCCTTTAGATCCTGGTACATCTTATCAGCTCCAGGATGAACAGAATATTTGGAACTGTGGGCTTCCTGGAGGATAACATCTCGAAGTCCTCCATAAACTGGAACCCATATTCGTCCATTCAATCTTAGCATTCCGTCCTTGTCATAGGATAACTGCTCCTCAGTTACTCCTAGTTTTTCTTCAGGATAGTTAGCTTCCAGCACAGCTTCCTTCTGTGCAGCTAACACCCTTTCGTTCAAACTATTCCTTATTTCGATGCGCTTGGCATTGATTCTTATCGGCTTCACTCTTTCTTTTCTGCTTAAGGCGTCGGCAACTACATTTGCCTTGCCTGGATGGTATCTTATCTCACAGTCGTAATCATTTAAAGTTTCTGTTTTGGTCAAAAATTACCGAAGCAATTTAGTGATCAAATTAGTAATGTGAGGTAGTGTGCTAGAAAGTTTATAGAAAATATGCTTGTTGAGTTATTTAGAAAATCAGTATTCAGGATACGGCTCAGGATATTGAGCTGTATCTACGATCAAACAGTGAGCAAATAATAAGCAAAAAGTAAAGGAAACGACACGAGATGTACGAGGAAAGCCCTTGATCAATCTAGATCGCCGGCATAAAACCTCGGGAGCTGACAATCGCAGCTGCCTTGTTCTTCTTATTGCTTTAAACTTCAGGATACAGTGAAGGATATCAACCAGATCGCTAAGTGTTACAATGAATTCGTGTGAGAGTACAAATTGCGAAAGAACAAGTGTTAGTGTGTAGTGAGTGTGATTGTAGTGAAATTGTTGTGTCCTATTCGATCTGGTGTTCCTCTTATTTATAGTAACGAAATACAAACAAATATCCCTATAAATATGGGATGCTCCGAATATTCCATCACGAACGTTGTAGACCGAGTAATAAGGCTTCAACGTCTTTCTTTGAACGGTTTAGACCGAGTCTTCCGCGGAATAAGTCTTTGTGAACGTTGCTAGCTTCCAGCCCACGTACCTGCACATAATCCGTTAGTGATCCTGAGGATACCATTCAGGATGCTACCAATACCCTGAATCTGCACCCCGGACATGAACAGATATTATTTAATCAAGATATAAGCCAAGATATTTCTCAGGATATGAGCTCAGAAATTAGCCCACAACAATTGTCCCCAAAAATGTTACCGTTTAGTATCCTCATTACTAACGGTTACATTTTTTACGCAAACCGAGGCAATTAAGAGATAAGACCTGTGATGTGACCGTTTGCAACTACCCAGCCTATATCTACTCATCATGCCCTATATCTTCTCATCCTCATCCCTTTTTTAATCATAATCGACAAGGAAAAGGTACATTTTCTCTCTATCTTTCATACTTATCTTCATCTTTTCTCTTCCGGCGAAAAAATTCAGGCGATCAAATGTCGCGCCAAACAAGATCTAGTTTAGGTGACTCTGCCCCTACGTTCTACCAACAAAACCTTCTCCAAGAACCGGAGAAGGAAGCCTGTACCTTTGATAGTGCCCACCTGTCTGCCTTAAAATCCTCCGGTATCTTCCCGGAAGGAACCATATTTAGACCGTTTGACCGTGAAATCCGGTCAGATATGGTCTCCAACGAGTGGATTTGCTTTAGTGCTTTCCCTTTTACCCTAGGGCTACGATTCCCCTTTCCGGACTTCATCACCGAGTTCTTTAATATCACAAAAATCTCTTTTAGCCAAACAATGCCAATGCTCTGGCGTGTCTTAACTGTTCTTGACCAGATCAAGAGAAACCACATTCCTGATCTTTCCATCCATGATCTCCCCCTGGCTTACAAGCTTAGATGCCACGGATCATGTAGATTTCTGTTTTATTCTACTTCCGGTGACCCATTGATACTTCGTGCCACCAAGAACGAGGATGGTTGGCAATCCAAGTTTTTCTTTGTAAAAAGGGACTCAATCCCTGGTGGGACGGAATATCCGTTACAATGGTTGAAAAAGGGTAGGATTTAGGGTTTAAGAATGATCCTGTCGCTTATCCTGTTCCATATCCTGAACTAACTTATCTTCTTTATTGTGCAGCTGATTTCAGGAAGATTGCTCCTCCTCTTGCCAATTCTCAAGAAAGAATAGACGCCATTAGACTTCTCCCAGAGGCAGAAAGAAGTTTCAACCCTTCTCCACCAACTCCAAGTCCTCTTTCAAGTGCCAACATGTCTGGTAAGGATCCTGCAAGATATCCTGCACACATATGCTTCTTATCTGTTATTTATAGGAGGGATTTAGAATTTACTCCCTGTGTGCAGATTCCAGCAAAGTCCCAGTCTATCTAGACCTGGATGAACTTGACAGCTATCCAACTCCAGCCATAGTCAAGAAGGAGACTCCTGCTACCACCAGCTCCAAGCCACTCCCGGCTCCCAAGACCAATCCAAGAACCCGTGCTTCCGCAGCGAAAAAGAGAAAGGGCCTTGAGGTCAGTACTCCAGGCTCTGAAGGGTTCTCCTATGATGAGCTCAGCTTCTCCGACTCCTTAGAGCCAATGACATCCTTCCTCAACAAGGTAATATCCTGCCGCATATCCTTCATGTATATCCTGCACATATATCCTGCACGTATATCCTAACAGGATATCCTGGTAGGACGTCTTAGTCAGCATATATTCTAACCCCATACCTGTGATCAATGTACAGGGCCTCCAGCATTTGCTCCACTTGTACAATGACGCTTGTGGTACTGTGGCACTTCATGAAGCCAGGATCAAGCAGCTTGAGAGCACCGTTGCCGACCAAGGTGCTATCGCCGAAGCAAAGAGCCGGCACTATGAAAGCTTGCTAAAGAAGGTCACCCAAGATGCTGAGGTCAAACTTGCCAGTGTTCAAATGGACCATGATCAGGCCTTAATCAGCTTTCGAGAGGGAGTCAAGGCTTCTGCTATCGTCTCCCTGCTACAAGCACGCATCAAGATGGCCTACGAGGCCAAGGAGACAGGCCTTGTTTGTCCATCTTGGCCAGTTGAATCCTGGGTGGCCAAGTTGAAGGAGCTCGGAGGCAAAGCTGTGCCACTTCCTGCTGAAGCCGGTGAGTCTTCCAAGTCAACGGAGGTAGTGGTCCAAGCTGGAGAGAAGAAGGATGCTGGAGGTGATGCTGAGATGGACATTGGTCAGGATGCTGCGCAGGATGCTGGTAAAAATGCTGGAGCAGAGAAGTCTGAGAAGGTTGGAGGCGATGCCGCTGTGTGAGGGCATTTAGGTGGGCGATGACAGATATACGTGCCAAGGCCAGAGCCCACCTTTTTGAATTTGAATGTTGGTTTGTAGTCCCAAAAACAATTTACTTTTCCGCACTTTACTTTCCTGCATCTGAACAATTTACATTTCCTGCATGCTTTTTGAACAATACAACAGTTGAAGGTGGATGGGTCTCGGTTTGAGATGAATCCTTCAACTGTTGGGTAAATATGGTAATGAACTTTAGTGCTCTTAGTGGATGGGCCGTGTTTTGAGGTGAAACTAAGAGCACACCTTTTGGCATGTTAATAATATGACCACCCTTTTGACTTTACTATTGTTGTCATTAACATACAAATTTTACTTGTGAAAATTGTTTGGTTTGAACATATATCATAAATGTATCCTGGGGGATATCCTGAAAGATATCTTGAAAAGGATATTGAAATATAACCCATAAATTGTCCAAATAAAAAGGAGAGATCATACCAGAGATTCTTAGAGAATCAGTTCCAATCCTTTATCATAAATTTGTCCCCAGTGCATACTTATAAACTTGGATCCATCCTTCGGATTAGAATAATGTGCGTCCCCTGCGTTTGACAAAGACACAAATGTGTTTACCTTTTGGCTCGAATGAATTCCGAATGCCCAAGGGCAGAACCCCTGATATCCTGAAAAGAATCCTTAGCATATTGGGGATAAACCCTGATATCTGGGGATAAACCCTGAATTTCATGCGCTACAGGCGAGAGTGTATAAACTCCTAGACTTAGAAAGGTGAAAACCTTTAAACCTTTGAGAGTATGAAAATACTCTTTCGTGAGAGAGGGTGATCAATCCTCATATACCTTTAGGATCCAGGATATAGCCAACAGTAACGAAATTGTCAGCCACTTTTACATGAACTGGTCCCGCTACCTTGAACTACACCTAGATAACTTGCGCTCCAGGCGAGGTGTTTAAACCCAATTCGAAAGAAAGGTGAATACCTTTAAACCTTTGAAGGGATCAGGATCCCTTAAACGTGAGAGAGGGGGCCAATCCTCTAATCTTTCGACTTATCCTGAGTATATATCCTGGAGCTATATCCTGAAACTTATCCTGCAAAACTATTCTAAACTAAGGTGGGTGTTAGCTTGGCTAACACCCCTCCGATGCTTAAGTCAGTATTGGGTTCAAGATAATAAACAAATATATTTTAAAGAGATAGAACACATACCATTCCGAGATGGAAAATAAATTCTACTCTTACTTGAAATAGAGCTTCAAATGTATTGCATTCCAGGATCTTGGTAGCATATCCCCTTCCACATTCCTGAGTCGATATGCTCCTTTCCCTGCTTCTGACTCGACTTCATAAGGTCCTTCCCATTTCGGAGCTAGCTTGCCATCGGCAGGATTAGTGGTATTTTGAAAAGCCTTTCTCAGCACCCAATCACCAACTCGAAATCTCCTAGTCCTTATGTTCTTATTGTATGCTCTGGATATTCTTTGTTGATATGCTGCTATCATTAGCCTTGCTGCATCTCTTTTTTCATCTATAGTGTCCAAATCCTGACATAAGACTTCAGGATTCTGTTCAGGATCCTGTAGCATAGATCTTGCAGTAGGTATCGTCATTTCTGTTGGAATCGTCGCCTCTGCTCCAAATACCAAGGAAAACGGGGTTTGGCCAGTTGCATTCTTCACCGTTGTCCTATCAGCCCACAAAACAAGGGGTAACTCTTCCGGTATCCTGACTGATGATCCCAGATTTGCTAAGGCATCCGCTTCAGCATTATCCTCTCTTGGTACCTGTTCAAGTGTAAAAACATCGAAATATCCTGCTAATTTTTTGAGAATATCAAGATATTCAATCAATTTCTCACCCTTAACTGCATATGATCCATTAAAATGGTTAGTAATTAACAAAGAATCAACATATGCTTGTAAATTTTTTTATACTCATATTCTTAGCCAATTCTAATCCTGCAATTAAAGCTTCATATTCTGCCTCATTATTGGTAGCAGGAAATTCACACCTAATAGCCTGGGGTAATATGTCCCCCTGCGGCGATTTTAGTAGTATTCCCAATCCTACTCCTCTTATATTAGATGCACCATCAGTATATAATGTCCAGGATCCTGAGGATTCTCCTAATTGTTGAACTTCTAGGTCTACCTCATCCTGGATGTCACTACTAAAATCAGCCACAAAGTCAGCTAAAGCCTGAGATTTTATGGCATTCCTAGGTTCATATACTAAATCATAAGCACTCAACTTTACTGACCACTTAGCCATCCTGCCTGACATCTCTGGTTTCCTAAGCACATTCTTGACAGGATAATTTGCTTTAACATGAATCCTATGAGTCTCAAAATAATGTCTAAGTTTTGTTGATGCCATGACTAATGCTAGTATTAATTTTTCTAAGTGAGAATACCTAGTTTCAGCATCTAACAAACTTTTGCTAACATAATAAACAGGATATTGCTGACCTTCATGGTCCTTTACAAGGACGGCACTTACAGCGTTCCCTGATACCGCGAGGTATAGGGATAATGGTTCACCATTCTCAGGCTTCATCAGTAGAGGTGCGGTTGAAAGATATTGCTTTAACTCCTGTAGGGCCGCTTCATGCTTCTCACCCCACTCGAATTTTTTGTTCTTCTTCAGGATATCATAAAAATCTTTGCATTTCTCTGAGGATCTTGAGATAAATCTGTTTAATGCTGCCACTCGTCCCGTTAATCGTTGAACATCTTTCATATTTGAGGGTGATTTAATATCTAAGATGGCTTTAATCTGCTCCGGGCTTGCTTCTATTCCTCTTTTGGTCACCATATATCCTAGAAATTTTCCTGCTCCCACTCCAAAATGGCACTTAGCAGGATTCAGCTTCATATTATACTGATCCAGGATATCAAACGCTCCTTTAATATCCTGGAGGTGATCCTGAGCTTTCTTTGACTTTACTACCATATCGTCAATGTACACTTCCATGGTGTCCCCCAGTTTGTCTTTGAACATCATGTTTACCAATCTTTGGTATGTTGCACCTGCATTTTTCAAACCAAAAGGCATAGCTGTATAACAATAAATACCTGTTGGTGTCATGAAGGCAGTATCCTCCTGGTCAGAAGGCTCCATTTGGATCTGTTGAAATCCTGAGGATGCATCCATGAAAGTCAGCATTTCATGCCCAGCAGTGGCATCTACCATTGCATCAATGTGGGGGAGAGGAAATGGATCTTTAGGACAAGCTTTGTTCAAGTCTGTGTAATCTACACAGACTCTCCATTTCCCGTTTTTCTTCTGTACCACAACCACGTTTGCTAGCCACCTTGGGAATTTGACTTCTCTAATCATTTTGGACTTCAACAATCTTTCAACTTCTTCTTGAATAATTGTATTGCGTTCAGGAGCAAACTTCCTTCTTTTTTGTTGCACTGGCTTGAATGATTTATCAATTCCAAGCTTGTGAGTGATAATATCTTTGGATATGCCTGTCATATCCTCATGCTTCCATGCAAACGTTGACATCCTGCATCTTAAAAAGTTAATTAATTGCTCTTCAATATCCTGAGGGATATTGGTTCCCACGAGCACCGAAATATCAGGATTATCCTGGTCCAGGACAATTTTCTTCACATCCTGCTCCGGATCCTCCACGATATCCTGGGCCCGCGTCTTTAATTGCTATGCTGCACTAGGCTTGGTTGAGGATTTCATCGAGGATGAGTAGCATTCTTTCGCCTCCTGCTGATCGCTATCAACTTTGACAACTCCCCAGGGGGTAGGTATCTTGATGCATTGGTGATATGTTGATGGCACGGCCTTCATATCGTGAATCCACGGTCTTCCCAGTATAATGTTATAGCAGGATAGAGAGTCCATTACACAGAAACGTTGTATCGAGTTGACTCCTTCAACGTACACCGGCAACTTTATCTCTCCCACTGTGTTTCTGGCCTCTCCACTGAATCCAACAAGCACGGTGGACTTCGAAGTGATATCCATTGGAGATACATTCATTCTTTTAAGCGTCTCTAGTTGGATTATGTTGACGGAGCTTCCATTATCAACCAATATCCTGCGTACAAAATGGTTAGCCACATATAACGTTATTACCAGAGCATCATGGTGAGGATCCTGGACAGTATCCCTGTCATCAGCATCAAATGTGATCACTTTGTCAATTGTGAGTGTAGTCATCCTGACAGGTTTGTCTCCCCTTTCGGCCTTAGCTTCTTTTGCATGTCTCTTTGCTGCCGAATACGAAGTCCCACAAATGTCGGATCCTCCCGAAATGAAGTTGATTATCTTGGCATCCGCGGGAGGTGAGGCTGCTCGCTCAGGATCCTTCTCAGTATCCTGACCCTTATTCTTCTTTCTTCCTAAGAGATCTTTCAAATATCCCTTGCTTAGAAGATAGCTTATCTCTTTCCTCAAAGCAATGCAATCCTCGGTCATATGTCCGAAATCTTCATGGAAAGCACACCATTTTGATTTGTCTTTCCAATCCGCTTTTTGTTGATTCTTTCGAGGCCATCTTGCCTTGTCCCCTAGACCCTGCATGGCATACATCAATTCGGGAATGTTATCAGAAAAGCAATATTCAGATAATTCAGGATACTCTTCAGGATCCTCATCTTCGACAGCATTCACTCTCTTGTTCTCATTTCTGCCATATGGCTTAGGCCGATACGACTTGAATGAAGATTCCGACTTCCTGTTAGTTGACTCATAAGTGTTGGATGAGTTCATCCTTTCTTGCATCTTTCTGTCATCTTCCAACCGAATGTATCTTAGGGCCCTGTTCCGAGCTTCATCCAGGTTCCTGCATGGGTTCATTACAAGGTCTTGGTAAAATTGAGAATCTTTTTGCAACCCCATCTTGAAAGCTTGCACAGCTGTTGCAACATCAAGATGAGGAATGTCTAGCGATTCTCGGCTAAACTTGTTCACATAATCCCTAAGGGATTCCTGAGGACCCTGCGTTATCCTGTAGAGATCACTTGTTAATTTTTCAAAGCTCCTACTACAAGAAAACTGACTATTAAATAAGTTTACTAAATGAGCAAAAGATGTAATTGAATGTGGAGGAACATTCAAGTGCCACTTCAAAGCTGATCCTGTCAAGGTTGAACCAAAACCCTTGCACAAGCATGCTTCCTTGAGATCCGGAGGGATAGGGTTGATCTCCATCCTCTCCCTATACTGAGCAATATGCTCCTCAGGATCCGTCGTTCCGTCGTAAAGCTTCATGTTGGGGGTTTGGAACCTCTTTGGAATCTCAGCATCACAGATAGGATATGCAAAGCGAGATATCTTATGGCTGTCTTGAGACACTTCCGGGATTGGCTGGACCACCCCGGGTACACTTGATATCATGTCCTTCAACTTTTGAAGTTCCCTGGTAAGTGCTGACGTCACACCTGTATCCTGCAAGGATCCACTATTGTTAGTAGTATGAGTATTATTATTATTTAATATGTTACTCGTTGGAGGATTCTGCCCATATCCTGAAGCATATCCTGAGCTCCTTATGGTCGATATCCTGACCGAGGAGGGTATTTCAGGGGTATGATTCTGAGGAAGGCTGGGCACAATATTCCCCCTGTTATCCTCTGTGTACACGGCTGAACTGAAGTTCAAAGCTCTGGGTTGTAATGGAGTGACAATATCCTCAGCGGATCTGCTCGTGCCAGACTTCAGGAGTTGTATTTCCCTTAAGAGCATTTGGTTCGTTTCCTGCTGCTGCCTCATTTGTTCCTGCACACTTCCAAACAAGGTTAAAATTTCGTCGTTAGATGCTAAAACAGGGGCAGATTCTTGAGCAGTGCGAGTAGGGATAATATCCTGAGGTCGTGTAGAGGCTGGCATTCTTGGAGGAGGTGGTGGAAGCACCGAACCTGTAGTAGCAGAAGTCGTAGCAGACATAGTAGAGGAACTCATGTTTGATCGTGAGGCCATTGTGGACAATGTAGCAAAAAGTTTTGAAAAATAAAAAATCGATTAGCGATTTAACAAAAAATTTTAGTAAAGAGAGCACCACTTGCCCCACGGTGGGCGCCAAATTGTTTTGGTCAAAAATTACCGAAGCAATTTAGTGATCAAATTAGTAATGTGAGGTAGTGTGCTAGAAAGTTTATAGAAAATATGCTTGTTGAGTTATTTAGAAAATCAGTATTCAGGATACGGCTCAGGATATTGAGCTGTATCTACGATCAAACAGTGAGCAAATAATAAGCAACAAGTAAAGGAAACGACACGAGATGTACGAGGAAAGCCCTTGATCAATCTAGATCGCCGGCATAAAACCTCGGGAGCTGACAATCGCAGCTGCCTTGTTCTTCTTATTGCTTTAAACTTCAGGATACAGTGAAGGATATCAACCAGATCGCTAAGTGTTACAATGAATTCGTGTGAGATTACAAATTGCGAAAGAACAAGTGTTAGTGTGTAGTGAGTGTGATTGCAGTGAAATTGTTGTGTCCTATTCGATCTGGTGTTCCTCCTATTTATAGTAACGAAATACAAACAAATATCCCTATAAATATGGGATGCTCCGAATATTCCATCACGAACGTTGTAGACCGAGTAATAAGGCTTCAACGTCTTTCTTTGAACGGTTTAGACCGAGTCTTCCGCGGAATAAGTCTTTGTGAACGTTGCTAGCTTCCAGCCCACGTACCTGCACATAATCCGTTAGTGATCCTGAGGATACCATTCAGGATGCTACCAATACCCTGAATCTGCACCCCGGACATGAACAGATATTATTTAATCAAGATATAAGCCAAGATATTTCTCAGGATATGAGCTCAGAAATTAGCCCACAACAGTTTCCATCCATCGTCTTTGTCGCATGTTCAAGTCCTTCTGATTGAACAAATGTTGAAGGCTCTTGTGATCTGAATAGATCACACACTTGGTTCCATATAAGTAATGCCTCCATAGCTTTAATGCAAATACAACGGCACCCAGTTCCAAGTCATGGGTGGTGTAGTTCTTCTCGTGCACCTTTAGCTGTCGTGAAGCGTAGGCAATAACCTTGCCTCTCTTCATGAGTACACAGCCCATACCAGTGTGTGATGCATCACAATACACCACAAATTCTTCTATACCATCGGGCAATGTTAGCACTGGTGCATTGCTCAACTTTTTCTTAAGAATGTCAAAGGATTCCTGCTGCTTAGGCCCCCAATCAAACTTAACCTTCTTATGTGTCAACGAAGTTAGGGGCGCAGCAATCCTTGAGAAGTTTTTGATAAATCGCCTATAGTATCCTGCTAAACCCAGGAAACTACGAATCTCAGTAGGCGTCTTTGGCTCTTGCCAATTCATAACTGCTTCTACCTTAGCGGGATCCACTTGGATACCACGCTCACTTACCACATGTCCAAGGAATTGGACTTCTCAAAGCCAAAATTCGCACTTCGAAAATTTGGCGTAGAGTTTCTCATGATGTAGAAGTTTGAGAATACAGCGAAGGTGTTTCTCGTGGTCAACTCGATTCTTTGAGTAGATGAGGATGTCATCAATAAAGACGATGACGAATTTATCCAGATAAGGCTTGCAGACGCGATTCATGAGATCCATGAATGCGGCTGGTGCATTAGTGAGCCCAAAAGGCATCACTAGGAACTCGTAATGTCCATAACGAGTCCTAAACGCTGTCTTGTGTACATCTTCCCCTTTGACCTTCAACTGATGATAGCCTGATCTCAAATCGATCTTAGAAAAGTAGCTTGCCCCTTGTAATTGATCGAACAGATCCTCGATCCTGGGCAAAGGATACCTATTCTTGATAGTGACTTTATTAAGCTCACGGTAATCGATGCATAGACGCATCGACCCATCCTTCTTCTTGACAAACAAGATCGGCGCTCCCCAAGGGGACGAACTAGGTCTAATGAAACCTTTGGCTAGCAGATCATCTAACTGCGTCCTTAACTCCTTCATCTCCGTTGGTGCCAACCTATAAGGCGCTCTAGCAACAAGTGCTGCACCAGGAATGATGTCAATTCGGAATTCCACTTGCCTATCTGGTGGTAAACCAGGTAGTTCTTCGGGAAAAACTTTAGGATATTCTGAAATGACAGGGATGTCTTCAATCTTGGGTTTTGGCTCATCAATAGTAACTTGTGCCATGTAAATGACACAACCCTTCTTCAAGCATCTAGATGCCTTGAGCATGGACACTTGCTCGGGCAGTCCATGCTGAGTATCCCCTTGAATGGTAAGTGACTCTCCAGATGGAGTTTTGACTACCACTTGCTTTCTGTTGCACAAAATCTGGGCTTGGTTATGCGATAACCAATCCATACCTATAACTATATCAAAGCCGGCTAGCTTAAAGGGAAGTAAGGACAACGGAAAAGAGTGATTCCTAATGGATATAACACATCCATCTAACACAGTTGAGGCGGTTTCTATGGTTCCATCAGCTAATTCCACCTCATATTTCACACTTAAGGGTTTTACAGGCAATTTCAACAACTCACAAAACTTATTATCCACAAAAGACTTATCTGCTCCAGAATCAAACAATACTCTAGCAAAAACATCATTTACGAGAAAAGTACCTGTAATCACGTTGTCATCCTGAACAGCTTCCTTAGCGTCCATCTTGAAGACCCTCGCATTGGTCTTCTTCCCATCCTCGGTTTTCTTGGTGCTCTTTGGGCAATTGGACTTAATGTGCCCTTTTTCATTGCAACCGTAACATGTTGCATCTTTCAGCTTCTTACACTCCAAAGTTTTATGATCCGTGGATTTGAAAATTCCACAGGGTCTCGAGTGAGACTGGGATTTCGACTCAAGTCGACACCTCCCAAAATGGTTCTTCTTACAAGTTTTACATTTAGGCTTATCCCCCGATTGTTGCCCATCCTTCTTAGATCCCGACCCTTTCTTGTGGTCGTTATTTCCTCGGTGTTTCTTATCTGATCTTCGTGAGGTATCGTCCTCACGTTTCCTCTTACCTTCTTCTGAGTTCCTGAGCGCTCTCAACCTGACTACGTCCAAGGTAAGAGATAGAGATAGATCAGCTGCTGATCTGAAGGTAGCAGGCCTTGATGCCTTAACACTAGCTTTAATCTCTGGGGCTAAACCCCCGATGAAGCGAGCAATCCTCTTATGTTCTGGGGTTACCAAGTACGGAACCAACCTAGATAGGGTATTGAAAGTGGTGAGGTATGCTTGACAATCTAAATTCTTCATCACCAATGATAAGAAGTCTGACTCGATTCTCTTGACTTCGTGCTGTGGGCAATAATTCTCTTTAATAAGAGCAACGAATTGATCCCATGACAAGTTGTAGAGTGGGATCTTTCCAGCAGCTTGTATGAGAGACTTCCACCACGCCAGTGCTTCTCCTTTGAACGATTGGGATACATATTTCACTACATCCCTTTCAGCACAACCGCTGATGTCTACAACCGTGTTCATTTAGTCCAACCAGGTCATGCAGTCAACCGCTCCCTTCTCCCCAGTAAAGTCCCGGGGTTTACATGAGACGAAGTATTTGTATGTACAGGACTTACCACGCGGTTCCTGTTTATGCTCGACCTTCCTTGACGGGACACTGTGTTGGTTCGAGGAGTGATGATCATCATCATCATCCTTCTTTGGCTTATCCATCTTAGGTACATCTTTCTTAGAGGGCGGTTTGCTATGAGCCTCCGAGTGAACTTTGGGTTTGGAATGTGGCGCGAATCGGGTCCTACTTCGGGTCCCGCTTGATTCACTATATTGCCTTTCAATGGCTCTGGTAACAGCATTTTCTACTAATGCTTGTAGCTCCGCACCAGTTACAAGTATTTTAGTGTTATCAGGGTTTTCCACTGGATGACAGTTTATTTCTTCAGACTTAGCCATGTAGTTTTAAGTGCTACATAAAAATAAGGACAAGGTCTATTTAGAAGCCTAAATAGTATTATCGTTCTTGACGATTTATTAACCATGGTAAATAAAAGTCATATTAGTTAATTTGCTAAATAATTTCATTCAGGACTTTTTATTAGTAACTTAATCCTAGAATGAAATAAAATATTGGCACAACAGGCCAAGTCACGTATACAATTTTCTAAATTATAAATTTAGATCTTATAGGATTAAGGTTTGAATAATTAAAACAAATCAATCCCTTTCTTGGCAGGGAGTCTACAAGTTACGACTGCCTTTTGTTTTATATGACATTAATTATAACCCGTAGGCATTATGTCACAATCAGATATATATAAAAATATAAATTTGGGTAATTTATTAAAAGGGTGACATGTGTGATTTTGCGGATCACACTAGTCAAGAATGTTAACATGTTTGCAGATGTTAACAGAGATTTGAATCTTTTTAAACAGGTTCTACCATATTGGCCAGGTCTTTAATATGACATTCAAGCTAGGTTTTACCTTTTTAAGATTCTTATTATTAAAATGGTAAATTAAATTAATAAATGTTATTTTTCATTTATTCATATATTATATTCATGCATATAATTTAAAAATGAAAAACTTAAATTAACCATTCCAATTAAAATTTAACTAGTACGAGTTTGCCCTAAACGGGACTTTTACACAAATAACACGCCCACGCAGGGGCCAACAAACAAACAGACAAACCCACGCAGGGGTCAAATAAGAAGACATGCCCACGCAGGGGCAGAACAGAAAGAAAATACCCACGCAGGGGTAGAGTACAGAAATAAATGTCCTCGCAGGGACATGATTACAACTAAAATAATTAAACAAACAAACAAAGGATTTAGTGATCCTTCTTGCTTTTTCCCTTAATCAAATCCACCATTTTCTTAAACATCCCCCGGTTATGCCTTCGTTCTTCCCGCAACTCATGCCGCACCTCTTGTCGCACCTCATTTATCCCTTGAAGGATTTCTTGAAATTGTGGCGCTGACATCACCGGTGTCCGTGGTGGCTGCTGAAGATGCTGAGGTTGAGGAGGCGGTGGTTGCTGATACCCATATGGTGGGTATCCATAGGTCGAGTGTCCCATATTCCAGGGACCTCCAGAGGGACCTTCCGGACGGGGAGCGTTGAAGCTCGAGGCTAACTAGTAGGGATCCTCTGCAAAGTTGTAATTTGTGTGGATCGGCTGCTTGAAAGGATTGTATGCTGCTGCACCAGTGTAAGTGGGAATTGGGTCTCCGAAACCCAATGGTGGCTGTGGCGCGACTGGCGCAGTGTTCACTTCTGAGACGGGGTGTGAAGATTCTCCCATCTCCGGTTCTTCGTGAAGTGGCGAGTACCGGCTGCCACTTGAATGTGGAGGGGTGCAAATGCGCACCCCCCCCGTGCGGATATCCGCAAGGTAGTTCTCCTTCGCCTCGGGGGCGAGGGAGGCTGAAGCTGAGGTGGTGCTGCCGGCGGAGTGACCGCGACAAGTCGGGAATCCTCGGAAGGATTCTACTGCTGTTGTGGCTGCTGCTGTGGCTGGTGCAGGAGAGAGCTGTGTTGCGGCTGGTGTAGGGGAGAGTGGTGCTGCGGCTGGTGCAGGGGAGAGCTATGGTAACTGGGAGTAAATACCCAGTCATACTGCTTGAAGTTCTCCTCAAAGCTGTCGGGACCATTGTAAGGTGATCCCACAAACGGTGACCCATCTGAAATCTCAATGGGATGGTTAGGAGTCCCGGATGGTGGCATTGCAGGATCGGTGTCCTCGTCGATATCCATCGGGTTGCCACCAGAAAAGTGGTCTTCGGGTCCAAGTGGGTTAAAACCCATTGGCACTCCAAGGTAGTCAGCAGGGTTAAATTGGCCTTGGAAGACAGGCGATAGGTGGTCAAAGGGTGATTGGTGTCCTTGAAGAGGAATATAGGACTGGTGAGAGTTGTGGGGCTCATTTTCAGAATGAGGCCCGAAAGAGTGTGGGATGGATGGAGAGGTACTCAGTGATACTGAGCGCCTAGCTGGTTCAGTAAAAGACCTCCAAAGATCTTGAGCATCTGAGTTATGGGGATCTGAAGGTGTTCGCCGATGCGAAGGTCCGGCCTCATGGTCGTTTTGGGCGGTAAGTGGCCCATTTCCCCTGCCTCTTCCTCTCATTCGCGGCGGCATTTTGACAACCTGTCAAAAACAAACAAGTGATACAACAAGAAATATATAAGACAAAGTTAGAAATAAAAACCAAAAATTTGGATAGTTCCTAAGTTCTTTGTCTAGACTCGAGAATCGAGGAATTGTGCAATTGTGTAACTGAGATTAAACACAAAAGGCTAGTGTTTAATTCACTCAGAGTTGGCTCTGATACCAACCTGTCACACCCCTATTTTCCACGTGTCACCGGTGGGCCTGGTGGGGAGTATCGTGACGTAGTTGGTATCATCATAGACAAACAACACAATATATAAATGCACAGTGGAAGCAAAGATAGATTCATTTCAACTTTAATAAAGTGTAATATTAAATATCACGAATAGTTGAAACGGATCCACAGGCGGATCAAAATAAAAGAAAATATTGTTCAACAGCTTTATTGACATCCAAGCTTGCGAGACTTATTGTGGACGCTTAGAAGACAGCCAGCCTAGTACGAGTAGTACCTGCACTTAAGCTTTTGGAAAAAATACGTCAGTTTACACTGGTAAATACAATTTAACCGACTCATTTTGAAAAGGTTTGAAAATTGATTTGAATGCACGAGGCACAAAACATTTTATAACTTGGGATAATTATGTGAAAATAATCTTGTAAGGGATTTACATGTTACTTATGCGTTCAGTAGCCCGATCCGTAGACCGGGTTAAAGATTAATAGACACACCACACTATTGAGTTATGCACTGAAAGGTGTACGCCTACACCCCGTGCTCAGGTCGTGGCCATCTCGTAAGATGATGCCAAGGATATCCGGGACATGGTCATTAACCCCCCAAAGGCTTTAAGCAAACAAAACACATTCAAAACATAGCATATCAATAAATTTAACCTCTATTCGATTAAAGAATTCAATGCCGGACCAAGCGGTATTTTATATACCGTACCCCAAGCACGTATAGGGAAAATAAGTTAAAAGTATTTACCTTGGTAAGTATAAATCACAATTAGCGAGTGAAGGTAGCTTTTAGTGGCTCTTCTATTCTGGAACAAAGGTTTATAATAACCTATTAGATTTCTAACGGGTCTTTATTTAAGCCTAGGCTTAGACCGGTTAGCTTTTAAAGACGATACGGTTCAAATGTACGATTAAGCGAAGACCGGATAGAATGTGATTTAGACCCGACAAGTTTGAATACTTGTATAATATGGGTATACTAAATACATTCTGGATTTTGAGACAAAGATGATAAGGTTTGACCCGTTTCGGTCAATTTATGCAAACTAGTTACATAAACCGAACCGAGCGCAAAAAGGGCGTCACGGGTAACCATAAGAGTCATATGCAAGTTCCCTGAGTTAATATACTTTAAATATGTTGTGACATCAGTAAGATATCTTCTATTATGCCCCAAACGAATTTAAACCCGATATATGCCTCATAAGGGCATTTTGGTCATTTAAAAGATTATAAAAGAGTTTAATTTGTAAACTGAGTTACAGGTCTGATTTATACAGTAAATACACTTAATTTAACATGTTATAACAGTAGGGTGTGACCTATATGTGAAACTTATCATTTAAAACCAAACTATGCACCTTAGGGGTATTTTGGTAATTTCACAAGGGCTAAAAAGGTCAAAACTGGAAATCTGAGTTTATAAACTTTTACTTACTGTTATTATATATAAATATACTAAAAATATCAGTAGGTATCAACCTTATATGTTTAATATGGTTTTAGCACATACTATGCGTTAAAAACGCTTAAAAAGGCGATTTGGAGCCATTTCCGGGTTTTTAAAGGAAAGCTGATATTTTTATAATTCCAGAAGGCTCAAAATATTTAATTTAACAAATAAAATCAGTAGAAAAAGGTTTGGGGTCAAAAGGTTTTATAAAACTCATTTTATGGCTTAAAAGGGCAAAATCGGTATTAACCGAATTAAACTTAGAGACCTATGTTATGCTCAGCCAAAAATTAAATAAAAATCTTCAAAAATCCTAAAATATTATATTACATCAGTGGGTAAAAAGTTTGATATCAAAAAGTGGGTTTAAATAGGTTATACGCTAATTACGCCGTTTAAGTAACATAAAGCTTTCAAATTACGCTAATGAGCATAACTCCTAATCTAGACCTCAAACTGATATCAAATTTTAGGTGCAAGTTTATAAATCAGTAACTAATGTTTCTACTCTTCCACTTTTTCAAAAATCACGTTTTATAATCAAAAGGGCATAATAGTCAACTTTTAAGCATTAATCGAAAACATGCATATGAATCGGATAAGTATTGAACCAAGTTGTATAATCTCAGAGAGTTATACTTATGTGAAACCTGGTCCAAAATAAGCTCTAAGGTAGATCTTAAACATGCATAAACGGATCAGAACTGATAGTCAAAGCAAAAGTCAATTTATGCGACTTTCGGTTCTGATTCGGGTTTAAACTGAAAATTGTCGAGTTGAACATGTTGGGACATGTTCTTACATTAATTAGCATGTTATATTAATGATCAAACAGGTTGCATGCATCCTACATTGCTAATTATGCTTAAATTTGCAAATAATCATTCTGTTGACTTTTTAAAGCAAGCTTTGACTCGACAATTAACATAGTTAGAGTGGAAATCTGAAAGTACCCTTTTAAGGGTTTGTTACCCACATAAATACCTACTTATAGGTACTTTCAATTCGAGAAAAGACAGAGCCAATTTCATTTAATCACGAAGTCAAACTTAATTTACGACGGTTTGACTTTTGATTAATTAACTAAGCTACAACGAATTAGAAGGGGTTATGAATACTTACAAGAGTCCTAATTATGCTTAGAGATCACTATAAAGCCTGAGGTTGATCAGAGAAGCTCCAGAAGTGGTCTTGCAAGTAAATGTGAAAATGGTTGGAACTTGAAGTTCCTTTTATAACAACTTTGATCTCATATGATGGTGCCACAAGGGTCTATAAATGTTGTAAGATATGTCCAAGTGCCCCCTATGCATGTAAAACCATTGGAGAGCAGATGGTATCATGCAACAACTGTTAAGCATCGAAATCAGACCTGAAAACTGACATATGTTCGCTGTTTGTCGCTGGCAGCTTGTAGGCGGGCCGCGAGAGGCCTTACGCGGGCCGCGTACAAGTTGGCAACCAGCCAAACAAGTTTCTAACATTTGCAATTCAGTCCTTGGTCCATTGTTACGTGGTTTTGGCTATTTATCTTGCATTCTTGACCCTCAAACCTGATTTTTAAGGGCCTTAGGATATCTACAAACTTGGGTAGGTCCTTGGTTAACCTTGTGCTTACCCGAAAAGTCACGAAATTCAACGTTGACGCATTTAACCATTCGTGCACGGTTTTGATCATAACTTTCTCATACGATAACGAAACTTTATGAAATTTTTACCACATGTTCTAGTGAGTATATTTTACCAATACAAAGCTTCGGGTTTACCAAAAGGTCATTCAGAGGTATACTTTCAACATGTTGACACATTTAGCCCCTGTAGTTTGTAATTCCTCACTTTCTTTCGTTTTCTTCTTCGTATGATCCATGATTTATCCGTTTAAGATTATAAACACCTTGTAGGGTTATTGTAGGGCCTATTTATCCATTGTTGACACTTTGGACCCTTATATTCACATAGTTTCACTGTTTGTCAACTTTAGTCCCTCTAAAGTACTTTTTCACATATTTAAAGCCTTTGACACGTGTCAATACATTATTGGACGTAAATTTTCGAGGTGTTACAGGACCTAAATTGTTCGTTTTGGGGCATATGTTTGTCGTCTCTTTTAATTTAGGGTTCAAAATAATAAACCATAAATTTTTCATTGGTACACAGGTGGCTATGATGAGTATCAAAATCAAGTCAACATGTCGCCATGGCGTAGCGGCTGTGGAGGATGACAGGGTATTGCCTGCAACCCTGTTGCAGCCATGGTGGCTTGGTCCTTTTTCATTCTCTGAGCCTCGCGGGTATGCTAAAGTCTTGATTATAAAGTCTTGATTTTACATAAAATTTGATTTTACAGGTTGAATTAAGGTTTTTTAAAGTCTCCCTCTCAAACCTGATTCTAGATCTGGGGATTGAGATGCAGATAGAGGAGAATATGGGACGACATCACCTACTAACCTGTGTCCAAACCAGTTCCAGTTTCCGATGTGCAAACAGTGAAATGAGATTTGGGCCCTTGCAGATCTGGCTACCCAGATTATTTTTCACGACTTTTGTCCTGTACTGGTTTAATCAAGCACATCCAGATCTGTTGGTTAGTTGATTTCTTAAAGATGGTTTTGGTATGATTTATTTATCATATGTTTTCGTGTTTAAGTATATATTTGTTCTAGGGGTATGATGAAGAGAACCCTCAATTCAACCGTGATTTTGACTATTTGAGATAAACAGGATCAGATCTCTCCGAAATTGCAGAAGGCGGTAGCAAAAGCATCATGCTGCACTCATTGCGTTAGCTCAAATTGTAGAAGGCTGCTCGAAGGTATTATTTTTTAACGTTTTCTTAAAAAAGATGTATTGGAACCTGAATTTAAAGGTATATGTCAATTGTTTTATTGTTTTGTTACTTTTGTATTGATATAGGTTATGACAAAGAACTTAGAGCAAGTTGTCACTATGGTTTTGAACTCATTTCATGATCCTCACCCTCGGGCTAGATGGGCAGCTATCAATGCAATTGGTCAGCTATCTACAGACTTGGGACCAGACTTGCAAAACAAATATCATCATCTTGTGCTTCCGGCATTAGCTTCAGCAATGGATGATTTTAATAATCCACGGGTGCAGGTGATATGACTTTTATCATTCAGTATGTATATGTGGATTCTGTTAAACTGTTATTGTGTCATGAACCATTAAGGTAGTTTTTTTAATCTGTTTGAGGTTTGGAAGAAACACAAGAGAATGACTTGATGTATGTATTGTCTTATGTATGTTTTGCAGGCACATGCGGCGTCAGCAGTGCTCAACTTTAGTGAAAAATGTACACCGGAACTTCTAAAGCCGTATTTGGATGGGATTGTCGAAAAATTACTTGTATTGTTGCAGGTATGTCATTGTGTCTTGGTTGCTAAAATTTCTACAAACAGTTTACATTAACCAAATAGTTTTAATATTTGTTTATTGATTGAAAATAGACTACAAGGAGTTCATTCAGATGTCAAAAGACTACAAGGAGTTCATTCAGATGTCAAAAGCTGTAGAGATCTACAACTCTATGACATGTTTTCTGAAGGAATCCTTCTTCAAGACAGCAAAATGGTAACTAACTGATATTTCATTTCGATTAAACTTTTTCGTACGAACTAAGAGAGTAAGAGGAACCCGACCGCAATTTTTTTTACTTTATGATTTTTTATTAGGTTTAAGAGGTTTTGGTGTATTGTTTTGGTTAGCTATATTCATGCTATTAAGTTTTATGTTTATCATACCAAGTTGTTATTATGGTTGATAAATTAGTATAGTCACTTGATATGGTTTCGTGTGATTGACATTATGTAACATTCCTATTTTTATATAAGAATTATAGGTTTGGTTAAATTTATTAACCACTAGTAACTAATAACTAGTTTATTTTTAATATAATTATTCAACCCAAATATTTTTAAACACTATTTTATATAGTTGGTTGAAATATTATTGGCCTGTATATGGGTGACCTTTCTAATAAAATAAAAGTCTATAAAAACCTATATTATTAGACGAGTAGATTACGGGTAAGCTGACCGTTAGAAATATAAAGTATTTAGACGGGCCTAGTAACCGTTTAATAATTAAACTATAAAAATATAATGTATTTGAACTTACTCTGTTTTTAATGAAACTTAGACCCAAATGTAGACAAAAATATTCTCGTTCTAATGACATATTTATTATTTTCTAGAACGCTATATTTTAAAAGTTATACGCGCCAAATAAGTGAAGCAGTTTAATTAAAATATATTAAAATCAATATAAAATAATAAATAAAACTAACTAGAATCTCATATATGCTACGTGTAAGAATTTGGGATATATATATATATATATAGTATAATCAAAATAATATGAAAATTATATATATTCATGACTAAGCATCAGGTGTGATGGTGGAAGTCCAAGAGTCACTTGAAATTTAATTCAATTGTATACGTGGTTGGCAAAAGTCATAACAATTGCTTTACCTACAAGTTAAATTTTTAGTATAAATAGGTTCGTCTCCTGTAAACAACCATTGCTTAAATTCTTTCAATTGTTCCCATCTCTTATATCACCAAACTTTCAATTGTTCCGATCACCGCTACCCTTTCTGATTGATCTGAGCCTCATTACTTATGTCAGGGCTCTGCCCGACTAAGTTGTTGGGATTCGGTCTCGGGACATCGGGACAAGGTTGAATTAAGGGTACTATACTTACCACGAGTGCATTATATATTTTTTTAAAATAGCTCAGAAGTTATACCCAAAATTTATACCAGGAGGCTTTCTAGTTGAACCCTAAAGTTACAAAGTGGGTCCATTCTCTTTTCTCACTATTTTATTCCCTTTTTCTTTGTAATATAATTATATTAAAAAATGTCCCAAACCATGACAACTCTCACCAAAACTATTATTTATTATTATATTTTATACAAAAAGAAACCTTAGTTAAAACCCCTAAGTAATCCTACATAAACCCTAAAATTTTCAGAACAATCAGAATCAGGATCAGGGTCCCTAAAACTCAGGGGGGGTATTTCCTAGTTACGATTATCCATATATTTTGCTGTCAAAATCGAATTTATCATTTCCGTCGACTCACCCAGGCTAGTTGAAAACGTGGCAACCCTATGCTAAAAGGGGCGTCGTCGCGCCACGCGACAGGCTCTCGCGCCACGCGAGGGAGCCAACTTTCCAGTATAAATAGAGGGCATTGGCACTTGATTTCTGGCGTTCGTTCGACGTAAAAACTCAATTCGTACGCTGAGTTATCGTCTGATTACTACCAAACACACACTAGCTCGAATTCTGCCGCGATAACAGGGTATTAACTTGATCGCTGCTATGATTCAATGTCCGATCGATTTAAACTATCCGACCGGATGTTTAAGCGCTATCCTTTGTCATTAGTCGTGATTCCGACAGGATGTTTGAGTACCACCCGAACTCGGGGAATACTCTGTCATTCGTTGTGAATCCGATGGATGTTTAAGTGATTGCACTTTGTTATTCGTTGTGAGGGTTTTAATCTCGTGAGTTATCGTAAATGCTGTATTAGTTACTTACCTAGTTCGTGTGCACTAGGTTACAAGACTAATCAATAGGCTAAGCTCTGCCTGTATAAATCTGCAATCTATCAAGGCTTATCTGTAGACTAAACTTTGCCGTATGAATCTGCATGCTTATAATGTGAGTCATTCTCTTTTTATCAAATTACTTTCAAAATCATGTTTATTTTCAAAGGTTATAATTACAGTGATTAAGTTTATGTAATCACCAAGTTACAACCGGTATGTGGGGTTTTGTATACATTACTTGATAATCTTCACCATTGGGGCAGCCAAGGGGTGATATGACCATAGTCACAGACACCATTGGACAACGGGAGGGCCAATGGGTCGAGTGACAAATACTGTGGGTAGTTGGTTGATATCTGGAAACATTGTAATCTCTCTTAATACTGTAAATTATAACAAATGCATCGTTTTAAGCAAAATGAATAAACTCACCAGTATTTCCTGCTGACAAAACCTTTTTAAAACGCGTTTCAGGTAATTACAGTAGATTGGAGTAAGAGATGGATACGGCACTGAAAGGCTTCAAGAAGTGGCTTATTTTAATTAAATAAAATTAAGAAATATTGTTTTATGTAATTGGGTTTATCCCTTATTAAAGCTACCTTTGTAAAACATGGGTTTATCCCATCTATTTAATAAATAAAATCCGGTGTTTTCTAAACTCTGATATTTTTCCTAACTCACGGTCCTGATGAAATTTCCGCTGCAATATTTTTCAAAATAATCAACGGTACCACTTGGCTGTTCGCGGCTCCCGATTCCGTCCATGGTGGGTCGGGGGTCGTGACAGAAGGTGGTATCAGAGCCACTGCTTTAAGCCTATAGGTGTTGTGATAATAATACCTAAGTTTAAATAAAAGAGTTAGGAGATTGCTGTTAACTGGTAGCACACAGAATAACATTTAGACTTGAACTTAAGAAAAGATGCCTTAGTATAAGCTTCGAGATAAGCTAAGTACTTGTGTAAATAAAGTATGATGGATTCTGGTATGTCGTAAAAATGACGATTAGAACATTGCAGGCAATATCACTTAATTGTTATTAATTCTTGCTTATTGATATTACTTGGTCTAAAATAAGATATGTTACGAGAATACAAATTTCCCTAATTCTGGATAAAAGCCTAATAAAAGAGGCACTTTTGAAAAGATACTATTTATGGGAAATAGAAAATTTTCTCCGACAATACTGGGTATGGTGTAGCAAACTCTCCAGCTTGTCCGGATATACTGAGGTCACCTCTCCGGCGAGAACCGGATAAGACGGGGTATATAAAATGTCAAACAAGTGACAAGATTTCCCTAAATAGTATCATGACCTGATATCTGACTTGTTTTTGGAATTAAAAATCTGTTAAATACATTGATCTTATAAAGGGTATGTATATTACAGCATGTGAATTATATGATTATATAGATATATATATATATATATATATATATATATATATATATATATATATAGGGAATTCCAAAAGTCAATTAGGAATAAAGCACAAGCATATGTGTCAATAATAAATTTAGATTTCTTTATCAGGAATCTCTTGCATATAAATTCCGATATCAAACATTATTTCGTTTGATACTCTACCTCGTAACTCGTGTGACAATATAAACAATGGAAATTCTTTAAGTTGGGACACCATCAAAAGTATAAGAATTTCCAATACGTTACCATAAACAATTAACGCAAGTAAGAAGCATGTAAAGTTGTGCTAGTGCACAAGAAAACACATGAAACTTAAATTATACGTCCACAGACGTCGAAGTATATCACACACGACTTCCAAGGCAAGACCTTTGGAAAATATAAATTAGGCACGATGACACCAATGCGAATTCCGTTAGTAGAAGAACTATTAATCAAAAAGAAGCACTTTGCCACACAAGCGACATGAATCTCGCTGAGGTACGTTGTAACAAGATTTCACAACCATCGGTGCACAGTCTAATCAGAGTCCTAATTATTATCACTACAAAAAAAAGAGTCACATACCTTTCCAAATTCCCTATTTCATTTTATTCGGCATTCCCTGGTAAGGTCACTTAACAATGATTATCACACGAAATTCTAGGAAAAGTTCTTATATTTCTTTCGTTGAAATTCTGACTTCTAAATATAAAGAGTTGACTTTCGTGTTTCTACTTCCCCTAAATAGTCATCATACCATGAGGATTTCTTTCATAGTAGCGAATGTTGATCTGTTTCATTTCTTGGTAAATTCACACGTTACACATGCACTGTTTGTTGCGCATATGGTTCGTTTGATTTATGAAGACCACTGGAGGGCTTCATTCTAATTTGTTGTTTTATCCAAAATATCATTCCGCTTTTTGTACTGTGAACCGCATTATTGCAAAACGGTGACTATTTGATATCGAGTCAATGAATTTTGTTAAACCATTGAGGTGAAGAATTTATATTTATATAAAAATTATGTTGAGATATACTCTCATTTAAGTTTATGTTTAAGTTAATTATTATTAATAATTTTATTATTAGTAATAATATATTAATAGTAGTAGTATTAGTATTATTTTTAATTACTAGGGTTATTATTAAGGGGCAGGTATTGGATAGCCTAGCCTTAGTTAGGCATGGACTGATCACCTATGCTTAAACAAGGCAGCACTAACCAATATCCAACCATGATAATAACTTGTTAATATAGATAAATTAAGTCATCATACTTATTTAGTAAATTTTAATTATATATAAAAATATATTTTACTTTGTACTGTAAGGAGAAGACATATTTTCATAAAACAATACAAGCATTAGAGGGACGAATAAAACTATATAAATAATTGTCTATCACATGTTTTGTGGTAACTATGTACCGTAATGCTCTGGTAAGAAAATGACAATTTAAGAATAATATGGTAGTCATCAACTACGTTGGGTTAGGAGAACATTGTAATATATAAGAATAGTCCCCGTTTTCACTTATTTACAACATTTGTAAATAAATTCACAACATTATATTGTTTCAAAATGAAAATAAGTAATCACATAGAATCGACCCATTAAGTGTTATATATTTTCAAAATATTTTACAAATATTTTTGTACAATAAATATTTTTACATCTTTATTTACAACTTTCATTAACGTTATAAATAATAGTGATTTCTTTTATAAAATAATAATACTAAAATATTTTGTAATATAATAACTTCATTACGGTGTTTTGTAATATATGTTACATAGTAAATATAAGTTATTTTACATAGTATAGTAAAATACTAAAATAATATTTATTTAAAAGTAGTGACCATTTACATATAGTAAAAATGCGTAACAAATAATATATATTACATAGTATTTTTATTTGATATGTAAGATATGGTTCGGACAGGGACACAAATAATATATATTGCATTTGCTTTACAAATATACTATAATGATTGGTCATTCCAAAACAACTTGTTCTTATTATATTTTGATCTCTAGGACATAGTATAAAAAATATAGTCACTAATAGTGTACTATCACATTGTTTCACAATTAAAACAACTTGGAACTCTAAACAATGATACACTAACTCTGTTGTTTTTTGGTGTATCCTTGCAATTCACTCATCTCAGCACATTGATTTTCTCATAATTTAATATTTGACAAATCATTTTCATGCTTTTATTTCATTTTTGAACCTGTCGATTCTAAGTCTTCCTCAGTGGCCAATCAAGGTAAGCTTTCTTTTGACAAATAATTTTATTAATTCTAAAAAGTCCTTCACATTGATTTTAAATATCTATTGATCATATATCTTTTGGCTTGAACGTAATCACCTTGAAAATTATATCATTTCATCTCATTCGTTTGTCATCGAATTCTTGAACTAATTCAGTTGAACCATTGAATCCTACTTATTGTACAACTCGTATTCACAAAATTTGATATTTTAATTTTGTGTCATCTACCATAATATTGTTTTTATTAACTAAAATATTACATAAGTCTAAAAGAAATATCGTAACCCAAATCTCGAGGATGAGATTTAAAACAAGGTGGGGAGAATGTAACATTCCTATTTTTATATAAGAATTATAGGTTTGGTTAAATTTATTAACCACTAGTAACTAATAACTAGTTTATTTTTAATATAATTATTCAACCCAAATATTTTTAAACAATATTTTATATAGTTGGTTGAAATATTATTGGCCTGTATGTGGGTGACCTTTCTAATAAAATAATAGTCTATAAAAACTTATATCATTAGACAAGTAGATTACGGGTAAGTTGACCGTTAGAAATATAAAGTATTTAGACGGACCTAGTAACCGTTTAATAATTAAACTATAAAAATATATTGTATTTGAACTTACTCTGTTTTTTAATGAAACTTAGACCCAAATGTAGACAAAAATATTCTCGTTCTAATGACATATTTATTATTTTCTAGAACGCTATATTTTAAAAGTTATACGCGCCAAGCAGTTTAATTAAAATATAATAAAATCAATATAAAATAATAAATAAAACTAACTAGAATCTCATATATATGCTACGTGTAAGAATTTGGGATATATATATATAGTATAATCAAAATAATATGAAAATTATATATATTCATGACTAAGCATAAGGTGTGATGGTGGAAGTCCAAGAGTCACTTGAAATTTAATTCAATTGTATACGTGGTTGGCAAAAGTCATAACAATTGCTTTACCTACAAGTTAAATTTTTAGTATAAATAGGTTCGTCTCCTGTAAACAACCATTGCTTAAATTCTTTCAATTGTTCCCATCTCTTATATCACCAAACTTTCCATCACTATTTTTATTTTTACTATTAATAATAATAATGCTTTGCCCCATTTTAAGTGTTTTAACTCTCGATCACCGCTACCGTTTCCGATTGATCTGAGCCTCATAACTTATGCCAGGGCTCTGCCCGACTAAGTTGTTGGGATTCGGTCTCGGGACATCGGGACAAGGTTGAATTAAGGGTACTATACTTACCACGAGTGCATTATATATTTTTTTAAAATAGCTCAGAAGTTATACCCAAAATTTATACCATGAGCCTTTCTAGTTGAACCCTAAAGTTACAAAGTGGGTCCATTCTCTTTTCTCACTATTTTATTCCCTTTTTCTTTGTAATATAATTATATTAAAAAATGTCCCAAACCATGACAACTATCACCAAAACTATTATTTATTATTATATTTTATACAAAAAGAAACCTTAGTTAAAACCCCTAAGTAATCCTACATAAACCCTAAAATTTTCATAACAATCAGAATCAGGATCAGGGTCCCTAAAACTCAGGGGGGGTATTTCCTAGTTACGATTATCCAAATATTTTGCTGTCAAAATCGAATTTATCATTTCCGTCGACTCACCCAGGCTAGTTGAAAACGTGGCAACCCTATGCTAAAAGGGGCGCCGTCGCTACAACGGTTATCACACGAAATTCAGAGTCCTAATTATTATCACTACAAAAAAAAAAGAGTCACATACCTTTGCAAATTCCCTATTTCATTTTATTCGACATTCCCTGGTAATGTCACTTAACAACGGTTATCACACGAAATTCTAGGAAAAGTTCTTATATTTCTTTCGTTGAAATTCTGACTTCTGAATATAAAGAGTTGACTTTCGTGTTTCTACTTCCCCTAAATAGTCATCATACCATGAGGATTTCTTTCATAGTAGCGAATGTTGATCTGTTTCATTTCTTGGTAAATTCACACGTTACACATGCACTGTTTGTTGCGCATATGGTTCGTTTGATTTATGAAGACCACTGGAGGGCTTCATTCTAATTTGTTGTTTTATCCAAAATATCATTCCGCTTTTTGTACTGTGAACCGCATTATTGCAAAACGGTGACTATTTGATATCGAGTCAATGAATTTTGTTAAACCATTAAGGTGAAGAATTTATATTTATATAAAAATTATGTTGAGATATACTCTCATTTAAGTTTATGTTTAAGTTAATTATTATTAATAATTTTATTATTAGTAATAATATATTAATAGTAGTAGTATTAGTATTATTTTTAATTACTAGGGTTATTATTAAGGGGCAGGTATTGGATAGCCTAGCCTTAGTTAGGCATGGACTGATCACCTATGCTTAAACAATGCAGCACTAACCAATATCCAACCATGATAATAACTTGTTAATATAGATAAATTAAGTCATCATACTTATTTAGTAAATTTTAATTATATATAAAAATATATTTTACTTTGTACTGTAAGGAGAAGACATATTTTCATAAAACAATACAAGAATTAGAGGGACGAATAAAACTATATAAATAATTGTCTATCACATGTTTTGTGGTAACTATGTACCGTAACGCTCTGGTAAGAAAATGACAATTTAAGAATAATATGGTAGTCATCAACTACGTTGGGTTAGGAGAACATTGTAATATATAAGAATAGTCCCCGTTTTCACTTATTTACAACATTTGTAAATACATTCACAACATTATATTGTTTCAAAATGAAAATAAGTAATCACATAGAATCGACCCATTAAGTGTTATATATTTTCAAAATATTTTACAAATACTTTTGTACAATAAATATTTTTACATCTTTATTTACAACTTTCATTAACGTTATAAATAATAGTGATTTCTTTTATAAAATAATAATACTAAAATATTTTGTAATATAATAACTTCATTACGGTGTTTTGTAATATATGTTACATAGTAAATATAAGTTATTTTACATAGTATAGTAAAATACTAAAATAATATTTATTTAAAAGTAGTGACCATTTACATATAGTAAAAATGCGTAACAAATAATATATATTACATAGTATTTTTATTTGATATGTAAGATATGGTTCGGACAGGGACACAAATAATATATATTGTATTTGCTTTACAAATATACTATAATGATTGGTCATTCCAAAACAACTTGTTCTTATTATATTTTGATCTCTAGGACATAGTATAAAAAATATAGTCACTAATAGTGTACTATCACATTGTTTCACAATTAAAACAACTTGGAACTCTAAACAATGATACACTAACTCTGTTGTTTTTTGGTGTATCCTTGCAATTCACTCATCTCAGCACATTGATTTTCTCATAATTTAATATTTGACAAATCATTTTCATGCTTTTATTTCATTTTTGAACCTGTCGATTCTAAGTCTTCCTCAGTGGCCAATCAAGGTAAGCTTTCTTTTGACAAAGAATTTTATTAATTCTAAAAAGTCCTTCACATTGATTTTAAATATCCATTGATCATATATCTTTTGGCTTGAACGTAATCACCTTGAAAATTATATCATTTCATCACATTCGTTTGTCATCGAATTCTTGAACTAATTCAGTTGAACCATTGAATCCTACTTATTGTACAACTCGTATTCACAAAATTTGATATTTTAATTTTGTGTCATCTACCTTAATGTTGTTTTTATTAACTAAAATATTACATAAGTCTAAAAGAAATATCGTAACCCAAATCTCGAGGATGAGATTTAAAACAAGGTGGGGAGAATGTAACATTCCTATTTTTATATAAGAATTATAGGTTTGGTTAAATTTATTAACCACTAGTAACTAATAACTAGTTTATTTTTAATATAATTATTCAACCCAAATAATTTTAAACACTATTTTATATAGTTGGTTGAAATATTATTGGCCTGTATATGGGTGACCTTTCTAATAAAATAATAGTCTATAAAAACTTATATCATTAGACAAGTAGATTACGGGTAAGCTGACCGTTAGAAATATAAAGTATTTAGACGGGCCTAGTAACCGTTTAATAATTAAACTATAAAAATATGTTGTATTTGAACTTACTCTGTTTTTAATGAAACTTAGACCCAAATGTAGACAAAAATATTCTCGTTCTAATGACATATTTATTATTTTCTAGAACGCTATATTTTAAAAGTTATACGCGCCAAATAAGTGAAGCAGTTTAATTAAAATATAATAAAATCAATATAAAATAATAAATAAAACTAACTAGAATCTCATATATGCTACGTGTAAGAATTTGGGATATATATATATATAGTATAATCAAAATAATATGAAAATTATATATATTCATGACTAAGCATCAGGTGTGATGGTGGAAGTCCAAGAGTCACTTGAAATTTAATTCAATTGTATACGTGGTTGACAAAATCATAACAATTGCTTTACCTACAAGTTAATTTTTTAGTATAAATAGGTTCGTCTCCTGTAAACAACCATTGCTTAAATTCTTTCAATTGTTCCCATCTCTTATATCACCAAACTTTCCATCACTATTTTTATTTTTACTATTAATAATAATAATGCTTTGCCCCGTTTTAAGTGTTTTAACTCCCGATCACCGCTACCGTTTCCGATTGATCTGAGCCTCATAACTTATGTCAGGGCTCTGCCCGACTAAGTTGTTGGGATTCGGTCTCGGGACATCGGGACAAGGTTGAATTAAGGGTACTATACTTACCACGAGTGCATTATATATTTTTTTAAAATAGCTTAGAAGTTATACCCAAAATTTATACCATGAGGCTTTCTAGTTGAACCCTAAAGTTACAAAGTGGGTCCATTCTCTTTTCTCACTATTTTATTCCCTTTTTCTTTGTAATATAATTATATTAAAAAATGTCCCAAACCATGACAACTATCACCAAAACTATTATTTATTATTATATTTTATACAAAAAGAAACCTTAGTTAAAACCCCTAAGTAATCCTACATAAACCCTAAAATTTTCATAACAATCAGAATCAGGATCAGGGTCCCTAAAACTCAGGGGGGGTATTTCCTAGTTACGATTATCCATATATTTTGCTGTCAAAATCGAATTTATCATTTCCGTCGACTCACCCAGGCTAGTTGAAAACGTGGCAACCCTATGCTAAAAGGGGCGCCGTCGCGCCACGCGACAGGCTCTTGCGCCACGCGAGGGAGCCAACTTTCCAGTATAAATAGAGGGCATTGGCACTTGATTTCTGGTGTTCGTTCGACGTAAAAACTCAATTCGTACGCTGAGTTATCGTCTGATTACTACCAAACACACACTAGCTCGAATTCTGCCGCGATAACAGGGTATTAACTTGATCGCTGCTACGATTCAATGTCCGATCGATTTAAACTATCCGACCGGATGTTTAAGCGCTATCCTTTGTCATTATTCGTGATTCCGACAGGATGTTTGAGTACCACCCGAACTCGGGGAATACTCTGTCATTCGTTGTGAATCCGATGGATGTTTAAGTGATTGCACTTTGTCATTCGTTGTGAGGGTTTTGTCACACCCCTATTTCCACGTGTCACTGGTGGGCCCGGTGGGGGAGTATCGTGACGTGGTTGGCAACATAATAGTCAAACAACACAATAATCAATATGCACAGCGGAAGCAAATTTAAAAATATGATACAACCGAATTTAATATTGTAATATCAAATGTCACAATACTCGGAAGTTTATCCACAGATGGATCGAAATAAAAATAATATTAATGGTTCAACAGACTTCAGGCATCTTAAGCTTGCGAGACTTCTAATGATGCTAAGGAGAAATCCCAGCCAATTACGCATAGTACCTGCATTTAATCTTTTTTGGAAACTACGTCAGTTTACACTGGTAAATACAATCAACTGACTCATTTTGGAAAATGATTGAAAATTGGTTTGGATGCACGTGGCATAAACATTTTATTTAACTTGGGAGAATTATTTAAATATATAATCTCGTGAACGAATTACATGTTACTTATGCGTTCAGTAGCCCGGATCTTATCTGGGTTAAAGATCAATAGACACACCACATTTATTCTTTTGTGCGCTGACAGGTGTACGCCTACACCCCGCGCTTAAGTCGTGGCCATTACTTCGAATGATGCCATGGATATCCGGGACATGGTCATTAACCCCCCAAAGGCTTTAAGTAATAAGACTGTTTAAACGAGCCGATCAAATTTATTCAATTACCCACTCAACGGTGGAGAATTTGATGCCCGATCAAGTGGTATGCTATATACCGTAACCCAAGCCCGTATAGGGAAAATAAGTTAAAAGTATTTACCTGAGCAAAGTATAATTCACAATTAGCAAAATGCACGTAGCTTTTCCTGGTCCTCCTAATCTGGAACGAAGGTTTTATAATAACCTATTAGAATCCTAACGGGTCTTTAATTAAGCTTAAGCTTAGACCGGCTAGTTTCAAAGATACGGTACGTACGCACGATTAAGCGAAGACCGGATAGAATGTGATTTAGACCCGACAAGTTTGAAGACTTGTTTAATATGGGTTTATTATTCACATTCTGGATTTTGAGATAAAACCGTTAAGGTTTGACCCGTTTCGGCTAATTTATGTAAACTTGTTACATAAATCGAACCGTACGCGTAATAAGCGTGACGGGTATTCATGAGAGCTATATACAGGTTTCCTAAGTTAATTATGCCTCAAATATGTTGTGACATCAGTAAGATGTCTTTCATTATGCCCGAAATGTGTTTAAACACAAACTAGGCCCCGTAGGGGTAGTTTGGTCATTTAAAAGTTTATAAAAGAGTTTAAGTAACAACCTGAGTTACAGGTCTGATGTAATCAGCAAAAATACATAATTTGCTAAGTTGTATATGTAGGTTAAAGCATATATGTGAAATTTATCATTTTTAACCAAACTATGCCCCGTAGGGGTATTTTGGTAATTTCACATAAGCCGAAAAGCTCAAAACTGAAGTCTGAGTTTATCAACCTTTGCTTACTGTTAAAATATTATAATTTGCCTCATATATCAGTAGGTATCAACCTGGGTATGTCTAATATAATTTTAATACATACTTTGCGTTAAAAACGCTTAATAAGGCGATTAAAGGCCATTTCCGGGTTCGATACTTAAATCTGATATTTTTATATTTCCAGAAGGCTTTAAATAATTTATCTATCATATGTGATCAGTAGCAAAAGGTTTGGAGTCGTTTAGATATGTAAAACTCATTTTATGGCCCGTAAGGGCAAAACCGACAATTACCGTATTAAGCCTACGACTACTAGTTATGCTCAGCCTAAAATTTATTAAAAATCCCAAAATTATATATTGCATCAGTGGGTAAAAGATTTGATATCAAAAAGTAGGCTTAACTAGGCTATACGCTAATTACGCCGTTTTATTAACATAAGCTTTAATTTTGCGATATTGAGCATAACTCTAAATCTACAATTCAAACTGATGTCAAACTTTGCATACAAGTTTATATATCAGTAATTAAAGTTTCTACTCTTTTACATTTCCAAAATTCACGTTTTAAGGTAATAAGGGCATAACGGTCAACGTATGAGCAATTAACGGAAACATGCATATTAATTGGATAACTAATGAACCAAGGTGTAACATCACAGAGGGTTATTCTAACATGTAACCTAGTCCAATTAAAGCTCTGAGGCATTTCTAAAATATGCCTTAACGGGTCAGAACTGAAAGTCAAAGTGAAAGTCAAACTATGTGACTTTCGGTTCCGAACCGGGTCTAAACAAGAAATTGTCGGGTTGAACATGTTTAGACATGTTCTTACACTTATTACCAAGTTGTAATAATGATCAAACAGGTTATAAGTGTTCTACATTGCTAATCATGCATAAATCGCATTTTAAACTTTCTGTTGACTTTTTAATTACACGTTTGACCCGACATTTGACCTAGTTAGAGTGGGAATAAGGGGAAACCCTTTTAAGGTTTTATTACCCACATAATTACCTACTTAAAGGTACTTTTAATTCGAGATATGACTGAGCCATTTATCATTAATCTCGAAGTCAAACCGTAATTACGACGGTTTGACTTTTAGCTAAATAACTAAGCTAAACTCAATTAAAGAAGGATTAGAACACTTACTGAAGTCCTAAGCTTGATTAGAGAACACTTGAGAGGAAGTTTGAGCTCCAGAAGTGATCCACAAATGCATATGAAGGTGTGTTTGCAAGGTTGCAATACATGGCCCTTATATAGTGGATTTAAGCACCACAATTGATTGACAAACAAGTCTACAACAGACCATACCCTTCCAACAAGTGTCCTATATGTTTAGGGGTCGTTTAGGGGCCAAGGGGGATGTGAAAAATCGGTTAAAGGTCGAACACAAGAGCCATGGCAGACAAAGAAGCATAAAAATCGGACCAGGTAGGCCCTAGCGTGACGCGACGGACCCCCCCTGGGCCTCGCGTCGCGCGACCCCCTGGGTCAAAGAATGTGCTAATGTGTCATTGAGATTAAACACAAAAAGATAGTGTTTAATTCACTCAATGTTGGCTCTGATACCAACCTGTCACACCCCAAATTTCCATGTGTTACCGGTGGGCCCGGTAGGGGAGTAACGTGACGTGGTTGGCAACATCATAGTCAAACAACACAATATATAAATGCACAGCGGAAGCAAAAGGATAAATATATTACAATCCGTAATAGTGTAACATCAAAGTATTACAACGGAAGTAAAGGATCCACAGGCGGATCGCAAATAAAATAACATGGTTCAACAGACTTTAGGCATCTAAGCTTGCGAGACTCTTTATTGATGCTAGGAGTAGCCAGCCAATTCCAATTAGTACCTGCACTTAGCCTTTTTTGGAAAATACGTCAGTTTACACTGGTAAATACAATCAACTGACTCATTTTGAAAAGGGTTTAAGAAAATGATTGTTTTGAATGCACATGGCACAAATAATATTTTATAACTTGGGATAATTATTTAAATATATAATACTTGTAGGGATTTACATGTTCCTTATGCGTTCAGTAGCCCGGATCGAGCCGGGTTAAAGATTAATCGACACACCACTATAATTAGGAGACACCAACGGCGTACGCCTACGCCGGGTGCTGAGGTCGTGGCCATTCGTAGAATGATGCCAGGGATATCCGGGACAACGATCATTAACCCCCCAAAGGCTTTAAGTAAACAAAACAATATTAAACGAGACGTCTCAATACTTTCATTATCATTCATTCAATCAAAGATTCAACGTCCCGACCAAGCGGTATTTTATATACCGTACCCCAAGCCCGTATAGGGAAAATAAGTTAAAAGTATTTACCTGAGCTTAAATATAAATTCAATCCCAGCCGTATCAAATCAGCAAGTACAGATAGCTTTTACTGAGCTCCTAAATCTGGAACGAAGGTTTTTAATAACCTATTAGAATCCTAACGGGTCTTTAATTAAGCCTTGACTTAGACCGGTTAGTTTTCAAGAGGGAGATACGGTTCGTACGCACGATTAAACGAAGACCGGATAGAATGTGATTTAGACCCGACAAGTTTGAAGACTTGTTTAATATGGGTATATGATACACATTCTGGATTTTGAGATAAAACCGTTAAGGTTTGACCCGTTTCGGCTAATTTATGTAAACTAGTTACATAAACCGAACCGAACGCGCATGAAGTGTAACGGGTATCCGTAAGAGTCCTAAACAGGTTTCCTAAGTTAACACACCTTAAATAAGTTGTGATATCAGTAGGATATCACCCATGATGCCCAAAACGAGTTTAATCTCTTTATAAGCCCCGTAGGGGCATTTTGGTCATTTTAAAGATTATAAAAGGGTTTATTAAGTTTCTGTGAACCGGGTCTGAATACATCAGTAAAATAGTTTATTTTAATAGGTTATAACATTTGGTTATAAGTCTTATATGTCAAAATAGTTTTAAACCCAAACTATGCGTGTAATACGCGTATAAAGCCGTTTTAAGCGACGTACGGTTTAAAATACGATTCTGAGTTTTCTGATCAATTAAACAGGCTCAAAACACTCCATTTATTATTTAAAATCAGTAGCAATTGGATTGGCGTTAAAAGGATTTGTAAAACTCATTTTATGGCCTAAAAGGGCATATTCGGTATTTACCGAATTAAGGCGCTAATCCAAGCTTATGATCAGTTTAAAAATAATTAAAAATCTTTAAAAATCCTAAAATATTATTTCACATCAGTGGGTAAAATATTTGGTGTCAAAACTGAGTTTAGATAGGTTTTACGCTAATGGCGCCGTTTAATTAATAAACATGTTTATAAATACGTCATTAAGCATAACTCCTAATCTAGACTTCCGATTGACGTGAAATTTTACAGACATGTTCAATAATCAGTATTAAAGACTTTTGCACTTTTACATTTTCTAAAATCTCGTTCTGCGGTCATAAGGGCATTACGGTCAATATTTAGGCGTTTATCGGAAACATCGGACGATTAGGGATTCGAGTGGTATAACCGCAGAGGCTTATACACACATGCAACTAGGTCCTAAAGGGACCCTAAGGCATGTCTAAATCTATTTAAACCGGGTCAGAACTGAGGTCAAAGCAAAAGTCAAACTTTTGCGTCTCTCGGTTCCGAATCGGTTCAAAACATAAAGTTGTCGAATCAAGCAAGCGTATACAAGTTTTTATACTTATTTTCAGTTGGTAATAATGATAAAATAGGCTATACGCCATTTACATCGCTAATCATGCATTAAACCAAACATAACAATTCTGTTGACTTTTTCGGAAGAAGTTTGACTCGATAAACGACCTAGTTAGGATTCGAATTAGTGAGTGCCCTTTTAGGGGTTTATCAACCATATAAATACCAACTTATAACAACCTTTGATTCGACTAAACTCTGGACCGATTATTTATTATCGAAAAGTCAAACCGTAGTTACGACGGTTTGATTTCTAGGCCAAAAACTAAGCATAAAGGAATTAGGAAAGGTTAGGCATACTTACACACAACTAATGGATGATGTGGAATGCTTGTGACCTGCTAGAATGCTTTGGAAATGCTCAGAAGTGATGAATGATCAATGTAGTAACATGTGGGTCTTTATATATAACTTCTAACATGCATGGATCATCGACAACTAAGCCTAGGAGGAAACAATAACATCCACAAGTGTCCTACCAGCTAAAAACCATCTTAGGGCAGCCCAAGGTATGCCAAAAATCGATCAAAGTCGGTTAACAAACATGCAGGACACCTGCACATGTTTGCTGTCCAGATAAGGCAGTCGCGTAGCGCGACTGCAAAGCCCTTTAAGCCTCGCGCTACGCGAGGGTGTGGGTGACCTGATCAACAAGTTTCATTAATTGCAATTTCAGTCCCTGATCCTTCTAAACATCGCTTTCACTTGGTTTCTTGCATAAAGGGGCTTTAATATTGACATATAGGGGCTTTAAGACTTATACCATCTTTGTGAAGTCCTCGGGTAACTTTGTGATCACCCGAAAAGCCCTAATTTTCAATGTTGGCGATTCTAACCCTCACACACGGATTTTATCATAACTTTCTCATACGGTAACGAAACTTGGTGAAATTTTTATAGTACATTCTTGTGAGCATATTTAATCGTTACAAGGCTTCGGGTTTACTTAAAAGGTCACTCAGAGGTACATCTTAACATGTTGACACATTTAACCCCTGTAGTTTGAAATCTCTCACTTTCTTTCACAATTCGCTTCGTATGATCCATGATCCATTAGTTTAAGGTTATAAACCTCATGTAGGGTTATCGTAAAGTATATTTATTCATTGTTGACACTTTGAACCCTTATATTTATATAGTTTCATTGTTTGTCAACTTTAGTCCTTCAAGAACATTCTTTCACACGTTCAAAGGTTATGACACGTGTCAAGACATTATAGGACGTAAATTTTCGGGGTGTTACATCCTCACCCCCTTAAAAGAAATCTCGACCTCGAGATTTGTTAAAGTAAAGGAATTATTTTCTGCCTTTATATTGGGCTTAATCTTTCCTGGTACTCTTGAGCCTCTATGGCATTCCAATTGGCCTTAATAATAAGTACATGTATCTTTTTGGAGCTTCTAATCCTGTCGATCCTCAATCGACACAGGTTGCTTATCATATCATAAATCTGTATATCCTTATGTGATAGTGCTTCTTGACTTATTGGCGGAACACCTCTTTCCGTCACTAGTGGCAATGTATTGCGATTTCCGCCAAGCTCCTTAAATAGGCTTTAGCTTATAAGCTACTTGATCTTGATACATTCGATTTCCTTCGAATGATTCTATATATATTCAGAGCTTAACTAGCCGGATAATTTAACAGATTTGGCACACCCTTTCTGGGTGATATCTATTGTTGAACCTTATTCCTAAATCAAGAATTTAGGAGGTTTGCTATTTTCATAACTCCTCGATTTCTTGCCATATACTGGCAACCTACAATCGACTTTGGATTTGTATAATCTTATTTATTGTCCCCCAGGCAACTTTCAGATTTTGATAATTGGACTTACCAATTCTTTATCTAACACTAGACATTTAACATTTCATCTACACAAGGTCTCCAAGGAGTAGCCTTTATACTTACATATCCATATTTATAGAAAAACTTTATTTTTAAGGTGAGATGGTTATTCCAACCACTGCTTAGCTAATGTGTAGGGAATAGCTAATCCTTGCCGTTAGTCGAACATATCGACGATCCTGGACAGTTGATGGCAAATTCTTAATCGTTACCTAATTAGGGTGGCGGTGATAATGCATAAGCAAAATGAACCGTCTTTCATACTTGATTATACCGGATTTCAAGGATATTGAGTTAGGATAAAAGAATCTCCTATCTTAATAATTTACTTAATCAGGTTTTCGGTTATTCCATAATCAATAGGGAGTTCTTACAACACTCTAACCCAAAGAGGGATGTTAATCTTAACTCTACTTGCCTCTAGGGAGGTAAACAGGGTAAACTTAGGTGAAGATAATCAAGGTACAAGGAGGTTACAGAGATTTCCATATCTCAGGCTCCAGTTCACTCATCAACGCTTGTGTCTAATAAGTGACACATTCATGTTATGAGTCCACATATTCCGTTACCAAGGAATATTTATTTGGATAGTTCTATTCCGGATATCTTCTTTGAATACTACTAGTCGACTTTGGTACAATATGATCATTGAGATATCTCAGGGGTTCCATGCATTAAACCTCCATACTGATCAGGCCTGGAAGTAATCTATGGGACTCACTAGGATACACCAATCCTCATATGGCACTTTTATCAAACATAGTTTGGCATTCGCAGGCGATAAAAAGAATGAGAAAGAAAAAAAAATATAATAATTAAAATAACATATGTTGTCGTACTCTATGCAGAGAAAGAGTGCTCTTAGATTTTCGAAAGGATTCATTGCCGATCTATAAGAATTGGTTACTATGGTCTCCTTAGTAGCTATACCTTGTGGATGATAATAAAATTTTGCTAAGTTTATGGTTCATGAAGATTTATTATTGCCTGTGCTAACGTTGTCATCCTGGACGGCTTCCCTTGCATCCATTCTGAAGACCCTCGCATTGGTCTTCTTGCCTTCCTCAGGCTTTTTAGTGTACTTAGGGCAGTTGGTCTTAATGTGCCCCTTATCATGGCAGTTGAAGCATGTTGCATCCTTTATCTTCTTGCACTCTATCGTCTTGTGGTCTTTAGACTTGCATAACCCACATGCAGGTGATCCTGATTTAGACTGGGTCTCAAGCCTGCATTTTCCAAAGTGGCGTTTTTGGCAAGTCGAGCACCTTGGCTTTCCCTCTGTTCGCTGATTACCCTTGTTAGATCCAGACTTAATTGCTTTTCCCTTGGCAGCCGTAGGGCAATTAGTACTGATATGGCCCTTTTTGCCACAGCCATGACAGGTCGCATCTTCCAATTTCTTGCAATCCAAGGCCTTGTGACCCTTGGTTTTGCAAATTCCACATAAATTAGTACGTGGGTCGATTGTGCATTTTCCAACATGTTGCTTCCTGCAGATCTTACATCTGGGTTTTTCACCTGACTGTCGGTTGTTTTTCAATCCCTTGCATTCATGGGTCTTGTGATTCCTCTCTTTACAGATACCACATCCCCTGATCTGTTCATATATACATTTACTGAAGTGCCTCTTCTTCCCGCAAATCTTACATTCGGGTTTAGCCTCCTTTGGCTTGGACTGGTTATAGTTTAAACCGGTCTTACCCCTTTTACAAATTTGCATTGGGGTATTATTGCCCTTTCGCTTGTGATCCTTCAGTACACGATCTACAACGTTATTTATGGCTGTATTTAACACAGCCTTTAACTCGGTGCTCGTTATGTTCAGTCTTACATCATCATTCTGATCAACTAGGCGATTGTGAGCTTCAGAGGAGTCAGCCATGGTGAAGCTTTGAGGCTACAAACCAAGAAGTAATAATTTGCTTTAAGTATATGGCGAATTGTCGAATTTAATGACTAATTAGCCATGGTGTAAATAAACCATATAGGCCAATAGATAGTCCTTAAGTTAATTGATTATAAACCATCCTTGGCTTGTAAACATAATATAATCCTTCATATTTATTAGACAGGGGACATAAATCACGACTGTCAATGTCGTATTGACATTTTATATAGCACAAGAGCTTGTTCCCAAGGACTCTTGATGGCACAGGGGCCTTGTCATTAGGGAAAAATCTAGAACATGATCGATGATTCCTTTGGATCGGAAAATTCCATAGTTCATTGTCTTGACAAGACTTTATGAAATAATAACTATCTTTTCATATATACACCTTTTCCCATAGGTACACATCCCAAATGGATGTTTTGATGCGTACATCATGCTCGACGTTCACCAGTCATGATTCCTATTGATCACTTACACTAGCTAAGAGATATGGAAAAATCTTAATATAGGGATGACTAGTGTGATTTTATCATATCACTGTTGTCGGGAGTGTCAACACATTTTAAAGTGTTAACAATGATCTGAATCTCTTTTTAACCAGGTTTTACCATCTTAGCAAGGTCTACAATAACATTCAAGCTAGGTCAAACCTTTTAAGATTCTCTTTTAATATTTAAACTGACTGGAAGAGAATGATTTTTATCTTATTCAGGATGCTCACTTATTAATCCTAAATTATAAGTTAGTAATAGTACAAAAGGCTTAGTCAAGTAGACGAGTTTAATTTATAAGCCATGATTTCAGAGAATCAAAGCATTTAGGTTTGAACATAGTTCATTATCTTTCCTGGACAGAGAGTCAAAGACTACTACTGTCGTTGTCAAATTGACGATACAATATGGCCCGTAGGCGGATCAAGTGACATTACAAAACGATGTTTTTAGAAATTAATAATCATCACACTGATGATTGTAGTCATGATAATATTGATCATATTGACTATGAGGCTTGGGCAAAGCCCACTACCTTAGACAGGAACCCTAAGAGTTACAATTGTCATTGTCGTATTGACAATATTATAAAGTATAGCCAGTAGGCACTTCATCACTTAGGATGTCAATAATATGATCATCATATTGATGATATTAGTAATGATCACATTGATCATATAGATTAATAGGCTTGAGCATAGCTCACTACCATAGACAAGGAATCATAAAGATCACAATGTCAGTGTCTCAGATGGACAAAACGTTATAGCCCGTAGGCACTTCCCTTCTAAGGGATGGTTATAATATGATCAGCTTATAGGATGATATAAGCTATGATTTCTAAATCAATAGACTAGATACGAATATTGGAAAAATCCATTATAAAAAAAAAAGTACAGAGTTGCCCTAAGCGGGACTTGAAAAGAATAATGTTGTCCTCGAAGGGACTGAAAAGGTAAATACGTCCTTATAAGGATTATTGAGGAAATGATCTTCAGCAAAGGAGTTTCTTCTTCATTCAATTCCTGAATGCTTTCTCCTTGGTTGCACGTTTCATCCTAGCCGCTGTACGAAGGTCAGCAATATAAGGCTCTGGGTGTGGAGAATTCCTATTACGGTTTCTTCGCATGGCGACGTATCCAATATATAAAAGTTGGAAGTAAAATTCCCAGATGAGGATTGAGAGTATTCCTATGTTAAGTCTAGACTCAGAAGGTCAAAGAATGTGCTAATGTGTCATTGAGATTAAACACAAAAAGATAGTGTTTAATTCACTCAATGTTGGCTCTGATACCAACCTGTCACACCCCAAATTTCCATGTGTTACCGGTGGGCCCGGTAGGGGAGTAACGTGACGTGGTTGGCAACATCATAGTCAAACAACACAATATATAAATGCACAGCGGAAGCAAAAGGATAAATATATTACAATCCATAATAGTGTAACATCAAAGTATTACAACGGAAGTAAAGGATCCACAGGCGGATCGCAAATAAAATAACATGGTTCAACAGACTTTAGGCATCTAAGCTTGCGAGACTCTTTATTGATGCTAGGAGTAGCCAGCCAATTCCAATTAGTACCTGCACTTAGCCTTTTTTGGAAAATACGTCAGTTTACACTGGTAAATACAATCAACTGACTCATTTTGAAAAGGGTTTAAGAAAATGATTGTTTTGAATGCACATGGCACAAATAATATTTTATAACTTGGGATAATTATTTAAATATATAATACTTGTAGGGATTTACATGTTCCTTATGCGTTCAGTAGCCCGGATCGAGCCGGGTTAAAGATTAATCGACACACCACTATAATTAGGAGACACCAACGGCGTACGCCTACGCCGGGTGCTGAGGTCGTGGCCATTCGTAGAATGATGCCAGGGATATCCGGGACAACGGTCATTAACCCCCCAAAGGCTTTAAGTAAACAAAACAATATTAAACGAGACGTCTCAATACTTTCATTATCATTCATTCAATCAAAGATTCAACGTCCCGACCAAGCGGTATTTTATATACCGTACCCCAAGCCCGTATAGGGAAAATAAGTTAAAAGTATTTACCTGAGCTTAAATATAAATTCAATCCCAGCCGTATCAAATCAGCAAGTACAGATAGCTTTTACTGAGCTCCTAAATCTGGAACGAAGGTTTTTAATAACCTATTAGAATCCTAACGGGTCTTTAATTAAGCCTTGACTTAGACCGGTTAGTTTTCAAGAGGGAGATACGGTTCGTACGCACGATTAAACGAAGACCGGATAGAATGTGATTTAGACCCGACAAGTTTGAAGACTTGTTTAATATGGGTATATGATACACATTCTGGATTTTGAGATAAAACCGTTAAGGTTTGACCCGTTTCGGCTAATTTATGTAAACTAGTTACATAAACCGAACCGAACGCGCATGAAGTGTAACGGGTATCCGTAAGAGTCCTAAACAGGTTTCCTAAGTTAACACACCTTAAATAAGTTGTGATATCAGTAGGATATCACCCATGATGCCCAAAACGAGTTTAATCTCTTTATAAGCCCCGTAGGGGCATTTTGGTCATTTTAAAGATTATAAAAGGGTTTATTAAGTTTCTGTGAACCGGGTCTGAATACATCAGTAAAATAGTTTATTTTAATAGGTTATAACATTTGGTTATAAGTCTTATATGTCAAAATAGTTTTAAACCCAAACTATGCGTGTAATACGCGTATAAAGCCGTTTTAAGCGACGTACGGTTTAAAATACGATTCTGAGTTTTCTGATCAATTAAACAGGCTCAAAACACTCCATTTATTATTTAAAATCAGTAGCAATTGGATTGGCGTTAAAAGGATTTGTAAAACTCATTTTATGGCCTAAAAGGGCATATTCGGTATTTACCGAATTAAGGCGCTAATCCAAGCTTATGATCAGTTTAAAAATAATTAAAAATCTTTAAAAATCCTAAAATATTATTTAACCTCAGTGGGTAAAAGATTTGGTGTCAAAACTGAGTTTAGATAGGTTTTACGCTAATGGCGCCGTTTAATTAATAAACATGTTTATAAATACGTCATTAAGCATAACTCCTAATCTAGACTTCCGATTGACGTGAAATTTTGCAGACATGTTCAATAATCAGTATTAAAGACTTTTGCACTTTTACATTTTCTAAAATCTCGTTCTGCGGTCATAAGGGCATTACGGTCAATATTTAGGCGTTTATCGGAAACATCGGACGATTAGGGATTCGAGTGGCATAAACGCAGAGGCTTATACACACATGCAACTAGGTCCTAAAGGGACCCTAAGGCATGTCTAAATCTATTTAAACCGGGTCAGAACTGAGGTCAAAGCAAAAGTCAAACTTTTGCGTCTCTCGGTTCCGAATCGGTTCAAAACATAAAGTTGTCGAATCAAGCAAGCGTATACAAGTTTTTATACTTATTTTCAGTTGGTAATAATGATAAAATAGGCTATACGCCATTTACATCGCTAATCATGCATTAAACCAAACATAACAATTCTGTTGACTTTTTCGGAAGAAGTTTGACTCGATAAACGACCTAGTTAGGATTCGAATTAGTGAGTGCCCTTTTAGGGGTTTATCAACCATATAAATACCAACTTATAACAACCTTTGATTCGACTAAACTCTGGACCGATTATTTATTATCGAAAAGTCAAACCGTAGTTACGACGGTTTGATTTCTAGGCCAAAAACTAAGCATAAAGGAATTAGGAAAGGTTAGGCATACTTACACACAACTAATGGATGATGTGGAATGCTTGTGACCTGCTAGAATGCTTTGGAAATGCTCAGAAGTGATGAATGATCAATGTAGTAACATGTGGGTCTTTATATATAACTTCTAACATGCATGGATCATCGACAACTAAGCCTAGGAGGAAACAATAACATCCACAAATGTCCTACCAGCTAAAAACCATCTTAGGGCAGCCCAAGGTATGCCAAAAATCGATCAAAGTCGGTTAACAAACATGCAGGACACCTGCACATGTTTGCTGTCCAGATAAGGCAGTCGCGTAGCGCGACTGCAAAGCCCTTTAAGCCTCGCGCTACGCGAGGGTGTGGGTGACCTGATCAACAAGTTTCATTAATTGCAATTTCAGTCCCTGATCCTTCTAAACATCGCTTTCACTTGGTTTCTTGCATAAAGGGGCTTTAATATTGACATATAGGGGCTTTAAGACTTATACCATCTTTGTGAAGTCCTCGGGTAACTTTGTGATCACCCGAAAAGCCCTAATTTTCAATGTTGGCGATTCTAACCCTCACACACGGATTTTATCATAACTTTCTCATACGGTAATGAAACTTGGTGAAATTTTTATAGTACATTCTTGTGAGCATATTTAATCGTTACAAGGCTTCGGGTTTGCTTAAAAGGTCACTCAGAGGTACATCTTAACATGTTGACACATTTAACCCCTGTAGTTTGAAATCTCTCACTTTCTTTCACAATTCGCTTCGTATGATCCATGATCCATTAGTTTAAGGTTATAAACCTCATGTAGGGTTATCGTAAAGTATATTTATTCATTGTTGACACTTTGAACCCTTATATTTACATAGTTTCATTGTTTGTCAACTTTAGTCCTTCAAGAACATTCTTTCACACGTTCAAAGGTTATGACACGTGTCAAGACATTATAGGACGTAAATTTTCGGGGTGTTACAATTATAGGACGTGAATTTTCGAGGTGTTACAGGTTTTAATCTCGTGAGTTATCGTAAATGCTATATTAGTTACTTACCTAGTTCGTGTGCACTAGGTTACAAGACTAATCAATAGGCTAAGCTCTGCCTGTATAAATCTGCAATCTATCAAGGCTTATCTGTAGACTAAACTTTGCCGTATGAATCTGCATGCTTATAATGTGAGTCATTCTCTTTTTATCAAATTACTTTCAAAATCATGTTTATTTTCAAAGGTTATAATTACAGTGATTAAGTTTATGTAATCACCAAGTTACAGCCGGTATGTGGGGTTTTGTATACATTACTTGATAATCTTCACCATTGGGGCAGCCAAGGGGTGATATGACCATAGTCACAGACACCATTGGACAACGGGAGGGCCAATGGGTCGAGTGACAAATACTGTGGGTAGTTGGTTGATATCTGGAAACATTGTAATCTCTCTTAATACTGTAAATTATAACAAATGCATCGTTTTAAGCAAAATGAATGAACTCACCAGTATTTCCTGCTGACAAAACCTTTTTAAAACGCGTTTCAGGTAATTACAGTAGATTGGAGTAAGAGGTGGATACGGCACTGAAAGGCTTCAAGAAATGGCTTATTTTAATTAAATAAAATTAAGAAATATTGTTTTATGTAATTGGGTTTATCCCTTATTAAAGCTACCTTTGTAAAACATGGGTTTATCCCATCTATTTAATAAATAAAATCCGGTGTTTTCTAAACTCTGATATTTTTCCTAACTCACGGTCCTGATGAAATTTCCGCTGCAATATTTTTCAAAATAATCAACGGTACCACTTGGCTGTTCGCGGCTCCCGATTCCGTCCAGGGTGGGTCGGGGGTCGTGACACATTAGCATGATTGTAACTGTAGATTGTATATGCTTTAGGATTGTAATTGGAGATTGTATGATGGGATAACACCGAATAGAATTGTTAAGGCTTTTAAATCAAGTAGAGTTGTGTTCAAAGATTAACAAACAAATACTTCTCCAATACAAGAGCTATATATATGATGATAAGCTGTTATGGGAATTATGTAATTTTTTAGAGGGAAAAAGTTTTGTTGAGGATAAAGTGGCATAACAAAGATTTATGACTGTGTGTTTTAAGCTCTTGAAATTTGTACAAATGTGCTCTCTAATTGAGTGATTGGTCCAATCAAGCTTCAAATATATCAAAATGAACACATTTGTAGTTTTAGGAGAGAATGTATTAATAGGCTAGATTTTGGCATGGGTTAGAATGTTGACTGTTGTCAGGACAAGTTTTTTTTTTTACAAAAGGTATTTCAAATGGTGTTTGCATGAAATGGTGCTCTTGGTGGTCCTATTCTGTGATATGTCAGGGTTGTGGCATCATATGCAATATCTTAGAATTTTTTATATGGTGAACTTGAAAAATAATATCCAAACTAATATTTTTGAGATACCAGATGCCAAAGATGGATGGTTATGAAGCAACTGAAGCAATTCAAAGGGCAGAAATAGGAACTGGTTTGCATATTCCGGTTGTTGCACAGACAGTGCATGCCATGCCATGCCATCAGATGAAGCTAAATGCCTAGAGGTTGGCGTGGATGCATATCTAACGAAAGTGAAACGTATTGACCGCAAGCGTATAGTTTCTTATTAACCTTGGTCATATTTGATGTGTTTGATGTGCGCATCGAACGACTATAAAGTGGCATAACAAAGATTTATTGACTGCAAGCGTATAGTTTCTTTTAGTGAAATTAAATCATTTAGTGAAATTAAACATGTTTTGTGGGTTCGTTATGCTTCTCTTGTGTCTAAACTTAATCAGTCGACAAGTTTAATGTATTCTTAAGTATAATGGGAATGTGAATTCATTAAATAATTTCATATCATATTTTACATATAAACGTAGGCTTACATTTAATGTTTACGATGTACCCGCGTCCATCGGACGAGTGTCCACCTAGTAGGTGTAATGGGAGAGACTTGGTTGAAGGGTTACAATAATTTTTTTTTATTATTTATTGTTGTATAATAAATATTTAGTTAAAAAGTCAGATCAGATAACTTAATAAGTAAAAACCCAGGTAACATAAAAGGTTACTATATAATTTTGTATGTTATCATCTCGTGTAATTTAAAATTTTCATATAAAAGTAAAAAATAAAAGGTTACTATATGATTTTTATGTTATCATCGGTTAAATTTAAAATCTATACATATAAAAGTAAAAAAGTCAATTAGGAAAGGGCAAGAAAGAAGACCCTCTACAACTCAGACGTACATGTGCACTGCTTTATTTTTCAGTTGTCAAAAATGCCCCTACTTAACCTAACAAAATTATAAAAATACCCATCATCTTATTCCTATGGTTTCTCTAATTGTCTCTGCAACAACGATTCTCGCCGAAAAAAAAATCAGTTAACAGAGCAGCTTCGTCCCAGTTGTTTTTTTGGCCGGAAAATTTTCCGGTTATGTACCTTCACGCAGCTTTTCTTGCTGCAACAATTCTACACTACCGTTAAGAAGTTGAGTCGTAGTCCGTGCTATAACTCGTTTAATGCTAGGTCAGCCCGGTTTCCTAGTGAATTTGAAATTAATATATTAGATCTATTAATAAATAAAAAAAGTGAATATGGTGTAGTATTTAGAAACATCATCTTTGATGTTTACAAATTGTTGGAATTCACGAACTTTTGCACGTGTTACAAGATTATAAGCCATGAAAATCTTTCTTGCTTTTTCGTGGATTCCTTTTACTTTAACGTCTATCAAATAGATGTCACATATGCCTTTTTATAGCGGGCGGGGCAGAGATTTGGGGCATGGATTAACACGTGGAAATCGAGCCCTCCGCTGATGAGTAACGTGTCCGTGAGGTATGGCGGGGCGTGACTAGCCCGCGTGGCTTGGCTAGCTTTATTAAAATTAAAAAAAAAACTAAAATTAAAAATACACACAACATTTAAAAAAACTAAAATTTTATTAAAATTTCCTAAAAATTACAAAATTCTACAAAAAAAAAAAAAAAAAACCTAAAGCGTTGGGTAGATTTCGAAAAGGGCGAGCTTGTCAAACGGCTTCCGCCTTCCGCTCCTTGCCCCGGAACTCGATGTTGGCCACCGCCACCCGGTCTTCGTGACTTATCTCACCGCCCGTGACACTATCGTAGTAGGCTTTAAAACGGTCGTAGCTCGCGCCATTTGTGTTGGCACGCGTTTAAATTGTGCCGGTCGTTTCCCACGATATGCCGGTAGCTAGCAAAAGCTTCCGGCCAGTAACGGGTCTCACCGGGTTGGCGACCCTTCATCGCGTCCACGACGCTCGTGACAAGGGCTAGCTCTTCCTCATGCGTCCAAGAGGCCATCGATCAAGTGTTTGTGGGTAGCGGTTCGGGTAGGTGACTTGGGTTGGGGTAGCGATGTGGACAGCTGGTGGGGTTAAGGGTTATATAGCGATGTGGACAGGTGAGTGGGTGAACCGTTTGGCTTAGCCAAACGGTTATATTTTGAAATTTAAACATGGCCCGCTATGACCTAGCCAACAAGAGAATAGGAGCCGGCACGTAGGACCGCTAGGCATGCCCAACGCCCGGGCTTAAACTCCCGCCCAAGGGGCCACACCCAAACCCAAGCCCACCCGGGGTGGTGACTTGGGCGTTTTCAGTCAACCCCCGCCCCATACCCCATAGTCTTACATAGGGTGGTAATTCTTGACATGATCTGTTAACCTAACCTGAATTTGACACGAAAAAACAGGTTTGGATCGACTAACACGACCGAATTTAAAAAACGGGCCGGGTTCGGGTTGACCTGTATTAAAAATAGGCCGGGTTAAGGTTGACCATGTATAAAAACAGGTTGAACCATTAACCCGTTTAACTATTTAGAAAAAAACATTTTATATTTTTGTTTTTGTTTTTGTTTTTTTCGTTTCTATTTGACATGGTTAGTTATAATAATGTTAGCTTTCACACATTATATTATTTATCTGTCACATTCATACTCGTCATTAAACATGTTATCTATAACCTGCTTAAAACCTAACAACTCACTTATAAATCGTCATCTTGTAATGACTCATTTAAAAATATAGGTTAAAACGGGTCGAGTTTGGGTTGACCTGAATTTATATAGATCAGGTTAGGGTTGAAATCTTTAACCCTAATAATAATATGGGTCGGGTTTGGGTTGAACATTTCAACCCAACAAACCATAACCCATCAACCCACCAACCCGACATGAAATCTTACATGACAAGTTGTTAGTTGTAATGGAACACCATACCACTAGACAAATATATTATCTATGTAATATTGGTTGTGTTTATAAGTTTGAAACAGCTATTGTAGGTTAAAACAAGTTTCTAAAGCTTGGTATGACACTTTGTTTAAGTTCCTACTTTCTTATAATTACACAATAGGTATTGGATGGTGGGGGTGCAAATGACTTGATCCCCTCATATGTAAACTACTATTAATACATTAACCTGATTACTTGGGATTGTATTCCTGCTGACTCAAACCACTTAGCCGAGGGTAACGTCATCTTCAAAAGAGTGGCTTACCACATTACGCATTAATAACTTAATTAATTATCTTCCTATATTCCGACCCTTTAGGATTGTATTCTTGTTGACTCAAACTACTGGGTTGAGGGTAACGACACCTTCAAAAGAGGGGCCTACTACTATAACTAAGATAATCTCTTAAAAAGTGCAAAAGTGCGGAAATCATCAAAGGTTACATTAAAGGCGAGTAGGATCCAAGTGATTCATCTTGTCTATCTATTTTTATTTTATTTTTATTTTCAGCATTTTTAGTTTTTACTTTTCATGTTTAAAATCTTTTCTAAACTTTTGATTTGATTAGACGTTGAGGATAAACCGGTATTAAAAGCTCTTGTGTCCTTGGACAACCTCGGTATCTTACCAACGCTATACTACGCTCATGATGGGTGCACTTGCCCATATGTGTGTTTAGTGTTAGTAGAATATCATATTTTATAAATTTAAAACTTGACTAAAGTGTTAAAAGGGGCTAAAAATATAACTAAAAACATATCACACTCGACACGCATCATCTCTCCTTGGAAAGGAGTCGTCAGATTCATCAAAAGGGGAAAGCTAAGCCCCAGGTATGTTGGACATTTTGAGATTATTAGAAGAATAGCACCTGTAGCCTATCAGCTACAACTGCCAGAGGAAATAACAGGAATACATGATGTATTTCATGTATCTAATCTCAAGAAATGCTTAGCCGGTGAATCACTAGTAGTATATCTTAAAGATATAGAGGTAAATGAGAAACTAAAGTTTGTAGAGAAGCCAATACAAATTGAAGACAGGAAAGTCAAGAATCTCAAGCACAAGAGATTAGTTTTAGTCAAAGTAAAATGGGATTCCAAGAGAGGACCAGAATACACATGGGAGCTTGAATCAGAGATGCAAAGGAAATATCCATACCTGTTCCAGTAGACCTCGAGGACGAGTTCTAAAACAAGGTGGGGAGGATATAACAACCCTCCTAAAATATTTCCGACACCCCTCGTATATTTAGAATGTCCTTATACGTCCTAAAATACACACTATATACGAGATTGGACCCTAAATACCTTTATATAATTAATGATAAAATGAAATCAAAATCCTGGTGTCGCTCGCGGGCCGCGAAGACCATAGTGGTCTCTTACGCGGGCCGCGACAGCTCAAAGTCAGGGCGACACCCTGAGCTGCCATGTGGCAGCAACGTGTTGGGTCTAGGGTTTGAGTCGGACAAGCTAGGGCCTACCCTAGCTGGCCTTGCGGGCCGCGTAGGCCCTCTCCTTCTCTTACGCGGGGCGCGGCAAAGTGTCTAACAAACACTATAAATAGATGCAATCGGCCTTCAGTTTACATTCGTTCAATCTCTCGATCTCTCTCTAATATTCTGCATAGCAAATATAATACTAGGCATTATACCCCCTTAAATAACGAAGTTCTGCCTCCTTGTAAGTATCATAACCCTCGGTTACGTATTAGATACGCTGCCCGATTGATCTAGTGCTCCGTAACGGCTGTAGGGATTCTGCCCGATGTAGTTGTTGGAGTTCTGTCTCGGGGAGGGTATAACTAATGTAAATATTGGGTTATTATACTAACGCGTGTGCATTGTGTAATTAATAGATAATCACCAGGAAAATCACAGGAAAAAAACCCTAAAGTAGCAATGTGAGTAATCCTCATTTTTGCAAACTGTTTTTACAAAACCTCAATTGTTTTAATTTATATTTAACAGTGATTGAGTATTTGTATTCTACAATTATCGTCGGTATGTTGGGGGTTTGTATACAAAATTGGTTACTACACTGTGAGTAGTAACATGACCACAAGTCGGGTTGACAGTACCGTGGGTGGTAATTAAAGTTGAAAAATAAACAAATGTAATTGCGAGATCGCCCTCAATACTGTAAAACTGATAAAATTTGTCTTGATTAAATTGGGATTCACTCACCAGCATTTCCCACTGACAAAATGCTTTTAAACGCGTTTCAGGTAACAAAATGTGAAAGCCAAATAGAAGCCAGCTGGACAGCACTAAAGGCTTGGAAAAGTGGCTATAAAGTTATCTAAAATAAAGAGGATGTTTTATTAAATAAAATAGGATTTATTCCTATAAAAATGTGTGTACTTGAAACTTGAGAATTTCCCATGTGTTTAATATTATAAAAGTGTGGTATCTTACTCTGATAAAATATTTCCTAACTACGGTCCTGATGTAATTTCCGCTGCCAAACTGATAAACACCGATACCACTAATGCTGGCCGCGGCCTCCCGTTCCTGGGAAATCTAGGAGACGGGGGTTGTGATAATTAACCCATCAACCCACCACCACCCGCCACCCACCTGCCATCAACCCACCACTACCCACTAAGAAACTTCCACCACCAACGTCCACCTGCCGACCACCACCACCTGCTGACCACTGCCGCTACTCAAACCATCTAAAACAATGCTACCATCACCCTCACCGCCACCCCCACACCACCTGAAAATGCCACCATCACCGTAAACCACCTGAAACACCGCCACCATCACCATAATCACTTAACCGCAAACTATGAAACCGCCACATCGCCCCAAATCACCACAAACACCCTGAAACCACCACCATCACCTCGTCGGAACCCTAACTTCATCGCTACCGCTAACACTACCACATATAACATCCACCATCCACCACAAACACCCAACCACCACCACCACCATCATCCAAACACCCACTCCACCACTACCATTCATATTTGCATAAAACCCCCCCACCGTAACTACACCATTATTCCGATCTGCGATGAAGAAGAAGTGCCCGGAATGATTGTGTTGTTGTGGTGGCCGGAATGATTGTGCTCTGATGAAGAAGTTGCTGTTGTGGTGGGTGGATGGATGTGGATATGAATAGGGGACTGATTTCATGAATGGTGGTTGCAAGAGGAGGCGGTGGTGGATGTTTGGTGGTGGACTCGCGATGGGTTCTTTTTAGAGAGAGGGGGGTGTCCAGGTTTTTAGAGAGAGAAATGATAGTGTGGTGGGAAAGAGAGAATGGGTTTTATATAATTAAAAAAAAGTTTATTTACATATTATGATGTTAAAAGACAACAATACCCTTATATGGGGCCCATATGATCAGATTTAACAAGAAATATTAACTACTTTAGGGTTAAAGACGTAACGTGCAAGGATTTTTCAAATAAATGGTAAAACCTGTCAAAATTCGTTAAAAAAGAAACTGCCTAAAAACAGTATGCCCAATATCCAATTATTTCTCTCACTCTCATCTCTCTCTTAAAAGCCCACGTAAATTACATTATGTATATTAAAAAGATAATGGAGTTATTTATTTATAATTTTTATGTCCTGTTTTTTAACAACAAATATTATTCGTACTTTATTTTATCCCAATAATTCTAAGTGACTATCGTTTACAAGTTTGAACATGGGACATTCCTAAAAAAAACATACGCATTTATCAAGTAGGCTAGCTCCACGTTAACTTTTTAGATGATGTTAAACTAAACCCAACTTAAATGATGGATCCAAATAATAAAAGAATTCGATTTAGTGTACTTCGTAATACTTTCTCATCCAGCTTTAATTATGATTTCTTTTAACGGCCAACGAAATAAATGTCTGGTTATCCGGGGTAACCCAATAGCAAAAGGCTATCTCATACGCTCGTAACCGCAGACAACGCTAGGTAGTCTAAGCCCACCATCACCAGTTTCGGGGAAAACCCGCCGTCCAAAGACCCACTACAATAAATCCCAATAGGGTCAAATTTGAACTTGAGGCCTCTGACCTCAAACCAAACCTTCATTCCCCTCTAATGTCAATTAAGCTATAACTCATTGGTTTAATTATGATTATTTAATTCATTTTTATTAAAACATGAATAAAATAAAATAAAATCATTCAAATTTATATTATAATTAATATCAAATTACATGTACTCAAAATGCATTGATTAGTCATGTTGTCTTTTAAGGAGTCAAGCTACTCACGAGCTACTCGAGATCGGTTCGCAAAAAAAACTTGAAACAAGTCGAGTTAATCGAGTTTGAGCTCAAGCCTAAAAGTAAGATTATTTAGTAACCGAGCCTTACTTATCGAGCTCAATCCGGTTCGTGAGCCTAACGAGCTCGAGGGTGAAAACTATCCACAAGCCGAGCTCGAGATTAAAACTATCAACGAGCCGAGCTTGAGCTTTAGAAACAAATCTCGAACCGAGCCAAGCTTGAACTTTCGTAAGTAAACGAGTTACAGCTTGAGTTCGAGTCTAGTCGAGCTTTGGTTTGGCTCAGCTCGTTTGCTTAGTGTTGGTGCAGCCCATGATGTCACCTCATTCTAAGTTACAAGCTATTGTCTCTTAAAAGAATTAAAAAGCCATATATGCACATATGAACATTGGTTCCAGATGTCCACATTATTAGCCATAAGTAACAATCATTTCAGGGCATTCACATGCTCAAATATTTGGAGGCCACTAATTCTAGCATTAGTCGACACATATTACTAAAAACATGAAAACTATTTGGAGACCCTTACAGTTCCAAATACAATATACGTGTGAGATTCATATTTCTCACATCGTAAGCACATTGAGGAAGCTAACATAGGTACAAATGAAGTATCTATTAGGTGATTTCAACAAACATTAACACATGAGAGAGGTGGACACACGTCTTAAGAGCATAAGTTACCTATAAATCGCAGGTGTAATCCATAAAAAAAGATCAATATTTATCTATAAATATCAAAAAGATTGATGAGAATCTTATCTTCTAATTTTGAATCAAATTAGAGAATTGATCGGATTTTTTGTCAGAGACTCTTTCTCGCCAAGGAGGAAAATCGCAACGAGAAGTTCGGTTTTTTGTGGCGGAGAAACCAATAGGCGTGTCACGGAAAAGCGAGGAGGCTTAGTGAATCATTTGGTGACCAAGGACAGATCAACTATGTTGGTGGATGATCAAGAAGGAAGAGTCTGATATGGTAGCAAAACTACGATCAAAGAAGGGTTCAATCTGTTTTACATAAACGATGAACGGTGGTTCGAGTTAGTAGGTGTCACGGGAAGTACCGTTGGGTTACAAAATTATGTTATTTTAGTAACATTATAATTTTTAAACAAATAACTTTATATTTTTTGTTTTAAATTTACACTTTGGTCCATTATTGACCCATAGTTATCCAACTTTTTTTCCTTGAACCGGTTAGAGATACATGTAAAATGGTTGAATTTGTCACTCTAATTTTTTTTTTTTTTTTATGATAATGTTGAATACTTAAATATAGGTAAGAGATGAGATAGAGCAACTCATGGATGATGATGGAGATATGGCTGAAATGTATTTGATTGAGAAGAAAAGGCGTATGGAGTCATTATTCTACGGTGGAGATTAATCTTTGGCAGGACACAAATCAATGAATGGGATTCAATCTATTTTTGCTTTGATTTCTCCTGTTTCTTCACCTCTAACTGGTAGAAGTTTTGACGGAAATTTGAGCCTTGCAAGGAGCTTGCATGAGAGCACAAGTAGTTTAGAGAGTGCGATAGCGCTACTGAAAACATTGGGAATGCCGTTGGAGGCTTATTTTATCATCATTGATAACACCCCTAATAAGCTTACAATTTGTATATTAAATCGTATAGAGGTGGCAAATTCACCTATTATCTTAAAATGGGTTGATTTGTGATATGTTTTTTCTTTAACGGGTCAAATATCTAGCCTTTAAAAACTTAGTTATAAATGGAATGGTTCTGAAGTAGACAAAAGTGTGTTCAGAGGTTAGTTTGATTGACTTTTCTTAAAATATTGCACATATAGTATTTAATGCTTTAATATATAAGATTCAAGAAAAGATGGACAAAAATGTTTGTGAGTCACCTGACCCGTCGTGATAAATCCCGTTACAACGCATAACCAAGCCTGGTCATATTGCAGCCTATAAATTAGAATGTTATTGGGGGATTAATGATTGGATTAACAACTTTATTGGTGATTATTTTTTTTTTTGTGTACTAGCTAAAGGAATATATCGCTGATACCAAAATAATTCTTCTTTCATCACCATATTACTAAGCTCATATTGAATGTTTGTTTTCATTTTAGGTATTGCAACTTTGTACACATTGAAGGAAAATGCGCTTATTTTGGTGAGAATTGTTAATTTTCATACCCTTCTCTTGGATTCTTGCATTGATTATATTTCATCACCCGACTTAATAATAAGTTTTTGGCAGTTAGAGAGATTAGAGCAAGCTGGTGATGTAATTATTTCCGTTCTTTAGGTTGATGCTTCAAGTTAATAGAGTAGGTTATACTTGGCCTCCTTAAGTGTTTCACATATTTTCTAGAAGGTGGCAAAAAACTCATCCTAAAAAGAAAAAGGCCAAATAGCTGGAAAGTTCCCCAATGTGTAGAGTTAACCATTTTGACCCATTTCGCACCTGTACAATTAAGTTAAGCTTTCTGACCCATTTCGCACCCTTACACTGTGTTCCCGAGTCTCATTTAACAGGGGGAGGGGAATGAAAATAAATTAAGAGAGAAAAGGAAGGAAAAGATGTGATTTTTTTTCGTGTTCCCGGGTTTAATGACAAGTAAAGGAAAAAAGAAGAAATCAAGCATTTTATGTGTTCCCGAGTTAGGAGGAAAAGAAAAGAAAGGAACAATTTTACTATTATACCCTTTAAACATAAAACATTTTAATTAGATATGAGGGCAATTTAGTAATTAATAATATTTTCTCTCCTAATCTCTCCAATTTGGGAGGATACATATATTAACAAATTTTCTTCCCTTTTCCCTCCTTTCCCCTCCCCTTCTATCCTTAAAAAATCTCAGAAACATGTTTTTTTTTTTTTTTTTTTCATATTTTCATCTCTTTTCTTCTCCCCCCTGTTAAATGAGACTCGGGAACAAACTTTTACAGTAGAGTTAACCGTTTTGACTCATTTCGCACCAGTACAATAGAGTTAACCCTTTTGACCCATTACTCAACTCGCATGACTTGTCCATTTTGGCCACCACAATTTTATGTGTTTAATTGGAAGCTTTAGCCACAGGTATGAAGCTGAACTTGCTATAACATGATTAAATTGTCGCGGGATAACTCTTTAATAATCTTTAAAATTTGTGTGTAGATTTATATGCTTTGACAAGATATTTTGATGCTAAAGATCGAACAATTGAAACAAATAACGACGAATCTAAGCTTTGGTAAGACCAACTTTAGGACTAACTTCCTGCTAATGAACCTGGTGCCTCAATTTTGAGGATTTATACCTGAAAATAGTAGATTATGGATATTACTGGGTTCGCCAAAATTAGTTGCTACTATTAGTTTTTTTTAATATCATTATATTTTCTTTAACCTTGGATCTACACCTATAATCATAGTAGATGACTATAGATACATTGATTTATTGCATAAACCAAAATTGAAACTTTCATGTTGGTACACAAATGAGTTCAGAGGAGACATTTTGATAAAGTAATATGACATTTATATGGAAAGGTTTTGGGGTTTACTAAAACATGTTTGCTCTATGTTGATCAATGGTTATTTGTTTTGAAGATGAATTTTGTATATGGCTGATTAGACGCAAAATAGAAATAAAGAAGAAAATAATAGAAAAAAGTAGTGCACTTGAATCACTATATCAAGGTAGAGTGGCTGAATGACAAGAATGATAACACCAAGAAGAAGATTGAGTGATCATATTTTGTATATTATAAGCAATTGTTCCGGTGTGCTTATTGTCTTCATACATCAAGACATTACTTTGTAAGTTTTATTTGAAGGATCCTATTATTTGCTAAATTAAGTATACTGTGTGTAGGAAACCATGGAGCAGCGGAGACAACAGGAGTGGAAGAATTATCGTGGACGTCAGACCAAAAAGCAGGAGGCAGCGGCAAGAAGAACATGGAAACCAACCATTCCGACCACAAATGTGTTCGTTTCTAACATTCCGAACGGCTGCAGGGAAGAAGAAGTTAAGGCAACCTTTAAAGATTTTGGCAACATTGTCTCGGTTTATGTATCGAGAAGAAAAGATAAGCAAGGGAACTTCTTCGGTTTCATTCGTTTTGCTGAAGTGGCAGATAAGGAAGCACTCATAAAGAGCATGGGCACGATGGTTTTAGGAGGTGCTAAACTGGGTGTCAACATTGCTAAATATGATAAGTGGAACCAGGAAGGAAGCTTGGAAGGTAACAGGCAACAACGGTCACGGGTGGCTGAACAGAAGACATGGGTGAGACCAAATTATGGAGAGTTACCTAAACCTTTTCCGGTGGGAATAGGAAGAAGTTCTTACAGTGATATCGTAGCGGGGAGTAAATCAAAAGAGACTAGCAAGACCATCATATTAGCTCCGGAAGCATCGATAGCTTCGGAGGAATGGAAAACTTCGGCTGTGGTGGGTGAAGTGAAGACGATCCACTTATTGGCTAATGTTAGCAAGGAAATGGAGCAAATCGGAATTTCGGGGGTTCAAATTAAATATCTAGGAGGGATGAACGTGCTTATCATCTTCGAAACTCTGGAACGGGCTATAGACGTTATGGAAAACTTGACTGATAGGTGGAAGACAATATTCCGATCCCTCGAACATTGGTCGGAAAATTTCCAACAAATGGATAGGTTAGCGTGGCTTACTATCCGAGAAGTATCAGCGCACATTTGGAACGGGGAGACTTTCGATCTCATTGCTAACAGTTTCGGTCGTATAACCGTTTCTTCGGAGGCTACAGGTGCCGATGGTAATTTAACTTTTGATAGAGTGGGGATTCTGACAAAATCTAAGACTCGTATTCATGAACAAGTGGTTGTGAGATGGAAGAATCAAGGGTATACTATCTGGGTGGAAGAAGATCATGAACCATGGTCTCCAAAGTTTCTGGTCAGAGGTGAATCATCAGGCAACGTTAGTCATTCTCCGGTGGTGGACCGGAACGATGTTGACCGGAACGAGATTCACGGTGGCGAGTCAGTTATCGGAGATCGAGAAACATCGATGGATTACGAAGAGACGGGGGAGCACGCGAAGGAACAAGTGTGCATGGGGAATACTAACGGTTCATTGAAGAATGTGCATTCTACATTGGAAAACCACATTGCTGAAAAGGCGTCTGAACATGTTCTTGGTACGGGAGTAGGCCAGGCTGAGGATATTGTTCATAATGGGCCAGATAAGACAGTTATGGACACTCATAGGCCCAATTCTAGAAAACGATTAAGGAGATCATCTCCTTCTGGATCTTTTGGGGCCCAAGACAGTAGTGGAGAGGAGGAGTTGTGGGACCTTAATTCACCTCCTGGTTTCACCCAGAATAGTTCTCTCAGAAAGCAGAATCGTAAAGGAAGATCTCATAGAGTTGTAACGCCGTCGATGACGTCTATTTCTAAGGACAACCTGGATCAGATTTTAGCCTCAATCAATGAAGCCAAGGAGTTTTTTCAGAAAGCCCAAAATGGGATTAATACTGGAGAATTATCTCAGCAAAGGGGATTTAGCGAGAAGGCCATGGGCGACAATGAGATAAATGGAGAAACGGTTAGTACGGTTACAATCGGGAAGAAGGTCGGTATTGAATTAGACAAATTCAATAATCAGGTCAGTGCCCTAATCTCAGGTGAGGTGTTTGCTTTTGGTAATCAATGACTATCTTTAGTCTGAATATAAGAGGGATGGGAGATAAGGATAAGGCAGATTGGGTCAGAAAAATTAAATGTGATCATAAGGTTCAGTTTATGGGGTTCCAAGAATCGCAAATGGGAGAGTTGAAAGATAGGGATATTCAACGATACTGGGGTAATGCGGGTTTCTGTTTTGAAGCGGTGAACGCGGCGGGGAGATCAGGGGGGATTGTTAGTGTGTGGGATGCCAGTTACTTCTCGCTTGGGGAAGTGATCAAGCATCGTTATTTTTTGCTGGTGTCGGGTCGAGTGGTGGGGTACGAAAATCCTTTTTGTTTTGTAAATGTTTATGCGCCTCAAAGCAATGTCAAAAAGGGAATTCTGTGGGAAGAATTATATCAAACGCTATTGGGAAGGGTACTGCATCGTTTTTGGCGATTTCAATGCTGTGCGGGTTGAGGAGGAGAGAAAAAAATTCTAGATTTGATATAAACAGTGCTAATGACTTTAATGCATTCATATCACGTACCGGGATCGAGGAATTTCCGCTGAAAGGCAGACGATTTACGTATTGCAAAGGGGTGGGTTCTAAGGCGAAACTTAGCAAGCTTGATAGATACTTGGTTACTTTTGAGTTTGCTGAAGCGTGGGCAGATGCGTGCTGTTTGGCTTTACCTCGATATTTATCGGACCATTCTCCAATTCTTTTAATGACGAATCCGATGGATTTCGGGCCAATTCCGTTCTGATGCTTTAACTCTTGGCTGGATAAGGAAGGCATTGATAAGGTATTGAAGGAAGCAAATGGTTCTTTTGCGATGGATGGTCCAGCCGATGTGGTGTTAGCAAAAAAATTAAAATATTTTAAAGAGGTCCTGAGAGACTGGTTGCAAAAGTCTAAATTGAAAGAAGGGGAGTTGATAGAGGTTTTACGGGAATATTTTAACAAATTAGACATGGAATGGGAAAGTAGAGATCTTAATGAGGAAGAACTGTGGACCTATGCGGAGTGCAAAACAGGGATTTTGGAAGAAGAAAGTAGAAAATCTAAAGATCTTAGACAAAAAGCGCGCTGTAATTGGGCCTCGTATGGTGATGACAATTCAGCGTACTATCATCGGATCATCAAGAGTAAGGAAGTCAAAAATCGGTTTCATGGTGTCGATCTGAATGGGGTTTGGTGTAACAACCCAAAGATTGTTAAAAGAGAAGCTCGAAATTTTTTTGCAAATAGATTCAAAGAAACTATGAGTACGAGACCTTCCATTCAGTGTCATAACATCAACCGATTGTCGGATTTGGAGGCTGAGAGTTTAATAATGTCGTTTACGGAGGAGGAGATAAAAAAAGCGGTGTGGAGTTGTGATGATGACCGGGCTCCCGGCCCGGATGGTTTCAATTTCCGATTTCTTAAAAGATTTTGGAACCTGGTAGGGCAGAATTTTTACAATGTTATGCAGAATTTTTATGATTCTGAAACTATTAATCAAGGATGCTCGTTTTCGTTTATTGCCTTGATACCCAAAAAAAGAGATCTGATGGGGTTTAATGACTTCCGGCCTATAAATCTTTTGGGATGTATAAGTAAAGTTATTTCAAAGGTACTAGCGGAGAGACTTAAACGAGTGATTGGATCGGTTATTTCGACATCTCAATCAGCTTTCATCAAAGATCGAAATATCATCGATGGTCCTCTAATTATAAATGAAATAATCTCGTGGGCTAAAAAAAGAAGGCGAAATTATTACTGTTCAAAATTGACTTCGAAAAGGCTTATGACCACATCAGTTGGGATTTTTTTGGAAGAGATTCAAGCTCAAATGAATTTTCCTTCAAAATGGCGTAGATGGATGAAGGCTGTTCTGGCGTCGGCTAGATCCTCGGTTTTAGTAAATGGATCTCCTTCTTTCGAGTTCCAATTTACTCGAGGTGTTAGACAAGGTGACCCTATTTCACCATTTTTATTCCTCATAGGCATGGAAGCTTTCTCGTGGATGATGGAAAAAGTGATGGTTGAAGGTATTTTTCATGGTCTTAAACTTCCTAATAATGGTCCATTATTGTCCCATTTATTGTTTGCGGATGATGCTCTTTTGGTGGGAGAATGGAGTCGAGAGAACGTGAAAAATATGGCTCGCCTCCTAAGATGCTTTAACCTTGTCTCGGGTCTAAGTATCAATTATGGGAAATCAAATTTGCTCGGTGTCAATGTGGTGCAAGGAGAGGTTGAGGGGGTAGCGAGAGAGATTGGTTGCAAGAACGGGATTTTCCCATGTAACTACCTCGGGTTAATGATTGGAACCAATATGAATAAAGTGGGGAACTGGAAATCGGTCTTGGATGCTTTTGATAAAAGATTGGCGGTCTGGAAGAAAACAACTTTATCGGAAGGGGGCGTCTTACTCTCCTCAAAGCGGTAATGGAAACCATCCCCACTTACTACTTTTAGCTTTTTAAAGCGCCCGTGAAGATTATAAAACAACTTGAAGCGAAAAGAAGATCTTTTTTCTGGGGAGTATCAGAAGTTAAAAATAAAGTGTGTTGGGTTAAGTGGGAGAAGGTGACAAGACCGAAAGAGGATGGGGGCCTTGGCCTTACCCCGTTACGGGATACAAACATTGCTTTATTATCTAAATGGTGGCGGCGGTTTAAAATAGAGAAAAATGCGCTTTGGAGAAAGGTTATTGAAGCGATCCATAACAACAAGAAAGACTATTCGTATATGCCGGTGATTAAGTCAGTGGCGGGTGCATGGAAGACTATTGTGGGACTGCAAAAAAGTTTAATTCAACAAGATATTGACCTGGAAAAATTAATAGAATGTAAAGCTGGAACGGGTGACGAAATACGGATGTGGTGGGACACTTGGGCAGGGAACGAGCCGCTTTATAAAATGTTTCCAGACTTGTATAAGATTGAAAAAAAGAAAAGGATTATGCTTAAAGATTGTTTCAGTAAGGAAAATGGGGGATATGAAATGGAAATGGAGATGGAAGAAACAAAGACTTAATCAAAAAGAGAAAGAGGACCTAAAGAATTTAGAAGAATTATTACAACAGGTGCACATTTCGGGCGACGCGGATCAATGGATATGGAAGCCGGATGATAAAGGTATATTCTCGGTAGCTTCGATGAAAAGCCTTTTAATAAAGTCCTCTAAGATTCCAAAAAACTTCTCATGGAAATGGAATGGATGGGTTCCAAAGAAATTCAATACTTTCATGTGGAAGGCTGTGAACAATAACATCCCTACGATGTTGGCTCTTAAAGGAAGACAAGTGAATGTGACCGATACTTTATGTAATCTATGTGGAGAAGCGGATGAAGACGCAGACCATCTCTTGACCTCTTGCTTGGTTACTACAATTGTGTGGCAGTTTATTAGTGAATGGTGCAACATCTCAAGTCTGTTTGCCTTCTCAACAAAAGACTTGATCAATATTCACAGCCATGTGAAGGCTAGTAAGAACAAGAGGAAGGGTATACAAGCTGTGATCTTCACGGCTGCATGGTGTATCTGGAACGCTAGGAACGAGGCAGTGTTTCAAAACAAGGTGATTTGTATTAACAAGATGAAGGAAAACATTAAAGCTCTAGGCTATCTTTGGGTTAAGAATCGATCCCCATGCTCAAATTTAGAATGGAAAGATTGGTGTAATTTTGCCTTGTAATGTTTGTTTTGTTGTGGGCGCTAGTGATTTGCTAGGTGCTTTTGGTTGAATGAAAGTTGTCGTTCAAAAAAAAAGTATACTGTGTTATAAGCATTTCGAACAGTATCGATTGATTCAGATCGTCACTATACTGGTACCGATATTCATTTATTGTCGCAGACGAAATTGTATAAATAAAAAATTACCGAAATCAGAAACCATATGTAAGGCCCCAAACCGAGCACCCTACAGTTGGGTCACATCACAGTGTACTGTTTGAAAATAAGTCTTTTCTCAAAAAATTGCGCAGCGGAAATTTTAATTAAAACAATACTTGATTAAATAAAAAGTCAAAATGTTATTTAATTTCTAACAAGTCGAATGCATTCCACCAAATAAACGAGTAATCCTATCTGCTAGCCAATAGCAACTCCGACTCGAATCACACACCTGCAAAACAATCTAACATACATGCAAAAGTTAGCTACGCTGAATGAGTTCTGATAGTTTAAGTTGAAGTATTTAAAACACGTCACAAACGCTTTGTTTGAAAACCAAAACACCATCGTTGTAAACTCATCAATGTTTATAAAAAAACAGTAACTTCATTTTAAAGTTTAATGACTCGAACCCGTAACCCAAAACTCCACCCATATCCTCGGTCTAATCATCCTACAAGTAATCCATTCTGATATGGATCAGATTACTTAAACACCAAAGGACAACCCGCAATGGATCTTAATTCATAAGACCATTAACCAAACCGACTCGTATCTAGGACATAACAATTAATGGCCTAAAAACATTCGTCACCCATATCATTTAACATCATTCGTCAACTACATAAATAATCATCATTTACCCACCATTTTACTAACGTGAAACACATAAGCACATAAGGTGGGAACCTAACACATCAGTTGTTGCCCGTAGGCTATCATCATTTGCCCTCGTCAGGGCACCATCGTCAGGGTTTCGTCTCCTCCAATTTGACCCCGAAGAGTCCGTCACCCACATAATACCCCGAAGGGTTCATCGTTGCCACTAGGGCTAATCATCTAAACATCTCAGTGATGTTTCTCGTTACCTGACGCCACCCCGAAGGTAACACCGCCATCACAAACAACCCGCATCTCGTGACCTGACGCCACCCCGAAGGTAACGCCGCCATCACAAATAACCCGCATCTCGTGACCTGACGTCACCCCGAAGGTAACGTCGCCATCACTAGTAATCCACATCTCGTGACCTGACACCACCCCGAAGGTAACGCCGCCATCACGAGTAACCGACATCAAGTGCCTCAAGGATGTTAATTCACATAAGGCATAAAAAAATACACACATAATGTTAAAAGCACATCAACTACTTGACAACTACTACCTTCACCATCTCGCTACCACTAAGGATCGAAAACTAAGATAGAATTATCAAATAAAATTTATCACGACACAGATCGTGCTTTTAATACCGACGCCTACCACACCCCATCCCTATACGACCTCGACATCACTAAATAAAATGTCATTCACCCATGCAGGACTAATAAAATGTCACCACGTCGTATAAAAACATTGTTCGTGGGAAAACGTTTATAAAACATTTTAATCACAAAACTCGAATATATATAAAACTCGTAACCACGTATGAAAACATGTGAAAAGCATGTATGCTAGCCCTGAAAATATTTAAGAAAAAACGGGATTAGAACTCACAGGTTCCGAAGCATCTAAATCCACATGTCAAACCGCCTCAAACTACGCACTGCCACGCATATCCTGTAACCGGATAACTCTAAGTTACTATCTAAATTTATACGTAGTTTATAAACAATATAAAACACATAAAATTCCCGAACACCCGTGCCTAGCTACTCGCCAACTCCAGTCTCATTTACAACATGCACCGGACCGCTCTCGACCTGTTTGAACTGGCGACTCGCACCGCGGTCACAGGCGCGCCACCACCCCACAAACTCTCACGAAACCCGGTAGTCATACAATACAATAACATCATCCTCGTCATCATAATATTAACTTGAGATCATACTTCATAAAAAAATGCATGTCATAACATGAACGATGCATTACCCATCACCTTCATCATAGCCCACGCATACCTACCCCTTAACAGTACATGCATTCTTTTATTTAGCCTACCATGAAAACCCCAAACCTTTAGGCAATCTGCCATTCATGTCAGTATGAATAACCACCAATACTCCTTTGTTAATTATGGAGTTTCATGCACACATACATACATTCCATGCAAAACTTATTAATGCTTCCTCATTACAAGCCATGAATCTCATCCAACTCAAACCATACGCTCCATGCCTCCACTTACAAGCTCCCATGTCTAAAATCATGCACACAAAACTCGCATCACCATATGATATTAACACACCCACAACACCACTGTGATCATCACGGCCACCATCGTCATACCCACATCGGCCGACCACACCACCTTCATCATCACCATGTATCTTTAACAGCAACCGTCCGATCGCCGCCACCCGTACGCATCATCATAACCCACCATGCGACTTCGCATGTCTCCGAACACCCAATCTTCTACACACCATCGCCACCCTCAGCCAAACACCACGCACCACACGCCTCATCTTCATCGAATGGCCTAATCTCCTCACACAACCCTAAACGACCACCTCCTTTGCCGTCACTTGAACTTCCACCAATGCTCACCCTCGCAACCTCCACCTTCACTCGCCCGAATCCGAACCCTTTACACCGTCATAACCACATTCGACACAACTGCCACCGCGCACCGCTCCCCGTCCCCGAACATCACAACCACATCCGATCACCATCGCATACTCCGCTCGTCACCATCCGTCAACACATCATCACCGTTCACCAACACGGCACCCACATCGCGTCACACACTCCCCGTTGTACCATAGAAACATGTAAGAATGGATCAAAAGATTACCTAAGTCGCGAGTCGAAAGATCGGATACACAGCGAACCGTCGTGAACCGCCAAGTTGCGTCTTCTCGTTTGCTCCTCGTGGCCGTCGCACAGTTAGGGCTATACATGCTCTATGGTTTCTTTTTAACTGATATCAAAACCCACAATTACTCTTGGGTCCCTAAACACTCACATGTTGATATCTTTTCTCCAAAGTAATTAAAATCATCTTTCAATAATGACACTTGGGTGCCTTAACAAATTTAAACCAGGATATAGGCCCAAAGAAATTTAAAACCCGTTAACGAATCTTTCGATAAAATCTGGGTTGTCGTTTAGTCTAAATATTTATTTGTCGAAATTTTAGGATGTTACACCATAAAAATGAATAAAGGTGGAGGTACCGATTTTCGTTAGGGTGTTAGGTTAAGAAATGTTTATTTCATTAAAAAGTTTATGTCAACGGTGTTAAATAGTATTGAGGGTCGCACATATATACCTAAAATTTATTTTATCCCTTCTAATAAAAAGATTCCATTTGCTTTTCAAATGAGACAATTTCCAGTGGTCGTATGTTTTGCAATGACAATCAACAAAAGTCAAGGCCAGTCACTTTCAAGAGTTGGTTTGTACTTGAACAACTAGTCTTCTCTCATGATCAATTGTATGTTACTTTATTAAGGGTGAAAACACGAGATGGGGTCAAACTACTGATACTTGACAACGACGAGAAACCTACAGATAAAACAACTAATGTGGTTTATAAAGAGATTTTCAACGAATTGTGATCGTTGCATATTCATGTATTTCAATTTGTCGTCGAAATCTAATATATTCGGTTGTCTTTTACCGTGTATAAAATCATAATATTTAATGTTAGCGGCGGTATTAATGAAGAAATTTTCTTTTATCAAACCGCGAAGTCCGCGGGTTCTTAAGCTAGTTTACAAATAGAGATGGGTTGACTTGGCTCATATATTTTAGTGAGCTGAAATGCCGAGATAAAGCTCGGATTTTTAAAAGCTCGAGCTAGCTCGTGCCTCGTCAGGTAAGCTCGTTTATTTCAAATTTCTAAATTGTCTTTTTTACATATTAATATGTATAAAAATTATAAGTATTCATGACATACTGTGGAATTTATAAACTACATAATTCTTAAAATTTTGGGTTATATTTTATATGTGTGTGAAAAATCGGAATTTAACTTTTAAACGAGCCACTCAAGAATTTTCCATACTAAGAGAACTTTTATTGTATTTCTATATATTTTTTTTTCATTAAATCATTAAATTTAAACGAGCCACTCAAGAATTTTCCATACTAAGAGAACTTCTATTGTATTTCTATATATATTTTTTTTCATTAAATCGTTAAATTTAAACGAGCCACAGCCACTCAAGAATTTTCCATACTAAGAGAACTTTTATTGTATTTCTATATATTTTTTTCATTAAATTTAAACGAGACACTCAAGAATTTTCCATACTATGAGAACTTTCATTGTATTTCTATATTTTCTTCATTAAAAAATCCCATGCAACTTTAAGTTATATGTATGAGTATTTGTATGTATTTGGGACTTGGTTTAAATGAGCGAGTCACGAGCCGAGCTAACCTTGGCTCGGTTCTTTTACAGATCGAGTTGGTTTGGCTCGATTTGTTTACAAATAAGCCTATTTGAAACGAGCATTTTTCAAGCTTTTGTTAAATAACTTTTGAAGAAGTAGTGATAGTTTTGAATAAAAGAACGATAAAAAAGTACCAAGTATAAAATGAAGAATTACAAAGTTGACTCTTGTAATTCCATTTTTTCTCAATTCCTAGTCCCACATTATCACTTCACCATCACTATTGATGTGCTAGCCACTATAGGAAGTCGTTAAACAAAAAGTCTATAGATTGTATAGCAATAGTTATCTCATTAGAAAATTTATAAAAAGTGTTTGGAGTCTGATCATATTAAGGTATTGTATTGTTGTTTTTCTCATAAGTTTTTATTTAAAACAGTAAAACTATATATTAAAACTATATATTAAATATAGTCTTTCTCTCAAGTGGTGAGAATCCAAGTTTCATTAGGGTGATCGGGGCGTATGCGGTGACCAAGAGCGGGGACCCTATCCACCGATCGGGAACACCGCCGCCATCCAAGCGGGGACCCGAATCGGGGAGGGTGAGCGGTGGGGAGACACCGAAGAGGGGGAGAGATGGTGGTGGGGCCAGCCTATGTTTCAACCAATCAAAAGTTTTTTTTTTTTTTTTTTTAATAAAAAAACAATTCCTCTAAGAGGGGAGTGCCGCCATCAAATTGGGGTGCGAGGGGAGTTTAAGAGGGGAGTTGACGTGGCATAAACGGATTGGGTGTGCGTAAGAGAGGGGACTCCCCTCTTAGGGGAGTGCCCCGCTCACCCTTAGAGACAGGTAATTAGATTTTGGAAGTAGGTGTACTTTGGTGTTAAAAAAAAGAATTCTTATAACTTCTGTTTTAAAAAAATATACTTTTGAATTTAGTAATAGAAAAAAAACCCTTATAATATACTATTATTGTATCAAATAGCATTTAAACCACTTAAGAGATTTTTTTATACTTATTAGAATGATCACTGTAAATAAGATTTCCTTATCTAAGGTCAGGTAAGGTCGAATGACGTAGGATATTATTCTTGGCCATAAATTTGCTTACGTAATAACTAATAAGCATACAATCAAGCGCGAGAGTGATTTGATAGTTGTCGTGTAGACTTCATCGTAGATCTTCTTATCCGAAGTCTTCTCCGCTTATTGCTCGCGGCGGGCAAACCAATTCGGATTGACAGTAGACATGACAACCATCAAGGCATGTATTTTGTTAGCTGTTCTTTTAAACTGTTACATATCTCGTCCTAGATATAGAATTTCGAAATATAAATCTTCCACGACTTCTAATAGCTCGTTCCGTGACTACTCCCATATCATCAAGATTATTTCTTTTCTATAGTTCTTTTGATTTTGCTTATCTTGGCAAAGCGTACGAACCTTTTGTTTCTTTTCTTCTTATTTTCATTTGTTGCTTTTTTTTTCATTTGTGTATTCTTTTTTAATCTGCTTAATTTTATAAAATTTACTAATTTTAGAATATATTTACCTTTTACTTTATAAACTGTTTCTTTTTTCTATTTATTTGGTTCCTTTTTCCATTTTTATTCTTTTATTTTTTTGTTTATCCTATAAATATTAGAATACTAGGTTATAACCCCGTGTATTACACGAGTTGAATAAATAAATTTTATATACTAAATAATAAAACAATATATCTTTAAAAACCTTATTTACTGCACAAGTTGAATAAATATAATTTTATATATTAAATAATAAAAAGTTATATCTATAAGAACAATATTGTACAAGTTAAATAAATGTAATTTTATATACAAAATAAAAAAAAAAAGTTATATCTTTAAAACCACGTGTATTACACGAGTTGAATAAATATAATATTGTTTATCAAATAATAAAATAATACATCTTTAAAAAACCTCACTTATTACACGGGTTGAATAAATGTAATTTTATATACCAAATAATAAAAAAATTACATCTTTAGAAATATGCGTATTACACGGTTTGAATAAATGTAATTTTCTGTACTAAATAATAAAAAATATATATCCTTAAAAAAAATCGTGTATTGTACGAATTGAATAAATCTAATTTTATACATCAAATAATAAAAATACGATTTTGGCCCCTTGGTTATATCACTTTTACCCTTTTAGCCCAAAAAAGAATTTTTTAACATCTAAGCTCCAACGTCTTTTTTCTAACCTTTTTGGCCCCTAACGTCTTTTTTAAACCCTTTTGGCCCCTAACATTTAATGGATGGGGTTAGTGTTAGGGGCCAAAAGGGTTAGAAAAGAAGACGTTGGGGGCTCAGATGTTAAAAAGTTCTTTTTTTGGCTAAAAGGGTAAAAGTGATATAACTACAGGGGTCAAAATCGTAATTTTCTCTAAAGAATTTTTTAATACCTAAGCACCCAAAGTCTTTTTTTCTAACATTTTTGGCCCCTAACGTCTTTTGTTAACCCTTTTGTTCCCTAACATTTAATGGATGAGGTTAGTATTAGGGGCCAAAAGGGTTAGAAAAGAAGACGTTAGGGGCTCAGATGTTAAAAAAAATAGGCTAAAAGGGTAAAAGTGATATAACTACAGGGGCCAAAATCGTGATTTTCTCTAAATAATATTATAAATGAGAAGAAGATTAAACTAAAAAATAATTATCCATAAGATATTAAACTAAATAATATTTAATAGGAGGGTTATCTATAATTAATTAGAAAAGATTAAATTAAAATAATAATTAGAGTTAATTACTGTTTTCGTCCCCGAGGTTTGTCAAAAATAACGGTTTCAGTCCATTAGTTTAAAAATTGCGATTTCAGTCCATTAGTTTCATTTTCGTAACCATTTCAGTCCACTAACTTAACTCCATCCATTTATTTTGTTAACTTTTGGGTGAAATTACCAAATTACCCCTGCTAACTTAACAAATTTTAATAAAAAAATTCAAAAAAATCTAAAAATCAAAAAAATTCCAAAAAATTCCAAAAAATTCAAAAAAATCAAAAATTTTTTAAAAAACCATAAAAATTCTAAAAAAATCCAAAAAAATCATTAAATGTTTCGAACCCGAACCGTTTCGAGCTGAACCGTTTCGACGCGAACAGTTTCGACGCGAACCGTTTCGACCCGTACCGTTTCAAGCCGAACCGTTTCGACGCGAACCGTTTCGACCCGTACCGTTTCGACGCGAACCGTTTCGACGCGAACCGTTTCGACCCGTACCGTTTCGAGTTGAACCGTTTCGACGCGAACCGTTTCGACGCGAACCGTTTCGAGCCGAACCGTTTCGATCTGTACCGTTTCGACGCGAACCGTTTCGAGCCGAACCGTTTCGACCCGTACCGTTTCGAGCCAAACCGTTTCGACGCGAACCGTTTCGACCCGTACCGTTTCGACGCGAACCGTTTCGACCCGTACCGTTTCGACGCGAACCGTTTCGACCCGTACCGTTTCGAGCTGAACCGTTTCGACGCGAACCGTTTCGGCGCGAACCCGTTTCGAGCCGAACCGTTTCGACCCGTACCGTTTCGAGCCGAACCGTTTCGACCCGTACCGTTTCGACCCGTACCGTTTCGAGCCGAACCGTTTCGAGCCGAACCGTTTCGACGCGAACCGTTTCGACGCGAACCGTTTCGACGCGTACCGTTTCGAGCCGAACCGTTTCGACGCGAACCGTTTCGACCCGTACCGTTTCGAGCCGAACCGTTTCGAGCCGAACCGTTTCGAGCCGAACCGTTTCGACGAGAACCGTTTCGACGCGAACCGTTTCGACCCGAACGAGTTCGCGTCGAAACGGTTCGGCTAGAAACGGTACGGGTCGAAACGGTTCGCGTCGAAACGGTACGGCTCGAAACGGTACAACTCGAAACGGTTCGCGTCGAAACGGTACGGGTCGAAACGGTTCGCGTCGAAACGGTTCGGCTCGAAACGGTACGCGTCGAAACGGTTCGCGTCGAAACGGTACGGGTCGAAACGGTTCGCGTCGAAACGGTCCGGCGTCGAAACGGTTCGCGTCGAAACGGTTCAGCTCGAAACGGTTCGGGTTCGAAACATTTAATGAAACATTTTGGATTTTTTAGAATTTTTTTGGATTTTTTAGAATTTTTATGATTTTTTAAAAAAAATTTGATTTTTAGATTTTTTTGAATTTTTTGGAATTTTTTTGATTTTTTTGAATTTTTTGGATTTTTTTTTATTTTTAGATTTTTTAGAATTTTTTTATTACACTTTGTTAAGTTAGCAGGGGTAATTTGGTAATTTCACCCAAAAGTTAACAAAATAAATGGATGGAGTTAAGTTAGTGGACTGAAATGGTTACGAAAATGAAACTAATGGACTGAAATCGCAATTTTTAAACTAATGGACCGAAACCGTTATTTTTGACAAACCTCAGGGACGAAAACAGTAATTAACTCTAATAATTATCTATAAGAGATGCCCTAATATAATGACACGTGTCACAAAAGTGGTTTCTTTTATTATATAGTAATAGATATGATGCTTTGCCATGATATGACTTTTTCCATGGCAAAACGTCATATTTGATCAGATAAATACTCTATATTCTTGATAATTTATAATTATATATACTCTATATTCTATTATAATTAAACGATTTTTTCAACGTCATTTTTTTTGGACGGCGACTTTCACAACAGACGGCAAGGCCGCTACTACCTATAAATCGGTAGCTACCATCGCTCCACTCCCGCAACCAAAACTATGTTGTCTTAACCGGGTCCACACTTGGTGCATTAGAGTTTGATCAGATTTTCAAATGCTAAAACAATTTAACAAATTATAGATTGTTATAATTTCTATTATTTCGACCACGAAATTTGATGGTTGTCTTCGATCTCAGATTATCTTATAACCTGATGTATAAAAAAGAAAACACTAAAAAGTATTACTAAACAAATTTTGTATAGTGATTAGCTACAGGCCTTCTCCAAAAATGTTAAAAAAGAACTGGGCCCTCGCCCCTCGGTGAGATAAAAAAAAACGTTCCCTAACCACCCTAGTAAATGAAGAATTCAAGGCCGTTGCGTTGTGGTTGCGTCACTCAACAATTCGATCAAACCCTATTACAGGTACTATAACGAACCGAATAGGTTAATAATTTGTAAAAAAAATATTTTAGAAGCTAAGAGAAAACAAAATATGTTTATAACTAATAATAACTAGTCTTGAGTCCCAACGTTGAGGTGCAGGAGGCGTAAAACCGTGTTACCAGCGTTGTAGGACGGGGGCGTAAGACCATGATAAGTAGCAATCGAACAACGGCCAAAATCAGGAAAAAACGTAAATAAAAAACACGAATTTCTAACACCAAATACACTCATATGACGTAAAATATAGACGAAGTCGAATTTATATCGACATATATTATAAAGTCAGAGGGTAAAAAAATAAGGAACCATATGTAGCCATCAAACACCGTACTGCATTACAACCAAACAAAAAAAAAGATGGGGACCAGATGTGACCAACAAAAACAGTGCTAAATTAGCAATCGTTCGACGACTAAATTAAAAAAAAACCATAAAACAATACTAATAAAAAAGCTAAACTCATTTAACTATTGTAGTAAATAATAAAAAAAAAACATTTTTTTTGTTAAAAAATGAAAAACACTAAAGTTAACTATGAAAAAAAATTCATAAAAGAAAAATGATCACTATTCTTCGCCATGTTATCAATCTATACTATATTATAATACATGAGGGAAGGATTCCCAAAAGTTAAGAACTTCTTCCCCCATTATTTATAAATAAACCCCTAGAATGAGGGTAAAGTGGTCTTTTAAACCATAATTATTTTTTAGTCCCTCAATCTATTACATTTAAATCATTGACATTTAACATAATTATAGGTAATTAGTTACACTTCCCCCTCTTTAATTCTTTAATGTATTCCTGCGATATCTTACAACCCGTAATGTTTTAAAAAAATCCGAAGGTACCATGACGATCGGCACATTTTTTTAAACGTTTCGATAGTTGTCTTTTTTAGTTTCGTCGTGCGTTCATAAAGTACAAATAGCCGATGCGTAAATGTACAATTGATTAAAGCCAACATTTGTTTTTTACCCAAGCCAACTTTGACCATTACCTAGCTACCGTGCATTAACATTTGTTTTTTACCCAAGTTTTTTGTTTTGAACGGCATTAATAAACTAAAATATTCCATAATTTTACTTGTACAGAGTCAGTTTGTTGTGGCATGTTTAATATAGTATATATAAAACTCACAACAAACTTCCTATTAAACATGCCACAACAAACTAAACAGGATATGTGCATCTTATTTTAAAAACTTAAAACTCACAACAAACTTCCTAAATAAATGGATAACCAATCTAAAACTAAACCCTAATGGACTACTATAAATACTTAGCAAACACTCACAATTCTACATTTCTATTGCTAAACAGATTTAAAATATGGAGCCAGTTCTGAATTCACTTGATGCGAAAAAACAAGCATGCGATATTGAAAAATCTAAGGTCGATTCTATGATAAGTTTTGTTATATCGCAATAATGAATAATTGTTTTTTTATTTACTTTTATGTGAATACTAATTTATTTGATTTTTCAGATTCAACACACCAATTTAAACACCTCAGTTGTCGAACAAGCTTTTGTTAGTTTTTAAGTAATATTTTCGCTTATAATCTTTCATATTAACAAGTTCGTTATGTTATTATTTGGTGTTTTATTGTAGGATGATGGTGATAATAGTGTTGAAATTATTTCTTATGGTGCAATGTTCAGTCCATACAAGTCTAATCTTCAACGTCAATTTAGTAAAAAGGTAATTTTAAAATTTATTTAATCTTTTTTAAATTTTTTTATTCAATATTTGTTCTTTTTATAAAATTTATTTAATCATTTTTTAACTTTTTTTATTAAATTTTTGTTTTTTAAGGATCGAAAGTATGAGAATCAAAAGAAAAAATCTAAGAGACTCTCTGAATGGAAATGGGTCGAGGTTATAATTTTAGATGATTCTGAGGACGTTGAGAAAGAAGATGAATTAGATGATACTGCTGATTCGAGCACAAACAAGAAAAACGGATCAAAAAAAGAAGAGAAATTAGATGAAATATATCAAGTGTTTTTATGTTTTTTTCATTTTCAGTTGTTTTTGTTTGATCTAAACTATCCCATGAATAATAAAGTTTATTTTTTATTTGAAGTTTATGTTTTGTGTTATTTTATTGCACTTATAATTTACATCTCAATTGAACTAATATACTTTAGTACTTAATCATGTTCGTATTATATAATTTACATGTTCGTACTTGATCATTTCCAAAGAGATAAATTCGATTACCAAGAATGGCCAAAACATGAAAACTATCTCTTGGTTTGGAGTAAATTCAAGATTGTATTTAAAAGCACACTAAACTTATTCAATTTAATAGTCATGTTCCATGAGGATTTCGTATATATCCATTAGTGCCTTCTATAAAAAAAAACTGTTGGACAACACGAGATATGAAAAAATAATTATATAATATTATAGATTTTTCGAATAATTTGTAGTTCTTAAATAAAAAGATAAAGTTAATAAAGATATAAACTTTTACATCCTATTTTTTTTATAAAAAATATGATTTTTTAAATATTTATAAAAATGAAATTTAACATTAGTTAAAGGTGTTTAAAACATACCTACAAGTCACCTACTATTTTTTACTTTTTACTTTTTCAAAAACGAAAATTTTAAAATTAAAGTTTATTGGATGAGTATGATGTGGATATTTAAAAAAGTTATGGACTTTAAATAATAAAATTATAAACTTTATCATTTCACAAACAAAATAAACTTACTTTATAACGATAACAACTTATCTTTTATTTTTTGTCATTTGTTTAGTATTTTTTATTACAAACGAATCTTTACATGTTTAAAACAGTTTTTCTATACTTTATTTATTATTAATTTTTATAACAAAACAAAACTTTGATATTTAGTAGATAGAAGATAAACTATGTTCCAAAATTTTAGGAATTATTTAGGGGTGACTTTGTAGAAATGTAACGAAGTTTAACAACTGTTTCAGTTAAGTCACTGAAACTTATTTTGTTTCTATAAAGTCACTAAAGTTTTGTTTGTTGTTCTAATCCTATGTAATTATCAGGTTAGCAAGTTATAAATGATGATGTGTCAGGTTTCTTTTAATTTTCTATTTTTTTTTAATCTTTAATATGATTTAGAAGATATAAATAATACATTTTTCAATTAAAACTATAACAAATCATCACAAATCCATACTTATCTTCTCACAAATTCAGTTTTAATTTTGTTCATCTCACCCATCGACCCACTTGGTCTGCTCAATCCAATCAATCCATACACCACTCCCCCCACTACACTTTGGCTTTCCATCACAATTCTCTCAAATATCAATCAGATCTCACAAATAGTCCACCGGCTTTCAATCACAATTCTCACAAATATCAATCAGATCTTACAAATTCAGTCCATCGGAATTTATTTGTTGAGATACTCTTCAACATTGCACAACAAATCTAATAATTCATTATGGAAGTGTGAAGATTGAATATGAAGATTAGCTCTTACAGTGGTGATACAACGGTGTAATCGAAATCGAAGAGCAACTTCATCTTCCGGTGATACTGCCCTCGTCTCCGACAATGCCATTGCTACCATTTATTATTTTTGTTGGTCATGGTGTTTGCGTCCTTACCTTGTTCTTCATAGGCAAATGGCCGGCACAACAGAGGGGTAGATTGATCATCGAAGAATATTAGATTGAATGATAATGATACAGATAATATCTACCATTAAAAGAAAAAAAAAGTAAGGGAAAAAAAAGTAACCTGGTGACCTGGTAATTACGCACCATTAAAACACTAATTAAAGTTTAGTTATTTTAGAGACACAAAAAAAGTTTGGATGACTTAATTGAAACACTTGGCAAACTTTATTACATTTATGTGACATTTTCCCAATTATTTAATACTAATTTACGATATTAGTAGATAGATAGATAGTAAACTATATCCCAAAATTTTAGGAATTATTTAATACTAATTTACGATATTTAGTAGATAGATAGTAAACTATGTCCCAAAATTTTAGGAATTATAAGTCAACTAATTTGGTCCTCCAAGTTAATTATATGGGATGAGCATCGATGGCGAAACGTCAGGCGATAGAGGCAGTTGATCGAACATTGCAAGACATTATAGGTGTTAGGCTCCCATGTGTAACACTTATGACATGTATCCACCACAATAATGTTATCATATACAAATAAGAAAACTACCAGCAACGAGTGTCGCAATCCAAAGTGTCGCCCCCGCCGCATCGCGCGGGCACCCTACTAGTTAATATTAAAAGATATATATATGGATAATATTAAAACAATGAAAGAAAATTTGGTTGTTTAAAAAAAGAGTTAAATGCCCGGATAGTCCCTGTAGTTTGCTCTTTTTTCACCTTTAGTCTCTAACTTTCTAAAATTGCAGCTATAGTCCCTAACTTTTTAATTTTCGTTCCCGGATAGTTCCAGTGCCTAACATCAGTTAGTTTTCTCAGTTAAGAGGGTGTGAAATGACAAAACTACCCTTTCCTTAAAAAGGCCAAGCCACAAGGACTATCCGGGCATCTTCTTCATCAAACTAAATTGTTACTTCACTTTCCGGCCACTCTGTTTTTTCACTCCGACGTACTTCGGAATCGCTGCAATCGCAGGACTATCCGGACATTTAACTCTGTTCTTAATCTTTCCAACAATTCACTCAACGGAACTCGAAGACTCTGTTCTTAATTTTCATAATTTTCCTTCGGTTACATCTTTTGTCAACAATTTTCATAAATTGGGTTCACTTTTCTATCGGCTCTAGCGTAACCGAAGTAAGGGATGACGGCCGTGATGTTTTTGGCTTATTGTAGAATCTAATAATTAGGAAAAGAAGTGATATCCCTCCCATCATTGAATTGAATTATGAGAAAGAAAGAAAGTTCATGGATGGATGGGCCCTATGTCAATATCTCTCAGATTTAAAATTCAAGTAATAAAAAAGTTGTATAAAGATAGCAGATCAGATCAGATGATGAAATAGGAAGTTGAGTTACCGGAAGATAATCTGGCAATATTGGATGGGTGGACTTCATGGCCGACCTTTTGGTTATTGAAGTTGTTGTCCTCTTGACTGAATTCAAAGCAAGGAAAACAACCCGTACAGTTACTGTACTGTATATAAGGCTAGTGGGTATGGTGATGGTATCCGCCACGTAGGCGCCACGTCATAGTCCTCCCAAGAATGGTCCATCACACAAAACTAGAGGGTGTGGGAGGATGATCCTACCCCACCACTTTTTTTTTTTAATTTCTATACCCTATGTACAAGTATTGAAGCCTAATGTATAAGTCACTAACACAAACAAACAAACAAAGGGGGCCCACATTGGAGGACAGGGGCGGACCTATGTGGTTACTCGGGGGAGCGCCCGCTACCGCTAGGCGGGGAAAAATTTGACCTTTTTAGTGTAAATTTTGGAAAAATTTGACGTTTTTTCGATTTCGTTACCGCTTTTCTTATAAAACGTTACTGCTTGGCGTGGATCCTAGATCCGCCACTGTTGGAGGATCGTCCTGAACGTCCATATACCGACGTTGAAGACGGGGACGGAGCTCGACGGTGGGGGGGGGGGCGGGATGGGGGCGACGCCGGCGCCGAACCAAGACGGGGGTGGGGGACGGTTGCATACCGTGTAGCCTAAGTAATCCAGATGAAACCGTTAAGTTGGATATGGATAAATGATGCCGATGATGAACAAGGAGAGGTAAGGTGGGGATAAACAAACAGATAAAATAGGTCGAAGATGGAGATGGTGGGTCCCACAAAGAAAGATTGGAGGTGTTTAATTGAGTGAGGGTTGGGTGGGGCCTATTGAATTTATAAATGTTTTATTGTTTTTATTATATTGTTTTGTAGTAAGGGCATTCTAGTAATTTCACATCCACTTAACACTAAAAAATAACCCACATCCGCGCCAGGGACTATCCGGGAACGAAATTGCAGAAGTTGAGGACTATAGCTGTAATTTTAAAAAGTTAAGGACTAAAGGTGAAAAAAGGGCAAACCACAGGGACTATCCGAACATTTTTCTCTTAAAAAAAAGAAAAAGAAAACTTAAGTGAATGATAAAAGAAAAAGAAAACAAGCAACACAAGAGAAAAATATATATATATATCAATGGTTTTTTTGATGCGAAACATGAAAGGGATACATCAATGGTTCTTTTGTCATGAAATATGAAATGGTGGGTTGTTGGTGACTCATGTGTTGCAGCATTCAAAGAGAAAGAGTACTCACTTTCAGGAAAAAAGCCTTACAAGAAAAGAAGAAAGAGTACTGCTTAGGTAGTTCAGAAAAAGGCCTCTACAAAATGCCAAAAAACAGACTCGAACCCAAGACCAGGGGAGACGGAGACGGTTAGAGGGGGGGAGGGGGGGGGGGGCGAACTTTTCGCTCAATAGTGTTATGTATGTAGCTTTCGTATAGAAATTTTTGGGTCTATACGTTTTCGACCCCCGGTTCTATAGAAATTTTTGGGTATATACGTTTTCGACCACCCGTCGGAAATCTCAAGCTTCGCCACTGCCCAAGACCAGCACCCCGCGCACTTTTCGCTCAGTAGTGTTATGTATGTAGCTTTCGTATAGAAATTTTTGGGTCTATACGTTTTCGACCCCCCGGTTCTATAGAAAATTTTGGGTATATACGTTTTCGATCTCCCGTCGGAAATCTCAAGCTTCGCCACTGCCCAAGACCAGCAGTAGGTAATTGGTTAAAGACATTGGAATTTAATCTATTATTATATAATATAATGTATATAGAATATATAAAAAAAGTCCTAAAAAAATTACGGACCCATTTACGTTTTCGGCCCTGAGCCGGCGCCCACCCGACCCATGCTCAGAGCCGGCTCTGACCAGGTAGAGAGAGTTTTAAAATGATATGTTATATTTGAGTAAAAAGATTGAGTTAACATACATGTCAATGTAACAAAAATAAACTTAAGTCCATGTGATTCAACTAATCTATGCGTCTATACATTTACGTGGAAATCGATGCGTGGGCAAATCATACAACATGTTCCTCTTATAAGTGGGATAGATTGGCTGGCCCTCGGGCGAGCGAGGGCGCCACAGGCGGCCTCGAGAGACGACCCCATGACAAAATGGGCTATGTTGATCCTCATGTAAGTTGGAACATGTACACTTACCCAATGGTGGTTGGAGAATACCAAAATATGGGGCGCTTCGGCGAAGGTCTATGTAAGCCGCGAGTATGAGATCTTGAGCTCCACCCTAGTCTCATTTTAAGCGAAGCCCTCCGTGATCGTGTTCAACAACCTACGACTTAGCAGTGCCGCACCTTGAACAAACTGCTAACCTCCTTCGGGTCACCGTGCTGAACCCTCACGACAAACATTAGTGCCAACAAAGCATCTAATGCAAACTCCTAAACCGACCCGATTAAAGATCTATGTTGCTGAATTATCGGGTGTCCTTACCAAACTGAACCATTCTCAATCTTATGGGGGGAAAGATGCACTGTCATTTGGCTTGTGCATAAGTATGGGATTGCGGGTATGCACACGGACGTGCATGAAATGGTGGTGGAAGAGTGTCACTGGTCCAACGTTCAACGGTTGCTTTGCTAAGCTTTGTACTTGAACGCTTGGGTTACTAGTGAGTCCGGGACTTCATTGCAAACAACCTCAACAAATTGTAAATTACACATAACAAGTCGTGTCTATTACACGAACGCACCCTTGGTCAAGAGCTATTACCACTCCCCTAGGCCCTAACAAATCCAAGACAGGACGAAACCATTATCCAATTTTTACAATATGTATATACGTTTGCTACGTTAGTTAATTAGTTAGTGGTCCAATTTTTATTCCCCAAGTTGTGAATATTTCTAAATCCAAATACGAAAATTAAGCAAACATTTTCGATAACTTGATATGTATTTTGTAATCTTTTGGTCAAAATGACCTCAAGTAAAAGATGCACATGTTGTAATTTACTACCGAATCTGTTGCAACAGTCACCTAATTTGATGCTAATGAATTCTTTTCCTTAACCGCATATATACATCTTCTATTCACACTCTCCCCTCCATTATAAGTTACATCCACTTCCATAACAGCCAGATCAAATATGTCAAACCCTCAACCGGATCCTAACACCTTCATAACCATCCCCACCCACTCCCGCCGCTGCACTCAGCTCTCGGGTTTCCCGGTAGCAAAGCCAATCCCTCTAGCAATCTCTATAGCAGTCGGCCTCATCGTCTGTTTCGCCATCCCTAAACCTTCAGAGGTGTCGAAACAGGCGTGGCGACTGTTTGCAATATTCCTCACCACCATCGCCGGGCTCATCCTGGGCCCGTTGCCAGTGGGCGCATGGGCATTCGTGTGTTTAACAATCACGGTCATAACCAAAACACTCAAGTTCAAAGACGCGTTTGCCGCGTTTACCAACGAAGTGATTTGGTTGATCGTTGTTTCGTTCTTTTTTAGCCGTGGGTTTGTGAAAACCGGGCTTGGTGATCGGATGGCAATGTACTTTGTCCGGTGGTTGGGGAAGAGTACGTTGGGTTTGGCGTACGGGTTAGCGATATGTGAAGCTATCATTGCGCCGGCTATGCCGAGTACAACTGCGCGAGCCGGGGGAATATTTTTGCCGATTATTAATTCGTTGGCGATTGCTGCTGAAAGTAGGCCGAAAGATGGTTCGGCGAGAAAGCTTGGTGCATATCTCATTCAATCTCAATTTCAGGTACGAACATAACATGGTTAGGTTACTTTATGTTGTTGGTCTTTTAGAAAGTGTTTCTTTTTTGAACGGCAAAATATTTTTTTTTCCTGTCCTTTGTGAGACTTGAATTCAAGACCAAGTGTTTAAAATATTGTCGTGAGTAAATTACGCTTTTAGAAACTAATTACATTGTTATATGCCCATTACACTTGAATTACTAGAAGTACAAAAGTATGTTTAATAGTTAAACCGACGGAAGTAACGGTTAGTTAGCAGGGTGTTTATAGTTATAAGAGACGTGCAAAGATAAGAAACGGGTCGTCAAACAACAGGAATAAAAGAAATTTGCTGATAAAAAAAAAAGAAAAAGAAAAAAGACGTGTAATCAAATAACTTGCAAGTCTTATCTTATTATAGAAGATTAGAATAGAATTAAAATCTTTGGGCATCCATTTGTGGTAAATAATTGCATTTGATACAAATGGCTTTTTTGTGGACAATAATGATCAGAGAGACAAAGTCAGCATTTGCGATAGGGATAACGCACTTTAGAGGGACAGATCATTCAACACTCACAAACAATTTGTTCGGAGTAACTATTACCATATATTATTACCATATAAGTAAAATCAAAATATGTACCATATAAGTTAAATCAAAATATCTAAAAGATACTTAATATGTATTTTTATTTTTTGTATCTTATTTTTTTAATAATAAGGGTTAAAACTTATTAACTAAAAGATTAGTATGAATTAGATACAGTAACTATTTCATTAATAGTTTAATATTTTATTGAATAAAAATAAAAATAATAATGAGTGTTTAACATTATCCTTATTTTGTTATTTTTCAAAGATTCTTAAACAAAAGAGGGTTCCCATCAAACCAATGCAACATTTACCATACATACAAACTTATAAGTCGGCGGGAATAGTTTTTATAGGTGGTTGGCCAAAAGTGTCGGCCACCTTTTTTTTTTTTTTTTTTTTTTTTCATAAAATAGTTATTTATAGGTCTTATCAAATTACGATTTTATCCTATGTTTAAAATTACGATCTTGCCCCAAGTTAGAAATTAAATTTATGTTTTGCCTCCAGCTTATATTTACGTAATAGTGTTGGCCCATTATTGGCTGAAATGGGCGGCTAACGTAATAGTGCCAGGCAGCTGCCTGGCAATCCTCTGTTAGTCCAATAAATTTACGATTTTATCCCGCTTTAAAATTACGATTTTGCCATCGGTTTAACAATATGTTTTTGCCCCCACATAAAAATAAATTTACGTTTTTACTCTCAGCTAAATATTTAAATTTTTCCCTCGGTTCAAAATTACGATTTTGCCCCGTTTAAATTTACACTTTTGCAATTAGTTTTTTTTCCCTTAAACTTACGATTTTGCCATCAGTTCAAAGTTATGTTTTTACCCCCACTTAAAAGTAAATTAACTCTTTTGCTCCCAGTTAAAAATTTCAATATTGCCATCAGATAAAAATTACGATTTTGCCCCGTTTAAATTTAAAGATTTGTCATTAGATTTTTTTCTCACAGCTACGTTACGAATTTGCCCTCAACTTAAATTTACATTTTCTCCATCGTTTTTGTTTGTTTCCCTGGTTAAATTACAATTGTGCCCCCAGTGTAAAATTACAGGCATGCCGGCAACTGTCTGGCGCTCCCCCATTGGTCCATTTAATTTACGATTTTATCCCTGAAATAAAATTATGATTTCGCCCTCAGTTAAAAATTACGTTTTCCCATGGTTTTAGTTTTTTTAGCAAAACTATAATTTGTTTTTTTTTTTGTTTTCATTGGTTAACTCCATTTAATTTTTTTCCGTGTCAAAGAGCTGCCTAACACTCGCTCATTAGTCCTGAAAAAATATAATTTCGATCTGAGCCCAAAAATACGGTCTTATCATCGTTTTAGTTTTTTTCCTAGCAAAATTATAGTAGTGTTTTTTTAATCGATTAAGAATTATTCGGCCATCGCCCCGCAACGCGGGCGGGGCAACCACTAGTTTAATATAAAATTGATAACATATTTGTCTATATACGTTTCTATCAACTCTATATGCTTTCAACTATTATAACACTCTGTAAATAAAGTGGGCCAATTATGTATATATCTGTATGCTTTGCTTTATTTAAAAGTGGGCCAATTATGTATATTACAAGACAATTCTTTGGACACGCTAAATAAAGTAAACATGCTAAATAATTTTAGGTATGTTATGGCTATAAGTTTATAAAGCTGTAGATGAGGTATACCCAAATAATTTTATTTATAACACTCTGTAATCATTAACCAACTTATAAATGTAAGAATATATTTCATAAATATATTAAATATGGCCTTATCATCATTTATCCTATACATACATTGAACATTAACTTAAGAGTAAAATGCACAGATAGTCCCTGTGGTTTGGTGAAATTTCACCTTTAGTCCTCAACTTTTTAAAATTACACTCTTAGTCCCTGTGGTTTGACAAGTTGTTACTCGGATAGTCAGTCCCCAAAGCGGATGGAGGTTAGTTTTTCTGGTTAAGTGGGTGTGAAATGACAAGGACTATCCGAGTAACAACTTGTCAAACCACATGGACTATCCGAGTAACAACTTGTCTAACCACAGGGACTATCCGAGTAACCTTCATCCGCTTTAGGGACTATCCGAGTAACAACTTGTCAAACCACATGGACTAAGAGTGTAATTCTAAAAAGTTGGGGACTAAAGGTGAAATTTCACCAAACCACAGGGACTATCCGTGCATTTTACTCTTAACTTAATTACCCGTATATTATTAATTTGTATATATTTGATAGACGTATTTACCCATACTAGATAAAAGTAGTTTTTTTTTCCTTTGGGTGTATATAGAGATTATTAGAGAGCGTTTAAGGTTGACACAATACCATAACATCATCACTCAAGTCGTCCCATCATCTCTCTCTATAAATGTGATTATTAAGATTATCTAAGCTATCCTAACCGTAAATCTTAAACGAGAACTCGATCAGTCAAGAACATGTATAATCAAAGTTAAGTCTGAAATTTAATTTAAGAAAAGAAACACTTTAATATATATTTTAATAAAGATGCTTAAATATGCAATATTATAAATGGAAACTATAAAAGTGATAAATCAACAGAAATACGAAGCAATACTCTTTATTTTCATTTAGTTTATTTGTTTTGGCCTCGTTAAACCATTCATCCCATTGCTAATTAATTGGAAAACATTAATTTGTAAATTCACGTGAATTTATTACCAGAAATATTGGTTGCCGTCAAATTTTTTAACAAAAAAGTTGATTTTCACTACTAGTAACTTACTTCCAAATAGATCACACGTAATAGTTTCTTTCCATGTTAACACCTGTTTCATATACATTTACTTGATTTATTAATAGCGGAACCTACATCTTCATCTATATAAAAACACATATTTCTCCAATGTGAATGCTCTAAGATAGTCTATTGTCATGACACCTATTATATTTACTTTCTTACGTTTTTTATATATTTTTTTAACCTTAGTTTAGGCTCTCAAATTTTGTTAACTTTGTTTAAACACAAGCTAGTACTACTCAATGTTCATACTCTATTGATTTGGGATCAAGTAAGTTTATTATTAGGCAATCCGGTGTGGGGTAGCACCCATAGCCAAGTCGGAGCTATGGCGCCCCCAACACCACCCCGCCTCCGTTAAGGGACGCTATTCTTGGCCTCCGCTAAAAGAATAGTGGGCATGAGAGGAAGAAAGCCATGAGGCCCACCTCCACCAACCAATCAGATTTGGTTTTTATTTAGATTTTTTTTTCTTTTTCTTTTTTAATATAGTAAAAGAGGTTTTATAGGGGACGTTATTTCATATTGTGCAAGTTAACGATAAAACCACTCGCTCATGTGGCGCATACGTAGCGCTAACATGACAAAATATAGTTTTTTTTATTATCCTTATTATTATTATAAAAATAAATAATAACAATTGGTAAAGCACCTAATGGAAGTCCTTCAGAGGTCATATTCGCTTTACACCAAGTGACCAAGTGGTCTTCGGTTTTGTCTCGTTGAGCCCAAATTTGTCTCCAAAAGATTCATGTTATCAATTAATGCATACAATAGAAAATCTTGTTTGTTTAGTGTTTGCATGAACATGTTTAAGTGAAAGACTACAATAGAATACCAAAAGTTTATTTTATATTTTTTGGAAACCACCCCCCCCCCCCCCCCCCCACACACACACACACACGTACACTCACTAAAATTTATTTGTTTATATGAAAAATTCTAATACATAAAACAAAAGATTATTTTTCTTAAAAAAACATATAAAAATTCACCCCCTTTCCTGTTCTATCTCTCCCTCTTTCTTCCCCTCTCTCTCACAAACCCACCACCCACAACCACTACTTGCCACCATCAAACAGTCCCATCATCACCTGACCTAACCACCCAAGTTTGTGATTGATCCATAAGACTAAGGGTGAAGGGAGTGGTGCGGTGAAGTTATCGGCAAACCGGTTTGCCGAGGGGCAACACCGGCGCCGTCCCGTTTTCCCGCGCGGCAAAGTTGTGAAGGCGGCTAACCATCACCGATCGACAAAGATGAAAAGTGATGATGATGATGATGATGATGATGATTGAAGGGTATTTGTGGAGGGTAGGAAAAAAAAAAGTTTGCCACTTTCAAGTGTCTAAACCACTGCCAACATTTTTCACAAAAGTTTAAACTTTTCACACTTGCTGACATGGCACACTCTGATTGGTCCATTTTGAAGTTTGCCACTTTCACCTGTTTAACCACTCCCTTCACCCTAAGGGGTATGGTGAGGCCCATCCCTACGAGGATGGGCCGCCACATAGGCGCCACATCACCGGCTCGTGGGGGATGGGCCTCCTTCATATTTGAGGGGATGGAGGATGGGGCTACCCCACCTCATTATTTTATAATTTTCTAAGTTTTAATTTATTAACTTAATAAAAACTTTATAAAAATTAAAAAATACAATATAAATAAATTCATTTCATAACATAAAAAAAATTACATTTCCTAAAAAAAAAAACATTACCGAAAAAAAAAAACCTACGACGTCCATTTTTTCATCACCTCTTCCTTCATCCTCCGATACACCACTCGTTCATCCTCCGGAACCGAGTCGAGATCCAACCTCATAATCCTAAAATCCTCCGCTCGAGCATAGTCGGCCGACACGGTTTTCTTGTGAGTGTATTTTTCGGCCGCGAACTCTTTGAACGAACGGAATTCGTTTATCAACTCGTCATCTTCCGGGTCGTCGTTTATGTCGATTTGACAACGAGCGGTGGAGCCTCCCGCACTATAACTTCCGGACTCGGAAGTTTTAGTCCGTTTGACGGTTGCGACCTCATTTGGAACCGCCTTCCATTTTTGTTCTTTCCTTACAACGTTCCATGCTCGGAAGTGCGGGAAAGGCGTTGCATTTTGAGAGTCCCACTTAGCGATAGCTAGGTTAAGAATGTCCTCGTCGTTACTCCCGCTAGGAGGACAAGAGTAAATTTGGTTATAAACCGCGTTAAAGTTATTGATGATCTTGCTCATTTTACGTCACTTGCCCGAGACGGATTCGACATCACGAGCCGGGCCATGCTCCATAATCGCGTTAAATCTATCCGTTGTCGCCTTCCAAAAACTAGTACCCGTTTGGTTGTTTCCTAAATTTTAAAAAATAATGCATTAGTAAAAATAAAAAAAAATCTTATAAAATTTAAATTAAAAATTAAAACTTTGGTTCATACCGACTATCGGGCAAGTAGAGGACTTAACATACGCCCTTGCTAGCGCCTCCTCCTCTACTTTCGTCCAAGGTCTCCCCTTTGCTCTCGAACCGCTTTTTGGCGCGGTTTCGGGTACGTTTTCAACCTTTTTCCCCTTCCCCTTGTTTTTTTTTCGGCTGAGCTCTTACGGTGGCGATTCGGGGACGACTTCTTCATCATCATCATCGTCAAGTTGAACCGGTTGGGAAGTTGGCGGTTGCGATTGGAGTTGTTCAAACGAGTTGCGTTGCATGATTTGTTGTAGTGCTTGGTATTGTTGGAGTTGTTGAACTTGAGACATTTGTGAGAATGCGTTGGGTGTTTGTTGGAAACCCGAAAAAGGAAATTGCGGAGCCCCCCACGAATGATCCATAGTCGGAGTGTAAGCGGGAGTCGAAAAAAAGTTAGGTTGGTTCGGGTTGTGATTATTCGGGTTGGGGTTGTTTGGGTTGGGGTTGTTTGGGTTGGGGTTGTTTGGGTTGAAAGGATGCATGATTAGAGAAAATGGTATAAAAAATATGGAGTGTTTTTTTATAAAAATGGAAGAGAAATGGAGAAGAATGGAAGTAGAATGGGATAAAATTGTATAAAAATAGTTGAGATAGAGGGTATTTAAATTGAAAAAGAAATTTTTTTTAATATAAAAGAGCCGTTCAACGGCTATAATATTCAAAATGTGGCCCGTCTAACCCGGCTGTGGGGAGCCGCTTTTGCCGAGCCGAGCCTCAGGGGGCGGTGTGGGGACCGGCGCCGGTCCTAGCCGGGCCTCAACCGACCCCCATACCCTTTAGTCTAAGTAACTTCTGTTCCAAAGTATGTGCTTGTATACTTCTAAAATCCACCTCTTATCCATTTTGTGTAATTCAAGCAAACATTATTTTAGTGGGGGTGTGTTATTTAAAATATAACTAGAAATGTGGATCCGCGCGTTGCGACGGATCCATAATTATATATGTATTTTAAGTAAACCACATAGACGAACTTAAGAAACAAATCTACATCAATTCTGTAAAAACAAAACTTACATCCTATATCGAGTAGTTCGGCAGTTGATTGGGTCAGGTTATTTGGTTTTAAAACTATCGATGATACATTTATTTACTATTTAATATCTATACATATAATAAAAGAAACCAATTTAAGGACACTTGTCATTATTCTAGACCATCCTTAATTGTAGATAATAATTATTTAATTTAAATTATAAAATATTAATTAAATTAATATAAATCTTTTATACAAAAATAATATCGCATAACCTATTGCCACATATATTCGGTATTCCGAAATCAATTATCAAGGTGAGTAGTTCAGAAATCAATATTTAGATTTGTATATACTAATTTGTATATGTTTTTTTTTCCAATAAGATTTATCCATTTCACGTTTTTTTGTTAAGATGAGTAAAATTGGGCAAGAACACACAATGCATCATCAATTCATCATTTATCAGATCACTTGTGCCGATCTATATTATATTAAGGGGTCCATAGCCGATTCGGCCGGCCTCTCTCCTCTCTCCTTATCACACATACATCTATACATATATATATATATATAAAGGGGTTCATCCCCCACCCCCTAGGTTCATCCCCCATGAGCCGAGCCTACGTGGCGCCTACGTGGCGGCTCATCCCCTCCAAGCCCATTCTCACCATACCCTTTAGTCTAAAACAACTTTATTATCTTTAACGTTCGTCTAATGTTTTCACCAAAGCTTATATAGACATTGTTAATATATATATCTAACTAGGGAATGAGGTAGTGGTGGAGTGGTTAGAGAAAGACTTGGTGTTCCTTGTTACCCAGGTTCAACTCCCACTCTCTCCATTATTTTCTGTAGCAGTCAGGTGAAAGACGAATACGAGTGGCGCCGGTTCGTCTTGGATGAGAGGCGAGGTTTTACCGATTGTTTAACTGTCGTGCCTTTGGACGGGTGGAGGTCGGGTTTCCGTGCATCTGGAAGAGTCAAGGGTAGGGATGGCAAAAATACCCGAGCCCGACGGGTATACCCGAAACCCGACACAAATGGGACGGGTATACCCGATACCCGACGGGTATTGGGCCGGGTACGGGTTTAGTTTTAAAAATTTTCGCGGGTATGGGTCGGGTATGGGATTAGGTGATACCCGGCCCGATTACCCGAAACCACATAGCCGTTTACCCGAACTATATACCCGATCAAATACCCGAAGTTTTTAATTTATATTTTTATTTTCCATTAACCCTTATATATTAGTGATTTATTTTAATATGTTCATAATGTGAAAAAATAAATTTTCTTTTAGCATATGTATTTGATGATAGTATTTATATTTTGTATGTTGTGAAGTATATACATATAAGTGTATAAATATTATAAAGTTATTAATTTATGCTAAAACTTATATCTATGTAATGTATATTTTAATTTATAATAGTTGTTGCATAAATAAAATTATATAACAATCATAATAGTAAAAAATGTATTTGGAAATCCCAATGTATATTTTTTTAACAAACTAATGGGTATACCCGATACCCGCGGGTATACCCGGTACCCGACGGGTAATTACCCGACATATACCCGACGGGTATTGGGTCGGGTATGGGACACGATTTTACAACCGGGTATGGGTATGGGATTGACAATACCCGACCCGAACCCGACCCATTGTCATCCCTAGTCAGGGGGCTGGCGGCGGTCGAGTAGTTAATTTTGGTCAAAACGCCCGGTATCACGGTGATTGACACATCATTTCTTGCCGTTTAAAAAAACTAAATATTAATTTCTCTTACTTTTCTCATATCCCCACAATAACCCAAAAATTGTATAAAGCGAAACACAATAAAATCTGAATTGTGAGACACAAAAACTCAAAACATCAGTCGAGTATTCACGGGTTAATAAACAGTGACCCTTTTAAGTAAAATGTTTTAGAGTAAATTACGATTTTGGTCTCTGTGTTATATCACTTTTACTTTTTTAGCCCCAAAAAGAATTTTTTAACATCTGAGCTCCCAATATATTTTTTTTCTAACCCTTTTGGCCCCTAACGTCTTGTTTAACCCTTTTGCCCAAAACATTTAATGGATGAGGTTAGTGTAAGGGGCCAAAAGGGTTAGAAAAAAAGACGTTGGAGCTCAGATGTTAAAAAATTCTTTTTTGAACCAAAAAGGTAAAAGTGATATAACCACTGGGGTCAAAATCGTAATTTACTCAAAGTTTTAACCCATAAGGTTTTTATTTTTCTTTACTTGTTACTACTCTAAATTAAAAAAAAATTACTTACAAAAAGCCAAATATAATTAAACTACAGATCTTTACATCCATTTCTTTTATAACTTTTTTTTTGTAGTGACAATTTACGTTTGAAATAAAATACCATTTAAAATTATATAAATTACCTGTTCAACTTTAGTTAAATAAGTTCGTAAGTTTCAACCCTGACTCGAACACATTTAGATTAAACTCAAACACACAAATTTCGTGTTAAGTTTGTGTGATGTTATCACATCATGTTAGAAATTCACGCATGTTTTAAGTACTTGGTTATTGTGCATAAGAAATTTGTAACATGCGATTATTTCGAACCAAAGTTTGTTAGCAATCTATTTTTATGTCTATTTTGTCAAAATATTACACATAATATTTACATGTTTAGTTAATTACAAATAAATATTAAGTTACATATAAAAAACTATAATTATATATACAAGAATATATACTAAGCTATATAACTTAAAGAACAAATATACAATGAGCCGACCACGAGTCAAGCTAGAGTTTTAAAAACTAGTCATGAGTTGAACTCGATTTAGAAATATAACACAAGACAAGCCGAGCTAGAGCTCTCGTAAGCATGGCTGGCCTCCCTGATGGCCCGATATTAAAGAAATTATATATATATATATATAGGGAGCCGCTAGAATAAGAACCACCTCCAGTTGTAAGAACCGCGAGAACCACTCTCAGCCAATCAGATTCAGCCACTAAAAAGGGTATTTTGGTCTTTTACTACTTTGTAATCGAGTGTTACGTGTTTATTTTTATACACACGTGGGTATAAATTTAAGTTAATTTACATTTCGACATAAAGTTTTTCTCAAAAATTAGTCGGGTCAAATATAATATGTTCTTATGCTTATTATTATACGTTTTCGGTTGGTCTATGGTTTAACGTAATTTTTTTTCCAGAAATGAGTCGGTCATATATAACACGTTTTCGTGCTTATTTTTATGTACACTTTTAGTTGGTCTACGTTTTGATGTAGTTTTTTTTAAAACCCCGCAACAACGCACGGGACAATTTACTGGTTAGCAACATATTTAACTAGCACAAAGTTAAAACATTGAAATTATTTTTATTTATGATTGAAATGGGCTTTGGTAGATATGACCAGGCCCTTTAACTAGCACAAAGTTCAAATATTTAAAATATTTTATTTATGATTTGAAATGGGCTTTGGTAGATATGACCAGGCCCAGATTTCAAAAACTTCATTTTAAATTTTTAACAATACACACATGTTTAATTATATGAATATATGAATGGCAGTCGTCTAGCAGCTCGAGTGCTCTATTCTTGACGGCTGGAGCACAGAACATGTTGTGCATCAAACTAGCAGACAGTTTAGGAGTGAAAATCAAAAGCCCATGGGTTTCATGGTTCAAAGCTTCTTGTCTTCCAGGAGTGGCTTCTCTTATGTTGACTCCATTCATTGTATACAAAATCTTCCCACCTGAGATCAAGCACACCGCGGATGCTCCCGTCTTGGCGAAAAACAAACTCGAAGAAATGGGCCCGGTAAAGAGGGATGAGTGGATCATGTTGGGAACCATGCTTGTCACGGTTTCGTTATGGATTGCCGGGTAAGTTAATTGCGACTTAGAGGGTTGTGTTTATTGGTTGGTGGGTCGAACCTGACATGAACACGAAAACCTTATAAGGACCTTGAACTCATGTCACCCCCAAAAACTTTTGTGTCAGTCAACGGACTGACACAAAAGCGGCCAACTTGAAAAAAATTATTTACTCTTTTTTTAGGCATATTGGTACTTTAAAAACACAAGTACGCTTATTTCGTTTAGTTTTCTATGTATTACATTTAAACTATGCCAATTCATTCATAAACTTTTAAATTTTTTCATAAAAATATCCAATAGTTTAACTTATTCTATAAAAATACTTTAAAATCGCATATATAAATACAAATGGGTTAAACAGGTAAACTTGTGAATAACACGAACATGAACCATTTAGCTAACTGTGTTTACGAGTACGACCCGAAAGACGTGGACCTGTTTAGACTACAACCCAGATATACAAATTTTATGTTAGGTTTGTGTTTTGTTTCATATTGTGTCACATATTTACACTACTTAATTAACATTTTCGTGTGGCAGCGAAAGTTTGGACATGTCAAGCGTGATTGCAGCGATGCTTGGTTTATCGGTCCTACTGATTCTTGGAGTATTGACTTGGGATGATTGCTTAAGCGAAAAATCAGCTTGGGATACACTGGCTTGGTTTGCGGTGCTTATTGGCATGGCTAGTCAACTAACGACTCTAGGCGTAGTGCCATGGTTGTCTAAATGTGTAGCCAGCTTTCTGAAATCCTTATCAGTAGGATGGCCTCTGGAGCTTCTTATTCTTCAGTCAGTTTATTTTTTTATTCATTATATGTTTGCGGGCCAAACAGCGCATGTTGGTGCACTATACTCGGCCTTCCTTTCAATGCACCTAACGGCTAAGGTCCCCGAAACACTTTCTGCCTTGGCTTTGGCATTCAACACCAATCTTTTTGGTGCACTTACACATTACAGTAGTGGTCAGGCTGCTGTGTATTACGGAGGTATGGCATTCTAATCATATATTATTTCATATTTTTTTTCCTAACACACTTTTTTATATAATCAAGGTAAAAAATGATTAATTAAAATTATGTTATTACAATAATGATGTATTTTTTATTAAGGTAATCCTGGTGTTTCCTATTGCTAGCTAAAAACTATTTTTAAGTTACTTAATACTAAAAAATAGATTAATAAAAGCCAATAATATATATTAATTAGCAATCCCAAACACCCTGCATTGCCTACACCCTATTTTTTTTCCTTTTTTTGAATGACTTAAATCACACTGAATACGCTTTTGGCAGGGCTTAAACCCTTAACCTCATGGAGAGCAACATCTTAATTTTAATGGTTTTGTCAACTGGACCGAACCCCCACCATACACCCTATTCTTTCTACCCATTTGACCCATTTCTGTAGCTTAATATCTTGTGTAATAGTCACTAGATCCAATGGGAATAAGACATGGCAAAACCTCTAACTAATACCGTTTGATTGAGTTAATTCAATTATTAAAAAGGATATATCGCTTAATTAGCAGTTAACCACCAGCGTTTGACAGAGAAAAAAATGATATATACATATATATTTATTTATTTATAAAACATAACTCTTTATATTATCTATAAAAAACATTTTATGACATTTTGGTGTGGTCGTTTATACACATGTATTCACAACTTAAACACAAAATTAGGCCAAGTGATAAAAGTTCTTAAAACCGCCAGTTATTTCAGATCGGTTATTTGGTTTTCCTACTCATTAATATGAAAATTACCAAGTTAATGATTGCATATTGGTGTTAGTGCAGCTGGTTATGTAAAACTTCCGGATGTCTTTAAGCTTGGGATCTTGATGGCTATTATTAACATAACAATATGGGGAGTAATTGGAACACCTTGGTGGAAGATTTTGGGACTTTATTGAGTCTGAATGTTAATTCTTGGATCCGAATGTGATCCTCATATGCTTAATTAGAAATGATTATAGTAGTTGAATCTAATGTAAATTATAACCCTTTTGCATTTATTTGCTCATTTTTACTAAAGATATGTTGGTTTTGTGATTCATGATAACTTCGATATATCTGAAAATCGTGTGAATACTTTTAGATTGAATTATTTTGCTGGTATATGTGGAAATCGTGTGAATACTTTTAGATTGAATTATATTGCTGGTACTTGTTAATATTCGTTCGAATAATTGGTAAAGAGATAAAATAACGAGACCTCGTATCCAAATGTGACCAAATCAATTTCTATTTATAGGGTTTTCAAATTGTGTAATGATTCATCGCAACCCTTCACGAAATAGCTTAACCCCAGCTAGGGGCGTTGTAAGGATCCGAAAACCTCTGTTATTTACCTTCTTTTGTTCAATCTTTATTCTAATCCGATTTGATGATATTTACTGCAATTGATGTTGTTCAAGCCTTTGTATACTAATTCCGCTAGTATACAAAGTGTTTATTGATCGTTGACGCGATTGTTGCACTATTAGAAAACTGCTACTATTTCCATGTAGATTTCCCACGAAAACGAGTTGTAAGAATTTTAGTTGTGGGCAATCATGTTCTGACGCATTTGCTACAAATTTTCGTACTCATTTCCCACACAAATGTTTCGTTGGAATTCTCCTACCCATTTCTCATGGAATTAATTTTCTTAACTTTCCAACGCATTTCCCATGGAATATTTATTTTTTAAAAATTTGTGTTTAGATCTTTTATATTTAAATTTCTTATATAATTTTTTATATATTTTTAATTTTCTTACACAATTCCTACGATTTTTTTTCTTCCTACACAATTCCAATTGGGCCTTTAAAGGTTTGAAGATTTTGCCTCCAAAATCTTCAATAGATTTGAACATATGTTTCGTCTAAAAATCCACTTTTCGCATAATGTAGTTACGACATCTGGTGTAGTTTGTACGAGTACTTTAGTTCTTCACATATTCATGGATCTATACTTTTTGCATTAGTATCTTAGGGTGAAAAGTTTGTGTACATGAGAAGTCTATCTTGTGTGACAAGTTGGTGATACAAAAAAGTTGCTACTATTATTGCATAAAGTTGCTATTGTGACTGCTAAAAGTTCTACCCTTTCGTGTGAAATCATCTAGTGCTCATCAAGTTAAAGTTAAAGTAAAAAGTCAAAGTTAATCATACCCCCACCAAGAGAAATTCAGCTGGACAGTTAGTTGCAAAGGAGAGGTTAATTTGTTGACCGAAAGGATACACGCAACATGCACTTGATTTATAACAGTTTTAAGCTATATACATCTTCTAAAGAGTTGTGGAATGCATTGAGTAAAAGGTTTGAGGGAAATGAAGAACTTCAGGAAAGTTAGAAAGATTTGCTAAGATAGAAATTTGACATATTCCATAACATCAAGGGAGAATAATTGGAAACAGAAGTTAATAGGTTTACTCATTTCACTAATGAGACGACAACAACAAATATCACATTGACTTTTGGTGAGGTCAACAAAAAGCTTTTGGCTCCACTGCCAAATAGTTGGAATACAAACTGTATGGTGATAAAAAGAATAGAGAAGCTGGATGAGATTTCACTTGAGGAAATGATAAACATTCTTCAGTCTTATTTGTTGGATGTGAAACAAAAGGCAAGCAGTGAAGGTTTATTAAAGTATCCAACTTATACTAAAACGTCAACGAAGTCCCCCTGGATGTTGCTCGTGATGGTTCGTTCTTCACACTGTCGGATCTTCATGAGTCATCACTAGTTATAATCAAGAGGTGCATCAAAAAACTCCCCCTTGAATGTAGCTTGTGAATCTTCAATCTTCAAAACTTCAGTTCCTTGAGATGTTAATGAGTGGTTAGCTGCAAGCTGATCCTCTTGGTCCATTGATTGCATTTAGGTCGTGTCGTCACTTCCACAACTTATCTTCTAACACGTTCTCTTTGCCTTTAGATTGCTTGGATGCCATGTCTGCACACACAACAGGGTTAAACCCATAATGAGAACAACAACTAGGACTTTAACCAATCTTCGAGAATTTTCAACAGAAAATTTCACTAAGTATTGATTTCAAGAAATATTAACAAACGATACACATGAGACCAACTCTTATTCAACTACCAATCAACAACATTTTGAAAGTTTTAAAAATTTTCATTTTTAGCCCTTTAACTTTCAAATTTGTCAACTATGACCATTATGAAGATGCAAAAGTTAGCACGATTGTTTTCGGGCTTTCAATCAGGCTTTAGGTTGGATAGATTCGAGTTCCAACATCGGTCCATCAACAATCCTACGACTATCAATAGTTCCTCCTGGAACATCCTGTACATTCATTTAACAAACAGTTAGAGTTAGAGAGGGGGACCCAAACCTTTGTGGACTCGGGTCGTCCGTCATCATCGTGAAATGTGATTTCAACTTCCAGATGATTCGGAATTGATTGAGCCCCCCTGAAACAGTTACAGATTTTGGTTTCCAAATCTGTTGTTGTTTACCATTTTTATCATCAACTAATTTAGTTTTAACAGATTGTGATTGGACAACCTCCGTTTTAACACCTTTTCGATTCTTTTTGTCGTTTTTATTTCTGTTTCATTTCTTTTTGTTTTACAAAACGAAGGTCTTGTTTTGATGAAACAGATCGTGGACGATAAGTGTTTCCACAAGGGCATCAACTTTTGCCTTTCCTTTGGTGAGATATGGGCAGTTTGCTATGATGTGCTCATACTCATTGCATTTAAAACATGATCTTCGCTCAACATACCTCAGAGCATCATGTTGATGATAGCTTGAAGATGGACTTTGTGATCTCGAGGTACTTGGTCCAGAATCACAACAATTTGTGTGTTGTGTGTAATTGTTTTGATTATTTCTCTTCAAAATCGGACTTGTTTGACAAAATCTGTGTTCGATTTGTTTTTGAAACTTTCAATTTTCTCAGTCTCTCGAGATTTCATCAAGTTCACACTCTGAACCCTTTTATGCTACTGAGTTCTTTTGCTCTTTTTCTTTCTAGCTTAAGCATGATTTTGTTTTTGTTGACCCTTCTGAATTGGCAATTTTTGATTTCCAAATTGGGCTTTTGGGATAGGAGCACACTGAGTTACCACAACTCTTGGGCTCGACTTACCAAAAAACTTACTAGTTGAATCTTTGAAAACTTTATCAATCAAGGATTGATTAACATTTCTGATTGGAAAATCGTTGTTTGAGTAAATTTTACCCGAACCAGTCAACGTGTAAAACAAGTTCATACTTTCAGAATTTCTTACGGGAGCGTTAATTGATTTTACCGGAGCAGTCTCACAAGTTTTAACCGGTGGATCACAAAGAATGTGATTCTCAAGAGGTATGTTTGATTCTTTGGTCACACTTGTTGATTGCTCGGTTTTATTATCAACCATTCATCATCTAAACTATTAGCATCCTCAACAGTGGAAGAATCCTGACTTTTCATGGATGTTGACTCCTTGATCTCTACGATTGACTTTGACTAGAACATGTACACCTAGTGAAACCTAGACTCACTGTAAACTCAGTAGGGTCTAGAGGAATGGTGGGCTCAAAGTGTGGCATATCCTCATCATCAGGCAATTTTCAGTAATTGACTCTCATCGGTGGAGGGCAAGTGTAACGCTTCACATTTCTATACTATACTATACTATACTTATTTAGAAAAGTTGTATTCGCATTTCTATTTTTTAGAAACTTGTATTCGTATTTCATTTCTAACCTTGTAATTCGAGACTTCGATCATAATGAGAAATTCACATTTATATTAATCATACTTGTGTTATATGCAATCAATCGTTAAATACGTACTTATACGCGAAACCAAGACTTATTATACATGCATGCTATCATTCATACACACACGATACGTAACACATACACGCATACAATTCCTATACTTGAAAACCCCCAAAATATAAACTTTTAACATAAAAGGACAAACATTTGAAAGTTCGGGGGGCCATATTTTCAAAAATCAAACTTTCGCTGCCAAATGAACGCGCCGCGTCGCGCGGTGGGTTAAAACATGAAGCCTCCGTGACTCGTAGAGGCTTGATCCACAGATTGTTTATTTCCCCAATTCGGGTTGCTCCTTTTCCACCTCCTTTCTTCCCTAATCACCTTCATTCTTCATTAAAGCACAAACCCTACTCAACCACTATATAACCAAGCTTTCTACACCTTCATTTCACTTTTCCTACACTCTAAACTCACTCAAAACACTCTCAAACTACAAAAAATACAAGCTTTATCAGATTCTTGCAAGTTCTAAAGTGAGCTTCAAAGTCACTTTTCTTTCTCTTCTTCATAAATTCTTGCTTCAAATTTATTTGGAACACCTCTAGGAGTGTTTCCACAAGTTTACCATGGTAAATTAAAGTGGAACATCACCATTTTGAGGTCTAAACTTTTTGTTTTGATTAAATTTTTACATAAACTTTCTATGAACTTGTTATTCTTGTGGGAATCTTGTGCATATCTTGTTCCCAATCAAGCTCATGATTGTGGGACTTGAGTATCATTGATTTCCATAGGGTTATTGGATTTTATCACTCTCAACTATTGGGTATTGTTCGTTGCCACTCTCAACTATCACTTTGACTCCCACTACTCCCAACTTAACACTTTGTGTGTTTTGTCACTCCGATTAAGTGGTTTTTGGCTCCCCTTTTGTCTTTTAGGAGCAGATTCACCTGCAGTCATTAGTAACTCACAAAGTGTTAGCCTAATATCACTAATAACAGAAGTCAAACACTAAGAAATATTCACTTGCGTAGTGACACAACACATAAAGTGTTAAGTTGGGAGTGGTGGGAGTCAAAGTGATAGTTGAGAGTGGCAGCGGCCAGTACCCAACAGTTAGAAGTGATAAAATCCAATAACCCATTTCCATAAGATTAGAGGTCCAAATACCTCTTAACTTTATGTTCTAAAGGTTCCAATTAACCTAGACAAGTGTTGAAACCCTCCAAGCTCATTACCTTCAATGTGATGAGACTTGTGTTTTGGTGATGTGTGAACCATGGAAGCCTAGGCTTTCTAACTATGTATCCACTACTTCACTTTCTTGTTTTGTTAGCCAATCTTACATCTAAGTTACCAAGTAAACTTACTAGTCACAAAGAGACCAAACAACACCAAGTCTCCAAACATTTGCCATGATTTAAATGCACTAATCTAGTTTAAGCTCACTTGGTTACTTGCGGAACTAGATAAGTACTTTTATTCTATGTTCTATTCATGACCAACCGAAATCATCAGCTAAGTTGATGTTTTTGTGTTTTGGTGAATCATATAATGAGGTTTAATGGATGGAAAGCATCCTACCTCCTGGCATGACCATTCTCATGGTACCTTTACTTTACATTGACTATAATACATAAATTAATCTCTAAAATCCGAATCCAATCCGATAATCGAATCCGCAAATAACAACACCTTCGTTTCCCCTCTTAGGATAACTTCGGTCTTCCAAAACTCAAGACTCAACAAACTCACTTTCGTGGACTTTCTACGCAAACCGTGAGTATACTCGAATTCCCCCTTTTACACTTTAATCACTTTTGGTGTGTAACTGTCGCAGCCCCCGATCCCAGGTTCCCCGGGAACGGGCGGCCGCGAGCCAGTTTCGATGGTATCTCGTATTGTCTAATTTGGCAGCGGAAATTTTCATCAGGACCATAGTTAGGAAACGTTTATCAGAGTAAAATACCACTTCATAACATTAAACAAATGGGTTAAAACCCAAGTTCATAGTACATGCATTTTCATAGGAATAAATCCTATTTATTTAATAAAAACATCTATTTTATTTTTAGGTAACTTTATTGCCACTTTTCCAAGCCTTCAGTGCTGTCCAGCTGTCTTCTAATTGGCTTTCACAATTTGTTACCTAAAACGCGTATTAAAAACATTTGTCAATGGGAAATACTGGTGAGTGAATCCCAGTTTAATCAAGTTTAAATAAAAAGTCCCAGTGTACAGTATTGAGGGCGATCCCGCAATTATATTTGTTTCCAAGACATAACAATTAACATCCATGGTACTGTCGAACCCGACTTGTGAAAATGTTACTCCTTGACCAGGTGGTAACAAATTTTGTATACAAAACCCCAACATACTCATCATAATTGTATTCTTTACAAATACTCAATAACTGTTATTCGCATGGAAAAGTATTTAAGGTTTTGTAAAAATAGTTAACAAAAGGTTTACAAAAAGTGGATCAACTCACATTGCTGTCTTAGATTTTCCGTAAGGGTTTCCTGAGAATAATCTATAATTTACATAAATGTACACGCGTTAGTATTAATAACCCATTTTAACATTAGCAATACCCTCCCCGAGACGGCATTCCAATGACTACGTCGGGCAGAACCACGACAACTATTACGAAACCCTAGATCAATCGGGCAGCGTATCTAATACGTATCCAGGGGTTATAATACTTACAACGGAGCAGAATTTCGCTAATTAGGGGGTATAATACCCGCGTATTATGCCTAATATCAGAATTTGAGATTGAGAAATGAATTTTAAACTATTTCTGGTTGAACCCGATGGCTCCATTATATAGTTGCTGATCTTTACTCTCTCGCTGCCCGCGTAAGAGTAGGCAAGGACCTACGCTGCCCGCGTCAATCCCCGGTCAAAGCGTAGCTCGTCCGGATCACCAACTAGACTTGACACGATGATGACACGTGTCATCACCGGGCTGCGCCACATTTTGGGACTCTCGCGGCCCGCGTAAACTAATGGGGGGTCTTACGCGGCCCGCCTGAACTTAAGAAATCAAACGAAATCAGGTTCCAACCTTTATACCGCCCGCGTAAGGTTGGGGTGGGGTACTACGCGGCCCGCCTCAGCCCAAAAGTTAAAATTTGTTATTTATTTATTAATACTATTTAATGTATTTGAGGCCCGTATTCGCGTATGGGGTGTATTTTGGGACATTTTGGGATATTTTAAAATAGGGTGTTAGAAAAATAATCGAGGGTGTCGGTTTTAGGATTGTTACATCCTCCCCACCTTGTTTTAGAGCTCGTCCTCGAGATCTACTGGAATAAGTGTGGATATTTCCTTTGCATTTCAGATTCAAGCTCCCATGTGTAATCAGGTCCTCTTTTGGAGTCCCACTTCACTTTGACCAGAACTAATCTCTTATGCTTGAGATTCTTGACTTTCCTGTCTTCAATCTGTAGAGGCCTCTCTACAAACTTGAGTTGTTCATTTACCTCTATATCCTTAAGAGGTACTATTAGCGATTCTTCAGCCAAACACTTCTTGAGATTAGATACATGAAATATATCATGTATTCCTGCCATTTCCTCTGACAGTTGTAGCTGATAGGCTACAGGTCCTATTCTTCTAACAATCTCAAAAGGTCCAATATACCTGGGACTTAGCTTTCCTCTTTTGATGAATCTTACCACTCCTTTCCAAGGAGAGACTTTTAACAATACTTTATCTCCTACTTGAAATTCCAATGGCTTGCGTCGATTATCGGCATAGCTCTTCTGTCGATCACATGCTGCTTTCAGTCATTCCTTGACTTGAATAATCTTGTCGGTTGTTTCTTGCACTATCTCAGGTCCAGATAGTTGTTTTTCCCCAATTTCTGCCCAACAGACTGGGGTTCGACACTTTCGTCCATAAAGTGCTTCGAATGGTGCAGCATTGATACTTGTGTGATAACTATTATGATAAGAAAATTCTATTAAAGGTAAGTGATCGTCCCAATTACCTCTGAAATCAATTACACAAGCTCTAAGCATGTCCTCCATTGTCTGAATTGTCCTTTCGCTTTGTCCGTCTGTTTGAGGATGATAAGCTGTGCTTAGATTTAACTTAGTTCCCATTGCTTTTTGGAAACTTGACCAAAAATGAGAGGTAAATCGGCTATCCCTATCAGAAAAAATTGATAAAGGAATTCCATGTAATGAAAGAATTTCATTTATATATAATTTAGCTAGCTGTTCCATACCGAAAGTTTCCTTCATTGGTAGGAAATGAGCTGACTTGGTTATCCTATCTACAATCACCCAGATTGTATCATTACCTTTCCTTGTTTTGGGTAATTTAGTAACAAAATCCATTGTTATCAATTCCCATTTCCACACTGGCATTTCTAATTGCTGTAACAAACCTGAGGGTTTCTGGTGTTCAGCTTTAACTTGGGAACAAGTTAAACATTTAGAAACACAGGCTGCTATGTCCTTCTTCATTCCTATCCACCAGAAATTTTTCCTTAAATCCTGGTACATTTTATCATTTCCTGGGTGCATCGTATACTTAGATTTATGGGCTTCTTCTAATATACGATGACGTAAATTACCTAATTTAGGTATCCACATTCTCTTTTTATGGAATCTCCAAATTCCATCTGTTCCTTGTTCCAATTCCTTAATCATACCTTTTAGTTTTTCAGTATCATCCTTGATTACTGATTTTTGTGCTTCTCTTATTTGATCATTTAAATCTACTTGTAGATTTAATTTAAGAGAACGTACCCTTTTTGGCTTTTCATGATACTTTCGTCTTAAAGCATCTGCTACTACATTTGCCTTTCCTTCATGATACTGGATATCACAATCATAATCACTAAGCATCTCCATCCATCGTCTTTGTCTCATATTCAACTCCTTTTGCCTGAAAACATACCTTAAACTCTTATGATCGTTGAATATGGTAAACTTACTACCATAAAGGTAATGTCTCCAAATCTTAAGGGCAAAAATTATAGCTCCTAGTTCTAGATCATGGGTTGAATAATTCTCTTCATGATTCTTAAGTTGTCTAGATGCGTAAGCTATAACCTTTTGACGTTGCATTAATACACATCCATAACCTAATTTAGAAGCGTCACAATAGACTACAAATTCTTCAGTTCCTTCTGGTAATGCTAGTATGGGTGTATTAGTTAATCTTTGCTTAAGAATTCTAAATGCTTCTTCTTGTTTTGGTCCCCATTCAAACTTAATGGATTTACAGGTTAACTTAGTTAAAGGAATGGCTATCTAGAAAAATCTCGAATAAATCTTCTATAATAATCGGCCAATCCTAGGAAACTTCTAACCTCGGTTGGTGATTCAGGGGTTTTCCATTTAGTAATCGCGTCGATTTTTGTTGGATCCACATGAATTCCTTCATGGTTTACTAAATGTCCAAGAAACTGTACCTGTTCTAACCAAAACTCGCACTTTGAAAATTTAGCATAAAGCTTTTCTTTTCTTAATAGACTTAAAAGTGCGTGCAAATGCTTTGCATGATCCTCTTTACTCTTAGAGTAAATTAGAATATCATCTATAAAAACAATTATGAATTTATCCAAATATGGCTTACATATTCGGTTCATCATGTCCATAAATGCAGCTGGGCCATTGGTTAAACCAAATGGCATGACAGTAAATTCATAATGACCATACCTTGTTCTGAATGCGGTCTTAGGAATATCTTCTTCCTGTACCTTTAATTGATGATATCCTGACCTTAAATCGATTTTAGAGAAAAATCGAGCTCCTTGTAGTTGATCGAACAGATCATCGATTCTCGGTAATGGGTACCGATTCTTAATTGTGACTTTGTTCAATTCACGGTAATCCATGCACATACGCATTGATCCGTCCTTCTTTTTAACGAACAGTATCGGCACTCCCCATGGCGACGAGCTTGGCTGTATGAATCCTTTTTCTAACAATTCATCTAATTGTTTTTATTCAATTCCTGCATTTCTGCGGGTGCCAAACGGTAAGGTACTTTGGCAAATGGTGCTGTTCCAGGTAGTAGGTGAATTCTGAATTCAACTTCTCTGTCCGGTGGTAGTCCTGGTAATTCTTCTGGAAAGACATCTGAAAATTGGGATACTACTGGAATATCTTTTAAATCATTTCCTTTAGTCTTAGTGATTATAGAAATCAAATACACTAATGATCCTTTTCTTATGTAACTTGCAGTTTTCATCACATAGATGAATTTCGTGGACCTAGATGGTTTATCTCCTTTAATTGTGATCGTTTTACCTTTTGGGGAATTTACTTGGATTGACTTTTGCTCACATAAAATACTGGTTTATTGGCTATTAACCAATCCATTCCTAAAACGATATCAAATCCCGTCAGATTCATGGGATAAAGGTTTGCCATAAACCTTTGGTTTAAAATTTCTATTCTTGCTCCCTGCAAGATTTCAGAAATCCTAACAATTTCTCCATTAGCTGTCTCTACTAGACATTCTTGGGGTAGTTTAGTTAATGACTGGTTTAGCATTTTGCAAAATGATGTATTAATAAAACTTTGGTTTGCACCAGAGTCAAATAATACTTTAGCAAAAACATCATTAACTAAAAACGTACCAGCTATGACGTCTGGAATCATCTTGACTTCATCTGCAGTTAGAACAAATGCTCTAGCATTTTTAGTGTTCCTGTTGTTCACAGTTGGAGCCAATTTCGGACAGTTTGGCTTAATGTGACCTTTTTCTCCACAATTGTAGCACAGTCCATTACTGGATTTTCTCCTGCAATCTTCTTCCTTGTGTCCTGGCATCTTGCAGAAATTGCAAAGAGTAGAGCATTTTCCCAATGCTTTTTCTTGCAGACCTTGCAGAAGGGTGCAGAGGTAGAACCCATATTCCTACGGTTGTAATTCCCTGAACGGAATTCTTGAGTAAGCCTTTGGGTTAGGTTTCTCCTCTTTTCTTCTTCTCTAGTACGGATTAATTCATCTGTCAAGGTATTTGCTAGTTCTACAGCTTCTTCTATAGTTTGAGGTCTTGCTGCCTTGACTACATGTCTAATCTCTCCGATTAATCCCCAGATGTAACGGGAGATTAATACTGGTTCAGGTGATGCAAGGGTTGGTACTATTCTAGCATATTCAAAGAATGTAGTAGTATACCCCTTACTATCTACCCCGGTCATTCTAAGGTTCAGAAACTTATTAGCTATCTGTTCCTTTTCATTGGGAGGGCATAATTTCCTTTCTACCATATTCTTAAATTCCTCCCATTCCATGTTGTATACCCTATCACTTTCTCTTGACTGTAGGATAGTGTTCCACCATTCTAAGGCTGAGTTCTTAAATAGATTAGAAGCAAACATTATTTTGTCTTCTTCAGCACACTTGCTTATTTTTAAAACTGCCTCAGTCTTCTCTATCCAGCATAGAGCTGCAATGGGTCCTTCATTGCCCGAGAATTCTATTGGTTTGCAGGACCAGAATTCCTTGTAAGAACAACCGTAAGACACGCTTCTTCTTCTTTTGGGAATGGGCACCTGAAGTACGGGTCCATTGTTCACGCTGTGTTCTGGTTCAATTGGCCACTTACTGCTATGCTTACTTTTATTATTCGCTTCTTGAATTGTTTGAATAATAAATGGCATTGCATCTATGATTCCTTGTGCCACTATGTGTTGAACGACACTATTATCCATTTGGTTTCCATTGTTATTGATGCTCGGATTTTCATTAACCACGTTAATGTTACTCTGGTTATCGTTATTCAGATTTCCTTGATTTCCTTTATCGGCCATCTGAATTTTAAACATTTACCCCATATTAATATCACAAAATAATATTTCATATAGTCAATCACATGACACGCATTTTTGCCAAAAGTGTCGATCATTGCGACTTTACTCTATTCATATACTATTATGCATCTATTACACACCAATACTGAAATAAAAATTACAATACCAACTGAAATAGAATTACACTAATAGTAATAGGCATCCGTACACACATATTTTATTTTATTATTATTATATTATTATTACTATTACCGTTCCCACCATCACATTCACGGATATGGATTCATCCAAAAATCTATATTGCGCTCATCATATTTCCATACGAGTCGCTCTCCCACCTGTCGCATTCTCTCACTTCTCTCTAAAATTTCCTCACCAAAAGTCCTAAGTTCTTGTACGTTTTCTACACTCATTGGGGGTGCAGGTTCTAGGACTGGGTTCGGAATCTGGGGTGCGGGTTCCTGGTATGGGGTGAAAGTGCCTGAAATCGGTAAGGATCTTCTAAGATCTCCCTAATGTATTCATCATGGTAATAGGGATCTAAAGGGTCCATACCTGGGTAGGCTCCTATGTTCTGCATGGGGGTGTCTTCATCTATCGGGTAACGTTGCACAAAGTCCCTAACGTCATCCCACCAGGGATCGTAATTTGGGTCTAGGGGGTTTGGTGCTGGTACCCTAGGGATTTCTTCCGGATTGAAGTCATGCATCTCTACTTGGTTTTCAGGGTTTTCTATCTCCATGGGTTGGTCTGGGATTGGTGGCTGTGGTTGGGGTGCTATTATTTGCTCTAGATTTGGGTCAGCTGCAGTAGTGGCTAGGATGTGAATATTAGCTATACCCCTATTTATCATATCCTGGGCATATGCATCTGTCTCTCTCTTGGCTGCTGCTAGTGCTCTCTGGTCTTGTAACTTTTTCATACGCTTCCTACGCTCGTGTGCCCCTCGACTGAACCATCCCCTCTTTTTCTGAGGAAATCGCTCCTCTGACTGAGCCTTAAATACAAAGATTCCTTCTTTCATATCAGCAGAGTACCCTGAGAGGGCAGGATGAGAAGAGGAGGTGCCTTCGCTTCTAGGCGAACCAGACAATTGACGGTACGCGTCAGATGGTCCTTCGTCGCTCATATTGTAAACTAACAGATAGTCAAATAACACATAACAAATAAATACAGTTATGCACATATTTCCATAATTTATTTCCTAACACTTTTCATTTTGATGTCAACATAACACCTCTGTGGCTGAATCAGTGGCTTAGCTCTGATACCACCTCCTGTCGCAACCCCCGATCCCAAGTTCCCTGGGAACGGGCGGCCGCGAGCCAGTTTCGGTGGTATCTCGTATTGTCTAATTTGGCAGCGGAAATTTTCATCAGGACCGTAGTTAGGAAATGTTTATCAGAGTAAAATACCACTTCATAACATTAAACAAATGGGTTAAAACTCAAGTTCATAGTACATGCATTTTCATAGGAATAAATCCTATTTATTTAATAAAAACATCTATTTTATTTTTAGGTAACTTTATTGCTACTTTTCCAAGCCTTCAGTGCTGTCCAGCTGGCTTCTAATTGGTTTTCACAGTTTGTTACCTGAAACTCGTTTTAAAAACATTTGTCAGTGGGAAATACTGGTGAGTGAATCCCAGTTTAATCAAGTTTAAATAAAAAGTCCCAGTGTACAATATTGAGGGCGATCCCGCAATTATATTTGTTTCCAAGACATAACAATTAACATCCATGGTACTGTTGAACCCGACTTGTGGAAATGTTACTCCTTGACCAGGTGGTAACAAATTTTGTATACAAAACCCCAACATACTCATCATAATTGTATTCTTTACAAATACTCAATAACTGTTATTCTCATGGGAAAGTATTTAAGGTTTTGTAAGAATAGTTAACAAAAGGTTTACAAAAAATGGATCAACTCACATTGCTGTCTTAGATTTTCCGTAAGGGTTTCCTGAGAATAATCTATAATTTACACAAATGTAACGCGTTAGTATTAATAACCCATTTTAACATTAGCAATACCCTCCCCGAGACGGCATTCCAATGACTACGTCGGGCAGAACCACAACAGCCATTACGGAACCCTAGATCAATCGGGCAGCGTATCTAATACGTATCCAGGGGTTATAATATTTACAATGGAGCAGAACTTCGCTAATTAGGGGGTATAATACCCGCGTATTATGCCTAATATCAGAATTTGAGATTGAAAAATGAATTTTGAACGATTTCTGGTTGAACCCGATGGCTCCTTTATATAGTTGCTGATCTTGACTCTCTCGCGGCCCGCGTAAGAGTAGGCAAGGGCCTACGCGGCCCGCGTCAATCCCCGGTCAAAGCGTAGCTCGTCTGGATCACCAACTAGACTTTACACGATGATGACACGTGTCATCACCGGGCTGCGCCACATTTTGGGACTCTCGCGGCCCGCGTAAACTAATTGGGGGGGGGGGGTATTAAGCGGCCCGCCTGAACTTAAGAAATCAAACGAAATCAGTTTCCAACCTTTATACCGCCCACGTAAGATTGGGGTGGGGTACTACGCGGCCCGTCTCAGCCCAAAAGTTAAAAAATTTTATTTATTTATTTATTAATACTATTTAATGTATTTGAGGCCCGTATTCGCGTATGGAGTGTATTTTGGGACATTTTGGGATATTTTAAAATAGGGTGTCGGAAAAATAATCGAGGGTGTCGGTTTTAGGATTGTTACAGTAACATGTATGACTTAATCAAGCACACTTATGCACACAATCAAACTTACAAATTCAATCAATCCATCAAACATGTTATTTGTTATACTTAGGTTATTCATGCTAGATACATAAACACTCATACATGCAAACTACTTGTCATTAATTTTGTGCAAGCCTACCTTAACATGTATAGCGCTATAGGAGTAGCACACCGCCCTTAGGAAGGGTCATTGCTAAGTATTCAATCTTGTACCGGTCTTGTCATTGCGAAGACAAGATTACGCTCATGGAAACTATGGTTTGACAATTAGGTTGTGCATGCTAGTATGAAATTGACTTAGTATACAAAATGCCAAGATTGGATTTGAGACAATCTTTTATACGTATGCTATGTAATCAAACTTGTGTACTCGCCAACTTTTGTTAATTGTATTTTAATACATGTTGCAGGAAACTGAGGATGACATACAAGAAAGCTACCTAGGATGAACTAGAAACACATTTATTAATTTATGTTTTGTATTTCCTTGTCATTTGAATATGTATGAACAATTTGTCGTAATTTCCTTTCAAAATGTTGTACTCTCTTTTAGAAATGAAATGAAATTTGGCTGCTTAAATTATTGTCACATGTAGTCGTTATGAAGCCTCGAACAATCTCGTTTTCATCTCACTCCGATGTTTCCCCCATCAGTTGAGGTGTGATAACAAGCTTTATATCCAATGCATTTCACATCTCCTTTCTTCTTTTGGACATCAATGATGTGATCTAAGACGTATCTTGAGTTGGAATATCTGTCCAATTTATGTTTGATCGTCTCATAATCACATTGTGCATGGGCTAACTCTTTCTTGGTTTGATCAGTAATATTAATGTAATTATTAATACCAGTTTGCTTTTTTAAAACAATTTTCTTAAGTTTAGAATTATCTTTTCTCAAGGTTTCAATTGTTGTTTTAAACTCTTTTTCATTTTTCTTTAAAGTCGTGTTAGCCTTAGTGTATTTTGCCAAATCAACAATCAGACTTTGTGTGTGCAAAATTACCTTCTAGTTCTAAGTAGTTACCTTTTAATTCCATGCATTTAAAACACTTAGAAGAGATTGGTTTGTCGACACTTACTAGAATGGATTGGCAATTCAAACGAGCCATGAATAAAGAACGATAAGTGGAAGATGCATTTTCAGAGAAGTACTTGGATAATTCATCAGATGAACTGACAACTTCCTACATCAACACTGCTTTCTAGCTCCTCAACGATTCAGCTTCAACCAATAACACATTTATATCAGCATTAATAACCTCCCTCGATAATCCTTCGGACCCATCCTCGCTTGAGCTTGATTCATCTTCATCTGAACTCCCACTGTAGCCAGAACTGTCATCATTTCTCGAAGAGTCATCATCACTGACATTATTGACAATTTCTAGCTCTTGCAAGCTCTACCAAATAAAAGTGACATGAACATGCTTTGATACTAACACAAAACAAGATCAAACGAAGGTGACTAGCTCTTAAATGAAAGTTGCATGTTTCATGTGATGGTCATTGGACCCAAACGAAAGTCTTCATGTATGCATGCCAAACGAAGGTCCATTGTATAAAGGTATACATTTCATGCGATGATCTTGTTTGTATTCCTTCAATCTATGGTCCAATATCATGTTATTTAATATTTCATCTCACATCGATCATTATCATCTTAGTTATCACTTGAACTTGTTTTGTTCTTCGAGTCGATACGAGGAGGGATATCGTTCGACATTGATCGAAATTACGAAGCATCACTAGCAACATACACAAATGAATCAAGAGTTTTGGCTTTTGAAAATTATGTTTTCCTTCGTTGTTACTTTCATTTAACATGTGTGAACTAAATAGCTAATGTAATAAAAGTTATCCTGACATTGTATGCTCATTTTAAATGAATTTTGTTGAATGATTAAACGAGACTATGGTGGGCTACATTCACTTGATCATAAGGTTTTGTTGTGTATATATGACACTTTCTATGTTCACCTGTAGTATTGTTGTGTATCTGTAGTATTGTTATGTATCTGTAAAGTTGTTAAAACAACCCAAGAATAGTGATGGATATTAACCGATAATTATATTTCCCTGCACATATTTTCCCTCTTATATTTTGTATTCAAATTTAAATTATTAGGGTTTGTTTTTATTGTACCTAGTCTTTAGTTAGATCCTATAATTCAGGATCTCCTCCTGTATATGTAGCTCGCTAGTTCTGTAATTCAGATTCAAGTTTTTTCAATCAAATGTTTTCTATCTTTTATATGGTATCAATCCCAGGTTCAACAATGGCAACCGATTCCACTTCTTCCACAATCAATTCCATCCCGATTTCTACTTCATCCCTCATAATGGTTTCCCTTCCTTTTTCACTAAAACTCACGGAAACCAATTACATCCACTGGAAGAATCAACTTGTTGCCCTCCTGCAGGGACTTGACCTCTACAAGTATATCGACGGTTCCTTTCCTACACCAGCCAAAACTCTCACAACAAACAACACCACAGCTCCGAATCCTGAATATGTCTCCTGGTTTCGCCAGGACAGACTTCTATACGGAGCTCTTCTTGGCAGCCTATCTGCAACTGTTGCCCCTACAATCTCCAATGCATCCTCATCAATGGATGCTTGGACACTTCTTGCAAATACCTATGCAAAGCCTTCCAGGGGCCACATCAAACAGATTCAACATCGCTTGAAGCTGTGCACCAAATCTCCTACTCAATCAGTTACTGAATTTATGTAGTCCATTAAAAGTCTGGTTGATGAACTCGCCATTCTGGGAAAATCCACTGATCCAGAGGACATCACAGACCATGTCCTTAATGGTCTCGATGCTGAAACCTACAAACCCATCATTGATGCCATCCAAGCCCGAGATACCCCTATTCCCTTTCATGAACTTCATGAAAAACTCATCAATTTTGAGTTAAACCTTCTACAAAAACAACCTGCTCCCACTACTATGCATCAGCCCGTTACTGCCTTCGTGGCTCAGACCCGTCCGAACCATAAACCTTGGCATTCTAAATACCCAAATAATTCAGCAGGTATTCTTCCCACCCCCACCAACCAGCAACTCTCAAAAACCTTACCTTGGCAAATGTCAATGGTGCTTTGTCAAAGGTCATTCCCTCACTTCCTGTCCCACTTTTCGCAAAACTCATCCCTCTATCACCCCTCCCCAATACCCTAAGCCTCAGCACAACTCTCGTTCACAGCCACAACTTAACTTAATGCAGGTTCCTTCCACCAATTTCAATCCAAACACTGCATCCAATTTCAACCCTAATGGCCCATGGGATACCAGTATGTGGGACAGCGGTGCTTCACATCACATCACACAGGATTTGCAGGCTATGTCCCTCCATGCTCCTTATGACGGTTCCGATGAATTAATCATCGGAGATGGTTCGTCCCTTTTAATTACTCACGTTGGCTCATATTCAATTACTTTTCCCACTGTTACTCTTCAATTAAATAACATTTTATGTGTTCCTTCAATCTCTAGAAATATCATTTCAATTTCTTGATTATGCATTGATAATCCAATACTGATTGAATTTTTTTCTTCTCTGTTTGTTCTCAAGGACCTCAAGACTCGAACACCCCTCCTACACGGCCAAGTTAATCGCGGTGTATATCAGCTTCGTTCAACTTAGCCTTATGCCTTTTCTTTGCATCTCAATAAAGGGTCACTTTGGCACCATCGCCTTTGACATCCCAATCAGCATGTTTTATCTTTTTTAGCTTCTAATTTTCAGTCTATTTCCAAGTCTACAAATAATTGTAACTCATGTTCTATCAATTAGAGTCATAAGTTACCGTTCCATGCATCTAGTATTACTTCTAATGCTCCATTACAACTTTTATTTTCTGATTTATGGACATCTCCAATATATTCATTTGATGGATTCAAATATTACATCATTTTTGTCGATCACTATACTAAATATATCTGGATATATCCTCTCAAAAATAAATCAGATTCTCTCACCACCTTCATCAGGTTTCAACGTCTTGTAGAAACCTATTTCCAGTCCAAAATTCAACAATTTTTTTTCTGATAACGGTGGAGAATATATTAAAATGTCTTCTCACCTACTTTCCTGTGGTTTCACACATCTCACTTCCCCTCCACACACTCCCGAACACAATGGTTATGCTGAAAGGCGTCACCGCCACATTGTGGAAACGGGTTTTGCCTTGCTGTCACATGCCAATCTTCCCCTCCCTTATTGGACATCAGCCTTCATTACTACTGTTTATCTCATTAATAGACTTCCCACTCCTACTTTAAACCTTGATTCTCCTTATTTTCGTCTATTTCACAAGGTACCCAATTACAACCGTCTTAAATCTTTTGGTTGCCTTGCATACCCTTGGCTACGGCCTTATAACACACATAAATTACAATCACGTTCTACCCCCTGCATTTTCATAGGTTATTCAGCCTCACAAAGTGCTTATCACCTACTTGACCCAACTAAAAACAAAATCTACACTTCTAGACATGTTCACTTTGTTGAACATCTTTTTCCATACCCTTCTTTAACAAAATCAGCCCCATCTAACCTTCCACTTGCTGATACTCTTCTCTCTGTTCATATACTTCCTACTACTTCCCCTCCCTCATCCTCTCAAACACCTACTGTTTCTGCCCCAGCCCCTCTCATCACTTATTCTCGTCGTCCAAAACAGTCGCAACAGCCTCCTAACACTTCTATAACAGCCCCTAATCCACCCTTGTCTTCCGCAAATACCTCCTCTGCAGCCTCCACTCAACCACCCTCAAATTCAGCCCAATCTCAGCCTACCACTCAGCCACCTTCACACCCAGTTAAACGTACTGACCGAAAACTCAACCCCAAGTATTATAACTCTAACTATCACCTATATACTGCTTCTACCCAGCCTAAACTTGAACCTATTACTCAAGCTCTAAAACATCCTGATTGGAGAAAAGCAATGCAAGCTGAGTTTGATGCCCTTCTCAAAAATCAAACTTGGACTCTTGTTCCCCCCGACCCCGCCCCCAATGTAGTTGGCTGTAAATGGGTCTACCGGACCAAGTATAAACCGGATGGATCCATTGATCGTCTTAAAGCTAGACTGGCAGCAAAGGGTTTTCACCAACGCCCGGGACTAGATTTCATCGAAACCTTTAGTCCCGTGGTCAAACCGGCAACCCTTCGCCTTATTCTTTCCCTCGCTACTTCTAACAATTGGTCATTACGTCAATTAGACATAAACAATGCTTTTTTTGCAAGGCACATTGACCGAAGATGTTTACATGTCCCAACCACCGGGTTTCGTTGATCATACGAAACCTACACATGTATGTAAACTCAAAAAGGCCATTTATGGCCTTCGTCAAGCCTCACGTGCATGGTATGACGAATTAAAAGCCTTCTTAATTACTTCCAAATTCAAACCCACAATCTCTGATTCCTCACTTTTCATCTCCACTTCATCTAAATCTCCTATCTACATTCTAGTCTACGTTGATGATATTATCATCACCGGACCAAATTCATCTCTTCTTAACTCCTTTATTACCTCTCTCGCCTCTCGTTTTTCTTTAAAAGATCTTGGTAACTTGTCTTACTTTCTTGGCATCCAAGTTCATCATTCTCCTACCGGTTTGTTCTTATCTCAATCCAAATACATTTCTGACTTATTACATCGAGCCAACATGAGTAATTGCAAGGCTGCATCCACTCCTATGACTCCATCGGCCGTCCTAACAACATCGGATGGCCAGCCCCTACCTTCTCCTACTGATTTTCGATCCCTAGTTGGAGCGCTACAATACTTATCCCTAACCAGACCCGACGTCTCCTTTGCGGTGAACAAGCTGTCCCAGTTTATTCATAAACCCACTGATCATCATTTTGCAGCCCTTAAACGGTTGTTAAGATATCTACAAGGCACTATCACCAGTAGTTTATTTTTCAGCAGAACTTGTCCTTTAAATTTGCATGCCTTTACGGACGCAAATTGGGCTGGCGACAAATCAAATTATCGAAGCACTACAGGTTACATAGTTTATTTAGGATCACATCCCATTGCTTGGTCATCTAAACACCAAACTACTCTGGCTCGATCCTCCACAGAAGCAGAATTCTGGGCTGTCGCCTCCACAACTACTGAACTTCAATGGCTGCTCCCATTAATGTCAGAACTCGGTATCCAGCCTTCAGTTAAACCTACCATCTACTGTGACAACTTAAGTGCGGTTCACTACTCGGCAAACCCAGTATTCCATTCTCGCATGAAGCACTTAGCATTGGACTTTCATTTTGTACGCGAGAAGGTTCAACAAGGCACTATTCGGGTTACACACATTCGAGGCGACGATCAACTAGCTGATGGTCTAACAAAACCGCTGTTAAAAGATCGGTTTCACTCCATTTTCAGCAAGATTGGACTTGGCTTAAGCCCGTCCATCTTGAGGGGCCATATTAACCGATAATTATATTTCCCTGCACATATTTTCCCTCTTATATTTTGTATTCAAATTTAAATTATTAGGGTTTGTTTTTATTGTACCTAGTCTTTAGTTAGATCCTATAATTCAGGATCTCCTCCTGTATATGTAGCTCGCTAGTTCTGTAATTCAGATTCAAGTTTTTTCAATCAAATCTTTTCTATCTTTTATAATGGACACATTTTCTTTTCTATGCAGCTTCTACTTTCTTTCAGTTTACAGTGATAGACACATTTGCTTTCACAAGCAGTTAGATGTAAACACGTATAAAATCTCAAATTATTTTCAAATGGGTTTTTGTTAGGATGTTTTCATTTGTGTTAAGTGGAAATGAGATAATTAATCTTTTAATCGTAGTTTAGATATTGGCTTAATCGATTTATCTTTGATTTTACAATCTTTGAATTACACCATGATGATTATTGTGAGTCTATATCGTATATATGATGTTTTTGCTATAAGGTCAACAGATCAAAGAGGAAAGGGATAATAATAGTAATAATTATCAAAACATCATGCTTTTAATTGCTTAAAGGTCTTTCAAGTGTCAAATAAAAAACAAAACAGGTTTCACAATTACCCTCCATAATTATTTAAACAAGGTTCAGAAGTCATCAATTCTTCCAGGATTCAAACAGAACGCCCAGGTCCACATTGCCCCCGGAAAGTACAATCCCAATGTTTTGAGAAAAACTCGAAATAGGATTTTTCTTGAAGTTATCGGATAGAACCGCAGCAAGCCCAATAGCAGCACTGGGCTCAATTGCAACCTTGAGTATCTGATAACAATATTGAGTTGCTTCAACAATCTCCTTATCTTCCACTGTTATAACAGCATCAACAAGATCCCGTACAATGGGCCTAGATAAAAATAGTAACACCCAAATGTTAAACATGAGTCTAATTTGAACAATAAACCAGATGCAACAATAAGGCGTTTAAGTGATTGTTTTACTAATGCCTTTTCAAGTAGTCCATAATCAATTTCTAATCTTTTGAGTATAGTGAGACTGGTTTTGATTATTTGATCATGTAGGGAAAAATAACTACGAATATAAGTGAAACAGGTAAACCACATTTAATGTACGTTTTAAAGCGGTGAAGGGATATAAAGATAATATTACCAAGTAAGATCTCTGAGGGAAGCTCGAAATCCATCAGCAATTGTGTTTGTTTGACTCAAGGTTATGAGTCTACCACATGCTTTGGATTGTGCTGCATCGTCTGCTCCTTTTGGCTCAGCTGCAAAGACCCGTATGGCAGGATTCTTTGCCTTGGCTCCAATCACCGTACCAGATGTTAAACCACCACCTACATGTTTCTACTTCAAATGAAAAAGGAAACCAACTAAACAATTTAATAATAAGATTCATAGATGATAGAAGAATATACAAACCACTTATTGGAACAATCAGGGTATCAAGCTCTGGGACCTGGTCAAGAAACTCTAGTGACAATGTACCCTGACCACTGTAAAAAAAATAAGAAAACATTGGATATGGAGCATAATTCAACTTAACAAGTGCAAGTAATATTTATAACCACTAAGAAATGTGAGTTCTTTCTGTGAATATTAACACAAATGCACCTAACACATATTCGCATGAACAAGTGATCTCAATAGATAATTTTTTTATTCGCATGAACAAATTGCCATAGAACCTTATAATTCACCGGTAGCTTCTTGACAATTAAATCCACTAGTTCAAAAGTTTCAATCACTTAAAGATCAAATAAATTATACCTTATTATACGAGCATCATTGGAAGAAGGAATGAGAACAGCTCCCCTCTCAAGTGATACCTTTGTTGCTGTCTCTACTCTAGATTTCATGTTCGGCTCACTAAATATAACCTGACCCCCATATCGTTTAACATTCTCTACTTTGCATATTGGTGCGTTCTTTGGCACCACGACATATGCGGGGATTCCACGAATTTGTGCAGCCAAAGACAATGCCGCAGCATGGTTGCCACTAAATATAAAATAAAAATATTACAAGAGAATGAATTTTCAAAATCATAAAATTAAGTTTCTTAGTAAAACGAAAAAGAACTAAAACATATGCTTAAACGAGTGATTTTGGATTAGAGATGATGTTTTTCCATCTAGATCTGCACAATTTGTCCAAAATCAATAATCCTTGACATCTCCACAAGATTGATGGTTTGCAAAAACATGTTAATTCAAAGAGTCAATATGATAATCAGGTCAAACTATACATCTCATTTATGAAATTTAACAAATTGGTTAGAATTTTATGTACGTACCATTAGCTATAAACACACTTGTTAAAATTAATATGTCTGACCTTAATTGTAAAAGTACACGTATCTTACCTGCTGTGAGTTACAACTCCTTTGGCTGCTTGTTTTTCATCAAGAGACAACACAGCGTTTAGTGCACCTCTGAATTTAAAAGCTCCACTGATAACCATCAACAACAACAAAAAAAAAAAAAAAAAAAAAAAAAAAAAAAAAAAAAAAACCTTTAGAAAACATGTTCATTTTACCACCCTCTAGATCGATAAAGATCATGCAGAAGACCTCTCTTACCTCTTCTGGAAGCATTCACATTTGAAAAATAGTGTTTTCTCAGCTAAGGAATTTAGGACATCTGAAGTCATCACCGGAGTTACATGAACATGGGACTTGATTACATCTTGAGCTTTGGTTATGGAATCGAAGTCAGCGGCATACTTGTAACCTTCCATGGTTAACACAGGATCAATAAACTTAAGTTACTGCAAGAAAAAAAAATCATATGAGAAAGCTAACATTGTAAATTTGTAATCTCATCCCATTTTCCCAATAAAACACTAAAAGATTTTCGTTACAAAATGAGAAGGTTTCAAATTCGTGGATTACCTTAGGTTGTAGAAGGGAATCAAAAAAAGGTCGAAGAAGGTATAAAATAATGAGCAAATATATAAGGGATTTAAATTTGCATATAAAAAAAATATTGGCAGATGTTGAACGTGTATAAAGGGAAGGTGAATATCCAGGCATTTAATTCCTTTCAGTTTCTATCTAAAATATTAAAATGAGTTTAATTCATTACAACTAATTTATAATTTTTTGAAAGTTATTTTTTTTGAAAGTTTACAAATAATTTATATACTAGGTGTTTTGACATCTCGCCCGTCGCGGCGAAACGGAGTAAATGATAATGTTAACAAACATTATTTGAAAATGATGCATGTTGTTAGGAAAGCCAAACTATCAAAATTAGTTCAGTTTATCATCGTACCATAAAACGATACCAAATATTTTGAATACAACATTTTTAACAACACTTCTACCGAAATATCCAAGGGAAAAAATAATCACAACTATGTACTTCAGTTTAAAAAAAATTAACAAACACAAGTTATTTAAGAAATATATTAAATTAAATGATAAAGGTAATATAACTTAAAAAGAAAAGAAAAAAAATTATGGATAACAAAAAGTGACAAAGGGAATATGGTTTAAAAAAAGGAAAAAAAATATATGTTAAAAGTAAAAATAATATAAAGTAATATAATTTTAAAATATTAAAAATATAAATTATTATAAATTTAAAATTACTATCTATCGTCCTTTATCAACAGTATATATATATATATATATACACATATTTATTATATAATTAAAGAAATAAATTAAATTAATTGACAATGACAATATAATTTAGAAAAAAGATTTACGGAAAAAAAAGTAAATGACAAAAAGAATATGTTAAAAAAAGGTAAAAAAAGGATATATGTTCAAAGTAAATATAATTAGTATTAAGCATCCCCGTGTTGCGGCGGGGGCTAGCACCAATGTCACACTACTGCCAGCGACCACCGACACTGAAGTTGCGGTAAACCAAAACGTAAAACATAAAATAAAATAACTAATCTAGAACTCGCGCGTTACGATGAACCCGCGTCTATTTTTTCCCGTTTGACAGGTTCATCGTAATCTATATATAATAAATATTATTACCACTATACAAACTATAATGCATACATTACAACAACCATTGCATCAATATGTTGCAAATTATATTTATACAAAAATTTGGCTAAATTAATTAGATTATTATAAATAATAATAATTTACAAATAAAACAACACAACTTTGAATGAATCAAACCAATTGAATATGGTAAGATAATGAAACCATTATTTGATTAGGGTACAACCACTTAAGCACAATTTACAATCATACATACATGCATACAAAACAAATTGAATTTGATAAGGTAATGAAACCATTATTTGATTAAGGTACAATCATTTAAGCACAACTTACAATCAATATTTAATTAAGGTACAACCACTTAAGCACAACTTACAACCAAACATGCATATAATTGTTTCAAATTGATAGTATATAAATATAAAGTAATATAATATTAAAATTATAAAATATTAAAAACACTATATATAATTATAAATTAGAAATTAGAAATTAATATTCATCATCTATATTAAATTAATTGATAAAGGAAATATAATTTAAAAAAATAAATAAAAAAAAGTAAATGATAAAAGAAATGTGATCTTTAAAAAAAAAAGGATATATGTTTAAAGTAAATATAATATGATATAATATAAAGTAATATAATATTAAAAAATAAAATATTAAAAAACTATAAATTATTATAAATGAGAAATTACTATTTCTATTGGTTAAAAACTTATTCTTTTTATTCTTACAAATTTTTTCTTCTCATTTGAACCCTCCACTATATATATAGGCTAAAGATAAATAGAAAACCACTTTTATTGAGAAAACCTGAGAAACTCTAAGCTCCCGACTTTTTTTTTTTGAAAAAATTACCACACGTAATATACATGTTTTTAAGAGTTTTGGGCAAAAAAAAATCGAAAAAGCGCCGAAGGATTATTTTAAAAAAAATTAAACAAATTTCAGCAACTTTGTTGTGTAACACGTGTTAGGCAAAAAATGCTGAAACTTGTTTATTTTTTTAAAAAAAATCCCTTCGGCGCTTTTTTGTTTTTTTTTTGGCCCAAAACTCTTAAAAACATGTATATTACATGTGTTATTTTTTTCAAAAAAAAAATGTCGGGAGCTTTGAGTTTCCGGGGTTTTCTCAATAAAAGTGGTTTTCTATATATCCTTACCCTATATATATATATATATATATTCTATACAATCTTAAAGGAGAAAGTCGGTGGGTTTCCCACCGGCTTTCCTCCTTGCCCCCTATTCTTTTTAATATTGCATTTTAGCCCCCTTGACTTTGTAATTTTTAAAGTTTCATAAAATGGCAAATTTAGTCCCTAAAACTTCTACTTTGAATTTTCAAAACCACAACCTCATCTTTCAAACTTTGTCAACACCAACCCTTTACTTTGGTTTTCCACCATCACCCCCTTAGCTCTTACATAGTTACGCACCAACCCTCTTCTTTTACATTTCCACCAACACCCCCTCATCTTTTACGCATTTTCGCCACCACCCATATACTTTTACATTTTGTCATTTTTAGAATTTGATTTTTTACCCCATGTACTATTACTCCATTGTTACACCCGCCAAACTTTAAAAAAAATTGCAATTGTAACCCCTAGACTATAACTCCTACTTTTCCAAATGCCAATGCATTGTGTTTTACAAAAATGTCTTAGGCATTGTGTTTCACACTTTGTGTCTACCTTTGTGTTTTACACTTTTTTGTAATTCTCTTTTACGCACTGTGTTTTACGAATCGTGTTTTCTCTTTCTATATGTTTCCACCCGTCAAAAGACAAAGTCGGTGGAAACCTCATCGGCTTTGCATCCCCATCCCCCATACTTTCACGATGTTGCAATTTTAGCCCATTGACTTCGATACCTTCAAAGTTTCATAAAATAGCAAATTTAGTCCCTAAACTACTACTCCATTTTACAAATACTTTGCTTTTGACACCCCAACTTTGTGGTAGTTTCCTTTTCAGCTCCAAATTTGTTATAGTTTCCTTCTTACCCGAAAATTTTATCAAATTTTATCTTTACCCTTTCTTAGCCCTTAAGTTTAGGAAATGCAATTTTTAACCACTTAACTTTTTATGAACTTTGTAAATGCCACTTTGACCCCTCTAGAGTTTTTGGCTAGACGATATAAATTCGAGTTAGTCGGGTCGCGTATAATACGTTATGATTGTACGATATAAATTCGATTTACGTGCGTTTTCATATGGTTAATACATCACATAACACTTGGACTAATCCGTTTGATATTTGCGAAGTATCCGCGCCGCAACGAGCGCGGGTCTTATTACTAGTATATATAAAATGTTATATTAATTTTTATCCATTAAATAGTACTAAATTTTTAAATCCATATATGTCATATCAATTTCTGTCCTTTTAATAGTATTAAATTTTAAATTCACTTTAATTCATTAAGATTTATATAAATTAGGGGTGTCAATCGTATCAGGTTAACAAGTTGGCAGGTAGTTGGGTTTTGGGTTAGCCAGTTGAAATTCTTTAACAGTAACCAGACTCATATATATATATATATATATATATATAGGGAGAGAATCATAAGAAAACTACATATAAATGAGAAAACTAGAAAACTAACTACAAAGTCTAAAAACCATACCAATTTTTTTTTACATTTTTTTTATAAAAAAATCGTTATTTTTTATATATAATTTTTTTTTGAAAAAAAAAACTTGAACCGCATATTTATTGAACGCCAAAAAAATGGAAACGGGATGTGACACGCGTTTAAAAAAAATATGAAAGGACAAAAAAAGACCCTCCGCCCTTCTCTATGCCGCGTGACACGTGTTGGGCCAGGATACGTTCTCACCGTTCTTACACTTTTGAGTGTTTTCTCCTGATCCCGTTTCTCTCTCTCTCTCTCTCTCTATATATATATATAGGGAGATGATAATGAGAAAACTACATATAAATGAGAAAACTAACTAAAAAAAAAGCTAAAAACATACCAATTTTTTTTTTACAAATTTTTATAAAAAAATTACTATTTTTTATATATAATTTTTTTTTGTTGTTGTACTGCACATGTGCATTATATGTGTACTACACATGTGCACTATATCCGTAATAGTGCACATGTGCAATACACCAAATTTTTTTTTTGAAATTTTTTTTCCATGCATAAAAACCTGCGATTTTTTTATAAAAATTTAAAAAAAATGGTACGTTCTTTAGGCCTTTTTAGTTAGTTTTTTGGTTTTCTCATTTAAACTAGTTTTCTCATGATCCATCCCCTATATATATATATGGTAAGGTTATTGTAAAAAAGACCAAAAGTGTGATAAAGATAAGAAAGAATCTCAGCCATTAGATCTAAATTAATTGAAAAGGGTAAACAAGTAATTTTATCATTAATTCAATTAATTAAAAACTTCCCATAACCGCCACCTTAATTATAGGAAGTATATAACACTATTCAGCAAGTACATAACACCATTCAGCAAGTATATAACACCATTCAGTAAGTATATAAACCATTCAACAAGTATATAACACCATTCAGCAAGTATATAACACCATTCAGTAAGGTGGTGTTTGTTTTTTTCAAAAAGAGCTTCCTGCCTCTTCTGTCTGCACCGTGCAGACGCGGGAAGAGGTTTTGCCTCAAAAGAGTGTTTGTTTTTTTTTTGAGAAGTGTTTTTTACCTCTCCCCAGCCTCTTCTTGGGGAAGTGATGAGAGGTAAGCTTCTCCAAGAAGAGCTTTACCTCTTCTTGGCACCACCTCCACCTCCACCCCTGCTCCGCCACCACCACCCCTGCTCCGCCACCACCACCACTGCTCCGCCACCATCATCATCATCATCACCACCCCTGCTCCGCCACCACCACCTCCACTCCGCCACCACCTCCGCTGCTCCACTCCGCCATAAACAAAACCCCCCAAATCGAAAACCTCCACCTCCGCTGCTCCACTCCACTCCGCCACCACCACCTCCACTCCGCCACCACCACCTCTGCTCCACCTCCGACATCTGCTCCACCTCCACTCCGCCACCACCTCCGACATCATCATCAACAAACAAAACCCCCAAATCGAAAACCCTAAAAACGAAGAGAGAGAGATCGTAGAGAGAGAAGGGGCTGTGGTCGATCGAAGAGAGTGTAGTGGTGACGGTCGTGGCTGTGGTGCAGTGGTGACGGTGGTGAAGTGGTGGCGGTGGTGAAGATGGTGGCGGTGGTGAAGTGGTGGCGGTGGTGAAGATGGCGGTGGTAGAGAGAGAGTTGAGAGAGATCTGTGTGTGTGTTTGTGTGTGAAGAGGTGTGAAGAGGTTTTATATAAAAAAAAACAAACCCTCTTCTCCTTGCAGACTGAAGACATTTGGTCCACCTCTTTTCCTGCAGATGCCTGCAGACGTGGCCTGCAGCAGAAGAGGTTTTCAAAAAGAAAAAACAAACAGCACCTAAGTATATAAACCATTCAACAAGTATATAACACCATTCAGCAAGTATATAACACCATTCAACATTCAGCAAGTATATAACACCATTCAGAAAGTATATAAACCATTCAGCAAGTATATAACACCATTCACCAAGTATATAACACCATTCATTGACTAAACATCTGATCGAAACATATTTTTTTCTCTATATAAGTATAGCAATATGGTACTCATATTAAAGATAAAAAACGTTCGTTATTACGGTGTATTTTTTTTTAAAAAAAAGTTACGTATAAAAAGTTATTGACGTTTAAAAAAGACGGGGGGAAGTTAAATGTGCATTACCTAATTTCTAGTGGGTTTAAAAGACTATATTGCCCCTAGATATTTCAAATCAGTCCAAATTAATAAAAATATTTTACAATTTGGTCTCTTTTGATCTCAACCGTTAGATCAAAAGATCTTATGGCTGAGATTCTTTCTTACCCTTCTCACACTTTAGGCCTTTTTTACAGGATCCTATACATACATACATACACACACACACACACACACATATATATATATATAGGGGAGCGCTAAAATGAAAACCACCTCCTGTTGTAAGAACCGAGAGAACCACTTTCTAGCTATTAGATCTTCAAGATCAATGGATGAGATTAAAAGTAATTAAAAATAATATTAAATAATTTTTGTCTTATTATATCTTTAATATTTTAATTCAAAATGGAAGTTTAGTAAAATTACTCTATTTTGTCTTTATTGTTTTTTTATTAGTTTTTGTATTATTATATTAGTTTTTATTTTTTAAATATAATTTTTTTATTAAAAACATTTTTAAATTCAGATTTTTTAAAACATTTTTTTAAACTTTTTACATTTTACGTTTTACGTTAAACTTTTTATGTTTTACGTTAAAAACTTTACGTTTTACGTTTTATGTTAAACTTTTTACGTTTTACATTTTACGTTAAACTTTTTACGTTTTGCGTTTTTACATTTTACGTTAAACTTTCTCTGCATGCACAAAAACCAACCATAAGCTACATAATCAAATGGTTACAGACAAGTTGCTCGAGCTAGGTAAAGCTTACCCAAAGATCCACAAAGTGACAGTGACAAACATGGTTCCCAGCATCAACCACCAGTTCCTTTTAACGAGACCCATTTGCTCCGGTTTGTTCTTTGCCATAATAGACCCCTTTTAACGAGACCCTTTTAACGAGACCCAGCATCCTTGGTGTACTTTGTTTTAGGGGGAATTTTTGTATACGATGAGTGGAGTGAGCATAAGAGAAGCCAACGCGGGGAAATAGAATTCAACAACTTTTGGGTTAGAACTAGGGTTGTTAAAAAAATCCGGATCCAAAACTAAATCCGAAATATCCGAAAAATCGTATCCAAAAATTTGGATGTCCGAAAGCTGGATAATCCAAATTTTCGGATTCAGACGTGGATATCTAAAATTTTCGGATAATCGGATTATCCGATATCTGAAAACTAATAATTTTTTAAATATATATAGTATACGAGCACTATATTTAGTTCAAAATATAGTAGAAAAATAGTAAATAATCGGATTCGGATGTGGATTTATAAAAGTTAGTTGTTTTTTACTTTGAAAATTTGAAAAATCAAACATTGGTTTAATTTTAATCTATGAATGAAACAATTTTTTTTGAATTCGGATATCCGTTTGGGGTGGATAAACTGACATGTTTCAGTCTGCAATAAAAACGAGTTTGTAGTTGTTATTATTACATCATAAACTAGATGGTTGGATCAACTCTAAAATAAAAGTCCCCTAAAGATGAAATAGATAATGATAAAATTATCATAATAAGCATTTAATTTCTTATCAAACTAATATCAATAAAGCCCTATAATCTTCAAAATTTTCGAGAAACAAAAAAGGAAAAACTAAGTACACAAAGTTAAAATATATACACGATTCGTGTGATTGTCAATTTGTGTTAACATTCATAGAAAGAACTCAAATTTCTTAGTTGTTTTAATTTTTAAATATTACTTGTACTTGTTAAGTTGAATTATGCTCCATATCCAACGTTTTCTTACTTTTTTTTCTTACAGTGCTCAGGGTACATTGTCACTAGAGTTTCTTGACCAAGTCCCACAGCTTGATACCCTGATAGTTCCGATAAGTGGTTTGTATATTCTTTTGTCATCTATGAATCTTATTATTAAGTTGTTTAGTTGGTTTCCTTTTTCATTTGAAGTAGAAACCTGTAGGTAGTGGTTTAACATCTGGTACAGTGATTGGAGCCAAGGCAAAGAATCCTGCCATACGGGTCTTTGTGGCTGAGCCAAAGGGAGCAGACGATGCAGCACAATCCAAAGCATGTGGTAGACTCATAACCTTGAGTAAAACAAACACAATTGCTGATGGGCTATGAGCTTCCCTCGGAAATCTTACTTTGTAATATTATCAATTTATATATCTTCGCAACTTTAAAATTCACATACATTAAATGTGGTTTAAGATTTCACTTACATTCATAGTTATTTGAGTGTTACTGTTTTTTATGTAGACCCGTTATACGGGATCTTGTTGATGCTGTTAGACCATGTGTAGTGGTAGAAGGTTATAATGCCCCCACCATGGGGCATTATACGACACGTGGCGTCCTAGTCAGCAAGGGGGCATTATAGCAAAAGTGGTGTAGTGGGTATAATGCCCCAATAACCCCCTTCCAATTAGAAAAAAAAAAAAAACAAAACAAAATGGTCAAAAGTTGTCAGACCTTTAAAACAAAAGAGTGGGTGGGCAAAGTTGATTGGGTTGAAAAGTCAAGATGTCAGAAAAATGCCGGTTCCAAACTACCCTTTAAGCGTTTTAATTAAAACGCCGATTCCATTTTTTTCCAAATAAAACGCCGGGTAACGCCCTATGTAGTGGGGAGAGGGGCGTTTTGGGGCGTTATTTTTCAATTTTTTTTAAAAATCACGCCCCACTACGGGTGGTCTTATAACTGTGGAAGATGCAAGGCTGGACCTATAGTATAAGTAACCCAGGCTTGGGCCTAGGGCTTCCATAAAATAGGGCATCCAATTAAAAGAAAATTTATATGCTAAGTATTAATATTAGTGCAAATTTTAGATTTGTTTTATTTCTTATACAAGCAAATCACTCTGTGTTATAGATGTGCTAGATTTTTGCTAGGTTCCAAACACGGATAAAGGAGTACCGTTTATAATAATAAAAAATGGAAAAAGGGCCCTAAAATTTCATTTCGCCTTAAGCCTCCAAAAAGATTGGAACAGCCTTGGGAAGATGAGAAGATCCTTGAAGCAACTCGATATTGTTATCGGATACTCAAGGTTGCAATTGAGCCCAGTGCTGCTATTGGGCTTGATGCAGTTCTATCCGATAACTTCAAGAAAAATCCTATGTCGAGTTGTTCTCAAAACGTTGGGATTGTGCTTTCCGGGGGCAATGCGGACCTGGACGTTTTGTTTGAATCCTGGAAGAATTGATAAATTTTGAACGTTATTTAAATAATTCTGGAGAGTAATTGTGATACCTGTTTTTGTTTATTTAATGTTTTTGTGATTCAAATCCATTGAAATATTAGTCGCATATGTTTTTCTAACCAAAAACCCCATTCTTATACCGGTTTGTTGTAGTAGTGTGTATGAATTGTTGTTTGATAATTTGTTATAATAATTCGTTTGATTTGTATTTTAGAATGTCAAAATTTGATGTATTTACATCTAAAATTTAGAAATACAGATAAACACAAACATCTATTATTTTTACTGAAAAATAATCTAATATTTTCCATTAAAGAACCGGAAAATTTACAGTATTTAATGGAAAATATTACATGTTTTGGTTCCCGGTTGTGTTTACCGAATATTTTTCGTTTACCTAACGGTTTTGATCATTTGGAATCCCTAATTATGTTCGTTACGGTCTAAATCTTTTTAACTTGAAGTTGTCAAATGACCAAAACAGAATTCAACAACTTTTTGGTTAGAACTAGGGGTGTTAAAAAATCTGTATCCGAAAACTGAATCCAAAGTATCTGAACATTCGTATCCAAAAATTCGGATGTCTGAAAGCTGGATAATCTGATTTTTCGGATTCATATGTGGATTTCTAAAATTTTCGGATAATCGGATTATCCGATATCCAAAAACTAATAATTTTTTTAAATATATATAGTATATGAGCACTATATTTAATTCGAAATATAGTAAAAAGTAGTAAATAATTGGATTCGGATGTGGATTTATAAAAGTTAGTTGTTTTTAACTTTGAAAATTTGAAAAATCGAACATTGGTTTAGTTTTAATCTATGAATGAAACAAATGTTTTGAATTTTTTTTGATTTCCGATATCCGTTTGGGGTGGATAAACCGACCTGTTTCAGTGTTCGAGTTCGTAGTTATTATTACATCATAAACTAGATGATTGGATCAACTCTAAAATAAAATTCCCCTAAAGATGAAATAGACAATGATAAAAGTATCATAATAAGCATTTAATTTCTTATCAAACTAATGTCAATAAAGCCCTATAATCTTCCACCATGAAGCTCCAAGCAGCCCCCAAATTGTCATGTTGATAAAAGCCATCAATATTCCAAGCTTAAAGAAATCCCGAAGTTTAACATAACCAACTGCAATAAAAACACATCATAACCCACCCATACATTATATAGTTAAAAAAGAGTGTGCCTATTGGCACACCAAACCCTAGCAAAATTAGGGTTTATCTACGCTGCGTATTGGTCAATACGCAGCGTATAGGGTTACCCTTATACGCTGCGTATTGACCAATACGGAGCGTAGATAGTCCATAGATCTCAGTGCCTGATTACCAATCATTGCACAGAAAACAATGTCCCATACGCTGCGTATTGGTCAATACGTAGCGTATAACCAGGGACCTTTTTTGTAAATTTAGGAAACTTCAGGGACCATATTTGTCAGTTTTCAAAAACTTAGGGACCTTTTTGTAAATTTTCGAAAAACCAGGGACCATTTGTGTAAATTTACGAAATATCAGGGACCATTTTTGTAAATATGTCAAAAAAGCAGGGACCATTTGTGTAAATTTACGAAATCTCAGGGACCATTTTTGTAAATATATTAAAAAAAAGGGGAAAAAGGGGGTCTTTATTTAAGAACCAGCCCTTGCAAGACTCGAACTCATGACCTCTCGTTTAGAACCGCAACGCCTTAACCAGTTTATCTTCTGTCCAGAGCTATTAGAATATGAAACTTAATTTTTATATGTAGTAGGTATACTATACGCTGCGTAGTGACCTATACGCAGCGTATATGAACACTTTATATACGATGCGTATAGGTCAATACGCAGCCGGTATGAACAGTTATATACGCTGCGTATAGGTCAATACGCAGCGTATATAACCTTCTGAATTTTAATTGCAGACAGAACCTGTTAAATAACCGAAATATCCTAAAAATGGGCAAGTGCACCAAAAAGGACCGTATTGTACGCCAAAAGCAAGGTAGAAAGTGTTCTAGGGACTTTAGTGGTTAGGTGCATTTTCAGGAAGGCTTGGTATAAGCTTACCCAAAGATCCACGAAGTGGCAGTGACATGTAAGATTAAATATATTACGTATTAATATTTAATCTGTAGCCATTATAATCATTTACATTATATAGATCAAAATATATAACAATCCTATTAAATAATTAGTTGGTAATTGTTGATGGACCATATTACCCTTATTAACTAATTAGGGTTTCCTCCTGGGTGCTTATATAAGGAGAATTATGTGGAGGTTAAGGGGTTACTCAGTTACAAATTAGACACAACCCATTAGCCATAACATCATCAAATTCGACCTCCTCTCCATAACCGATTCCCTTGTCGGTTTCTCATCATCACCATCATCAGTCAGCACCCTAAGGAGGAACCAGACCAAGATGACAATCATGTCAACCCTTAATGGATTCTCTGCTAACCTGTGCTGATGCAACCAAAGGTATGTTTTCATGTTTTCCTTTATGTTCAAAACAGAACTGAACCAACATGTGGTATCAGAGCCAGGTTGATTAGTCAGTTCTGTTTTCGTATCCATAATTCTGGAATTGAAACTTGGAAAACGGAATTTTTCTTTGAAAAACTTATGAACAGCCGAACCGAGATCAATATTTTCGAAATCTGGATTAATTATATGTTTTATGTTTTAACCGAAATATGGGTTAAAAATTAACTGGATTATGTTTATGACCGAAATCTGTTTTAGAAAACCTTAAAAAAAAAAATTCAGGTTTCGGGTTCCAGAATCATGTTTTAATTTTTAGGGTTCATCTTATGTTCTTATGTTCTTATGAGAAATTCGAATTTTTCCTTTATGATTTGGAATGTGATTTGAATTGTTAGATGTTTCCCTAATTTTGATCTAATCTTGTCCATTAAGATTTTTTCGAAATCTGTTAAATGATAAACAGATATGATTTCGAAATTTAGTGATAAAATAGATCAATGTTAATAATTGGAAACTATATCTCAATTCATAATTTTCGGATTTTAGTTATGTTATCACAACAAACAGCCTTAAAGAGAGGATTCGAAATTAAACAGCCTTAAACATGTCGCACAAGATTGGATCACATAAGTGATAATCTGATCGCATAAGAAAAACGCACAAGATCAGATTACATAAGAGATGATCTAATCGCACAAGACAGTCGCACAAAACTTGTACAACTCATTAAGCACATGGTACAAGTTAAGACTGCATAATCGCACAAGAATTATGGATCGCACAAGACTTGTGGATCGCACAAGACTTGTGGATCGCACAAGACCTTACTAATCGCACAAGGCATTACTGATCCACAAGTTTTGGGCCTTAAAATCGCACAAGTACTTGGGCCTTATTGATCGCACAAGTGTTTGGGCCTTAACGATCGCACAAGGCATTACCTATCGCACAAAGCATTACTGATCGCACAAGACTCGAAACCTCATTATTTCTTTAAGCTGTTTAATGTGACCTAAAAATAATTGGTTTCGTAATTACTTAGCTAATTAATAAGGATCAAATAATGTTTTACAAAACCAAAATAGCTTAACTTGAATGAGCTTCTGATATATCATTTCTGGCCAAAGCTGACTTGATACATCTACTTATCATTCAAGTATTACGAAAGCTATGTTGTGTATGCATCATAAGCATGAATGTCTTAATTTCTGGCCAAAGCTGATTTAATTCATTCATAGATGGCATACTCAACAAGTGCATAACTAAAGTGATTGTTTCAATTCTGGCCAAAGCTGATTTGTTACAACCACTTTGCACACATGCTTAAATGATTACACTTCTGGCCAAAGCTGTTTTGTCTTCGTTTAAGTAGAATTTTTTTAGCTAAGTCTATTATTTTGATGTTAGTAATAGACATATCACAATCTCTTCACAATAATGATCCTTAGATTAATGATCCTTAATTAAGTTTTTATGATCATTTCGTCTGCCTTATTCTTAGTACCCATAATGTTACTCACTATAATTTTCTTCTATATATATCTCATCCACTCTAATTTTTAAACCTAAAATGTTTGCTTCATTTACAGTTTCTATAAGAATTAGCTCTTAAATTAAATCCTTGATTATTTCCTAAGACACGATAATCCTATTGCTCTCTTCTGATAAAGATTATAAAGAAGAAAGTTAGAGCATGATGAATAGGATAAATCGAACATGATGTCTCTTATGGTAATCAAGAACTCTCTAATGTAAATGCTATCACTAAAGTTATTCCAGATTAAGTCTTTCCTAAGACTAATCTATAATTATGGAATAATCACTAGAATTCCTAAGATGCATGCCTTAATTTGAAACTCTAAACTATAAAGTTAAGTGGTATATGTGAATACATTATAATGTACAAAACCATGACCCATAACGTTAAGGGCTTACGCATGGTAATAAGTACATTTTTCCAGTACATTACATACTAAGATTTTCACTTGTACAAATTTGATGCCTTATAAATCAACTATAACACTCAAAATACCAAAGTATAACGAGTGTGTTGATAAGCAACATATGTACAAAGAAGTAAATGTTTAAAGCTGGAAAATAAGTTGTTATTCACCTTACAACCACTAAATAGTTTAAAAGAAGATTGTTCTAAGGTCCATAGACAAATTACAAATGCTAATTCCAACATTAAGGTTCTTCAAGGGAAAATCTCACTGCATAATTATGTCATTAGACTAGACATAAGCAACGAGACTATCCATTATTCTAAAAGACAGTTGGGTAAATTAATTAGATAGTCACTTATTAATGATATTTAAGTCTGGTAATTTCAATATTCCAATTAACACATGATTAGTTGACTCTAGTTCCATACATTTCTTCCCAGAACTTGACAAATAACTAATATGAGAGTTAGTGACAAAATTAATTGTTAACGCTATAAGAACCATAATAAGCAGTCTTCTAACAAAGGTTTTCGATACATTATATTCTGATTATTAATCAGAGTACAGTATCATTACTTAGGCTATGTCATGAAGGTTGTGAGGTTTGCATAGTCAACATAAAGTCACACTTATCTTAAACTCTCATCTTATTTGTTCTAAATGTCTGGATAGAAACATTATTAAAATGAAACTAGATGATACCTTACTTTTTCACAACTTTTGTCATCATGAAAATGAGAATTTGACAAAAGGAAAATGAGACTTATATATTTCATCCATTATAACCGAAATTCATGAGAAATTATGACATGGTTAATGAGGATGATTATTCAACTAATCTCATTCTAAGTGATTTCAAATCATGACGTTATAGCCCTAAATATTACTTGGCTTAAGGAATAAGTATGGGTCCATCATAAGTCATTCATTGACATTCGTGGAACTTATTCAAAATGGAATATTCAGACATAATTCATTTATCATTTAAAAGACTATCAACTTGTAGCTAACTTTTGTCGCATATGGCCCACAGTCTTAGAAGAAATCTATTCATATATATACTTAATTAGATTTCTATTAGATATGTCCCTAAAGTTTCTTATGATATCTGGACATTAAAGAAATCAAATAAAGTCTAACGTATATATAATAGGTTCCCATGTCATGTAGCTCATTGAAATTTTTCTTGTAGCATTCTAGAGATATTAAAGATCAGTGGGAGCATTAATTGTCTTAATAATAATTTGCAATAGTTGCAAGAGGTGGGGGAGTGAAAATTTTACATTACCTAAATTTGCACCTCTTGTACAAGACACCGCTCCATTATGACACTGTTCTATCATAACTTATCTCCTTAAATCTAATGCTACTCTTACAAAAGTTTCATTGTTGCTTAATTGTGGGCACACTTAGATTTCTTACCTGAACTAACATAATCCTCAACAAGAGAAATCACAACGACTAACGTCATTAATTTGTTTTCTCTATTAGAATCTGTTGGTCATTAAGTATTGACCCTAAGCATGCTGAGTTCCTAAAGAGTTCTAAGGTTAGTGGGAGTAGTCAAAGTCCTTATTATAATTTGCAAGGAATACAAGAGGCGGGGGGAAGAGTGTCATTAAATTTCACTCCAAATTTAACTCCGATTACACCTCTTGTACACCATACTGCTCCAACTCTTACAAACTTAGAGTCATGAAAATGATAGCAACCTAACCAAGAGCTAATCCATAAAACTGAAACTTCTAATGAACCCAATAATCAACTCAGGAGGTCATCTAGGTTTAAAAGCCTACTAATTTTGATGATTACATAACCTCCCTAACTGAAGTTGAAATGGATTTTGGAAATGTTTACTGATCATATCTCTTCAAATTAAGCCATTAGTATCAATCAATATTCTTAATGGAATAAAACAGTTTTCTAGTAAAACTGATTTTATGTGTTCGTATAACGTTTGGGATTTGATTGAATTACCTAAGAGTGTTCATAAGAAAACCAAATCCTAATATAAACGTTAAGACACAAAGGAGCATGATTGATTGTCAAAGGTTACACTCAGAAAAAGATGAATTATCAAAGAGTCTTTCTTACCTATCTTACACAAGATTTCTTTGAGGATCATCACTGTTCTAGTAGCTTATAATAGTTTAAAGCTACATTAGATGAACATTAAAAACAATTTTCCATAACAAATGGCTGACACATTTACATGTTCATTAGATAACAACCTAAAGTTTCAAACTGAAGGTTAAAGAACACTTTATTTGTAAGCCAATAATATCCATATATGGGTTAATGCAAACATCATAATGTGATGAAATCTTAACGTAATTATTTTCATCAAGAATCAAGTGGATTAATGTACCTACCTCAAAATGAGTGGGAGCAACTAAGATAAACTTGTCTATATAGATGATATTCTTTTGACAAGTATATGTTGCATAAGTCAAAGCATTGTTAACACAAACTTTGATATAATAAATCTCAGAGATATCTCTTACGTAATTGATATCATAACATACTGAGATAGACTCAATGGGACAATAGTATCGTTCCATAAGTTTAACATTAAATGGGTCCTTACATATGTAACTAAACACTGCTCTCCTTTAGAGGATAATATGGTAAATGAGATTATTTTTTACGCTTCATTAATTGGAAGCCTTATGTAAGTTTAAGTCTATACTCGTTTAGATATTACTCAAATTGCAACACACTAGATATGTCTAGATTAATGTGTAGCATCTAATGGAGTATTACAATATCTTTAAAAGAAACGAGAGACTATAATTTAAAGAAGAAGTGAGAACTCAAACCGGTTTATTACTCTAACTTTGAGATATTCAAAGATGACAAAATGTAATTTCGGGTATATCTTTATGTCAGCAGACAAAACCTATTTCATGGAGGAGTCATAATGCACTGATATTAACAACCTAAGTTATTACGACATAATATAGTCACTAAATGTTGTTAGAAGTTTATCAGTGGACTCATAAGTTTATTAACTCCATATAATGTTTTGAAGAATTAGTGTGATAAAGTCAGCTACCATGACTCCTTGAACAGTAACAGTTCAAGAGGTGCTGCATTAAGTTTCGATACGCAATTAATTATTCGTTTATGAACGAATTGAGGAAACTAAGTTTGTATCGAATACATTCATGATATGCTTAAGGATCCTATAACTGAAGGGCTATTACCCATAAGTCTTATTAAGAGAGCTCATAGACGGGTATTAGTTAATGGCCATGCGCAATTGCATATCGTACTATGAATGACTAAGTATTAGTTAATTTTTCCTCATCAGTTTGATTTTGTACGTCTCTAAGAATATGTCAAGTCGACATAATGGCATATAAGACAAATAAAGTTACAAATCAAACAAAGGGCTTATGCGTATTTTGATCATGACGATTAGGTTTTAAATTAAGGCTATAGTATGATTAATGGGGGTCTTGAGTCGCATAATGATTCAACGGCTGTATTTCTCTGCTATAGTACTTGTTTAAGGCTAAAATGAGTGTTAACTCCTGATCAGGCTTATCTAATACTCATAGTAAATGATTACTCGGCTAAGTGGGAGAATGTAAGATTAAATATATTACGTATTAATATTTAATCTGTAGCCATTATAATCATTTACATTATATAGATCAAAATATATAACAATCCTATTAAATAATTAGTTGGTAATTGTTGATGGACCATATTACCCTTATTAACTAATTAGGGTTTCCTCCTGGGTGCTTATATAAGGAGAATTATGTGGAGGTTAAGGGGTTACTCAGTTACAAATTAGACACAACCCATTAGCCATAACATCATCAAATTCGACCTCCTCTCCATAACCGATTCCCTTGTCGGTTTCTCATCATCACCATCATCAGTCAGCACCCTAAGGAGGAACCAGACCAAGATGACAATCATGTCAACCCTTAATGGATTCTCTGCTAACCTGTGCTGATGCAACCAAAGGTATGTTTTCATGTTTTCCTTTATGTTCAAAACAGAACTGAACCAACATGACAAGCATGGTTCCCAGCATCATCCACTCGTTCCTTTTAACGAGACCCATTTGCTCCGGTTTGTTCTTAGCCATAATAGGAGCATCCTTGGTGTACTTTGTTTTAGGGGGAATTTTTTGTATACGATGAGTGGAGTGAGCATAAGAGAAGCCAACACGGGTAAATAGAATTCAACAACTTTTGGCTTAGAACTAGGGGTGTTAAAAAATCCTGATCCGAAACTAAATCCGAAATATCCTAAAAATCGTATCCAAAAATTCGGATGTCCGAAAGCTGGATGATCCAAATTTTCGGATTCAGACGTGGATTTCTAAAATTTTTGGATAATCGGATTATCCGATATCCGAAAACTAATAACTCTTTTTTAAATATATAGAGTATATGAGCACTATATTTAGTTCGAAATATAGTAAAAAAAATAGTAAATAATCGGATTCGGATGTGGATTTATAACAGTTAGTTGTTTTTAACTTTGAAAATTTGAAAAATCGAACATTGGTTTTAGCTTTAATCTATGCACCAAACAAATTTTTTGAATTTTTTTATGAATTCGGATAACCGTTTGGGATGGATAAACTGACCTGTTTCAGCCTGCAATAAAAACGAGTTCGTAGTTAACGATAAAAGTCCCCTAAAGATGAAATAGATAAACTGACATGTTTCAGCCTGCAATAAAAACGAGTTCGTAGTTAACCATAAAAGTCCCCTAAAGATGAAATAGATAACTGACCTGTTTTAGCCTGCAATAAGAACATTGCGAACAAAGTCAATGGATTCCAAGCTGCTTTTTCACTTAAGCAGTCTTCCCAGCTCAACCCTCTAAGTATCAGTACAACTGATAAGCCCATCATAGCTGCAGCCAAAGTTGAAATGTCTACCCTTTCTCTACATCCACAAAAACCAACCATAAGCTAGATAATCAAATGGTTACAGACAAGTTGATCGAGCTAGTTAAAGCTTACCCAAAGATCCACAAAGTGACAATGACAAGCATGGTTCCCAACATCATCCACTCGTTCCTTTTAATAAGATCCATTTGCTCCAGTTTTTTCTTAGCCATAATAGGAGCATCCTTGGTGTACTTTGTTTCAGGGGAAAATTTTGTATACAATGAGTGGAGTGGGCATAAGAGAAGCCAACGCGGGGAAACATAATTCAACAACTTTTGGGTTAGAACTAGGGGTGTTAAAAAAATCCAGATCCGAAACTGAATCCGAAATATCCGAAAATTCGTATCGAAAAATTCAGATGTCCGAAAACTGGATAATCCGAATTTTCGGATTCAGATGTGGATTTCTAAAATTTTGATTATTCGATATCTGAAAACTAATATTTTTTTAAATATATATAGTATATGAGCACTATATTTAGTTCGAAATATAGTAAAAAATAGTAAATAATCGGATTCGGATGTGGATTTATAAAAGTTAGTTGTTATTAACTTTGAAAATTTGAAAAATCCTAACATTGGTTTAGCTTTAATCTATGCAAGAAACAATTTTTTTCAATTTTTTATGAATTCGGATATCCGTTTTGGATGGAGCTGTAGAGCATAGAGTTGTAGCGCAGCTAGATGCCTGTCGATCCAGGGTGTACTTTGTTCAGGGGGAAATTTTGTATACGATGAGTGGAGTGAGCATAAGAGAAGCCAACGCGGGGAAACAGGAAACTCTATTCAGTCGTATTGAAACAATATAGTATTTTAATTTAAACGGTATAGTATGAAAACAGTGTAATATATTCAAACCGTACTGGGTATTTCAAAATAATTAACGTTATAAAAATTTAACACTGCTATAATATTTTAATTTAAACGATATAGTATGGAAACACGGTATAATATATTTGAACTATACCTGAGTAATTTAATAAAACTAATGGTATGAAAATCTTAAACGGTATAATATTTGAATTGCACCGAGACTTGGTATAATAATTTAATTTAAACGAAATGGTACTAAAATAGTATAATATATTCGAACCATACCCGGATATCTCAAAATATTTAATGGTTTTAATTTAAACGGTATGGTATGGAAACGGTATAATATATTCGAACCGTACACAAGTATTTAAAAATAATTAACGGTATGATATTTAAACATTTATAGCATTCGAACCGCACTAGATATGGTATAATAATTTAAGTTAAATGATAACAATATAACATATTCGAACCATATATACGTTTAAAAAAATAACGGTATATAATATTAATGGTATAATATTAACGGTTATATATTTTAAGCGATTTACGTTGGAACCGGGTGAGAATTTATACCACAAATTCATCAAAATAACCAAACAAAATTCTGATGGGTTATCTACGATGTGTATAGCTCTATACGCAGCGTATATAAACCCTGGTTGTTTGTGCCAATGATTGTTGGGTAAGCTCTGAATTCTATGCAACTTATACGCTGCGTATAGCTCTATACGCAGCGTATAAGTGTAACCCTATTTGCTGATTATAGAGTTATACTCAGTGTATGTAAACACTAAGTGTGCAAATAGGCAGTCTTGGTGTGTGAATAGTTTCAGCCTTGAATAAAATTGACTCCATTAAAGTGTGTAACGTATGTATGATGATTAGTGTGAGTCTCTACCGTATATTCGATGTTTGTGCTACTAGGTTAAAAGATCAAAGAGGAAAGGGACAACAATAATAATAATAATCAAAACATCATGCTTTTAATTGCTTAAAGGTCTTTCAAGTTTCAAGTAACAAACAAAAGAGGTTTCACAAATCACAATTACCCTCCAGAATTATTTAAATAAGGTTCACAAGTCGTCAATTTTTCCAGGATTCAAACAGAACGCCCAGGTCCGCATTGCCCCCAGAAAGCACAATCCCAATGTTTCGAGAACAACTCGAAATAGGATTTTTCTTGAAGTTATCGGATAGAACCGCAGCAAGCCCTATAGCAGCACTGGGCTCAATTGCAACCTTGAGTATCTGATAACAATATCGAGTTGCTTCAACAATGTCCTTATCTTCCACGGTTATAACGGCATCAACGAGATCCCGTACAATGGGCCTACATAAAAATAGTAACACTCAAATGTTAAACACGAGTCTAATTTGAACAATAAACCAGATGCAACAATAAGGCGTTTAAGTGATTATTTTACTAATGCCTTTTCAAGTAGTTGATAACCAATTTCTAGTGTTTTGAGTATAGTGAGACTGGTTTTGATTATTTGATCATGTAGGGAAAAATAACTATGAATATAAGTGAAACAGGTAAACCACATTTAATGTACGTTTTAAAGCGGTGAAGAAATATAAAGATAATATTACCAAGTAAGATCTCCAAGGGAAGCTCGAAGTCCATCAGCAATTGTGTTTGTTTGACTCAAGGTTACGAGTCTACCGCATGCTTTGGATTGTGCTGCATCGTCTGCTCCTTTTGGCTCAGCCGCAAAGACCCGTATGGCAGGATTCTTTGCCTTGGCTCCAATCACCGTACCAGATGTTAAACCACCACCTACAAGTTTCTACTTCAAATGAAAAAGGAAACAAACTAAACAACTTAATAATAAGATTCATAGATGATAGAAGAATATACAAACCACTTATTGGAACTATCAGGGTATCAAGCTCTGGGACCTGGTCAAGAAACTCTAGTGACAATGTACCCTGACCACTGTAAACAAAAAAAATAACAAAACATTGGATATGGAGCATAATTCAACTTAACACGTACAAGTAATATTTATAACAACTAAGAAATTTGAGTTCTTTCTGTGAATATTAACACGAATGCACACACATATTCGCATGAACAAGTGATCTCAATAGATAATGGAAATGTAATTGCCATAGAACTTTATAATTGACTTGTAGCTTCTTGACAAATCCACTAGTTCAAAGATTTAATCACTTAAAGTTCAAATAAATTATACCTTATTATACGAGCATCATTAGAAGAAGGAATGAGAACAGCTCCCCTCTCAAGTGATACCTTTATTGCTGTCTCTTCTCTAGATTTCATGTTTGACTCACTAAATATAACCTGACCCCCGTAACGTTTGACATTCTCTACTTTACATTTTGGTGCGTTCTTTGGCACCACGACATATGCGGGGATTCCACGAATTTGTGCAGCCAACGACAATGCCGCAGCATGGTTGCCACTAAATATAAAAATATTAAAAGAGAATGAAGTTCCAAAATCATAACATTAAGCTTCTTAGTGAAACGAAAAAAGAACTCAAACAGATGCTTAATTGAGTGATTTTGGATTAGAGATGATGTTTTTCCATTTAGATCTGCACAATTTGCCCAAAATCAATAATGCTTACGTACGTTATTGTCTTGCCATCTCAACAAGATTGATGGTTAGTTTGCAAAAACGTGTTAATTTAAAAAGTTAATACGATAAGCATGTCAAACTATATATCTTCATATTTTAAAAGTTAACAAAATGGTTATAAAAGTGTTCTAATTAGCTCACTCGTATCGTTTTTGTCCCAATTAGATAATTTAACATTCAAATTGAGCCATATCCTTTTTCCATGTGTCAAGAAAAAAATGGAGCATAAGATGTCCGGGTCGGATTATTTTAATAAATGAAATTATAATTATTAAAAATAAAAACACTTTAATTACATTAAAAATAAAAAAAAACAAGTTAAAATCCACATTATCACTCCACGTTAGCATCAAATAAAAGGGAAAAAAGAAACAAAAATCTACATCACCACGGTTACCTATGAAATGGATGAAAAAACCATTAATTTTAATGAAAAATGAATGTTGAGTGACCTGATTGGAACATTTTTAAAACTTGAGTGGCTTGATTTGATTGAAACACTTTTAAAACTTAGTTACAGTTTTACAAAGTTAACCCATGTATGTAGCATTAGCTATAAACCATAAACACATATTGATTTTTTAGTATGTCTGACCTCATTTGTAAAATTACACCTATTTTACCTGCTGTGACTTACAACTCCTTTTGCTGCTTCTTCTTCATCAAGAGACAAGACAGCGTTTAATGCACCTCTGAATTTAAAAGCTCCACTGATAACCATCAACAAAAATACGTTAAAATTACATGTTCATTTCACCACCTCTAGATCGATAAAGATAACGTAGAAGACCTCTCTTACCTCTTTTGAAAGCATTCACACTTGAAATATAGTGATTTCCCAGCAATTGAATTTAGGGACGCTGAAGACAAGACCGGAGTTACGTGAATATGGGCCTTGATTACATCTTGCGCTTTGGTTATGGAGTCGATATCAGCGGCATATTTGTAACCTCCCATGGTGAGTTTTCGTTTAACACAGGATCAATAACTTCAGTTACTGCAACCAAAAAAAGATATAATGTGAGAAGCTAACATTATACTCAAAACACTTCTCTTCAATTTTGATATCGGTACTGTAATCTCATCCCATTTTCCCACTAAAAGATTTTTAGTGGATTACCTTAGGTTGTAGAAGGGAATCACAAAATGGGTCGAAGAAGGTCAGTGGTGAGCAAAAACGTGTAGGGAGTAACCATATATATAAGGGATTTAAATTTAAATTTCCATATAAAAAAATATATATTGACACATGTTAAACGTTTATAAAGGGAAGGTGAATAAATTCAATATATGGCCTCATTATTGCCACTTTCCAAAAATATGTTTCTCAATATGGCGTCATTTAGAAAACGCTGCCTCCCCATAATGCCTTTTTAACGCCATAGTGTGATGGTTTTTGAAGCGTTTTTTGGTGTGATCAAATATTGAAATGGCCACTAGGTGTGGTCTTAGTGTAGGCTTATTATATAATTGTGTTTGAGATTTATTCACCTTAGAATGCGTAAACCCGAAACCCGACATATTTGGGACGAGTTTGGGTTGGTTAATCGGATTTGGGACGGGTTTGGGATTTGGTGATATATCCATTACCCGACCCGATTAGCCGATAAAGTGTGCCCGTTTACCCAATTGTATACTCAATGTATGATACATCCATTTTTTATACATATATGTATTTTATTCCGTATATATTGTAGACATTTGATACATTTTTATTCTGATATAATACTAAATGTAAAAAATAATTAGTACACTACAAGAAATTCAAGCATTAGAGGCGACATTTTAGCGGCGTCTAAAAGTCGCCGCTAAAGGTCTTGATCAGGGGCACGGGCTTTGCAATTGATCTAGGCCGTTGTTTACTTAACTGTTCGAATGACTACGGTTTATCCTTGAATAAAACATGTGTAAAAAGCTCACAACCAGTTTAGCGGCATTTTTCCCTCCAAGATCTGCACACACCACAACTCATCATCTCCACCGTCGCACCGTCGCACCGTCGCACAACCTTGAGTCTGCCGGAGCACTGCCGCACCGCCTTCACTCTGCCGGAGCACCTCCATCTCACTTGATTTTCTGACGCCACTTCGAAAACGGTACGAATATTCCAAATTGCTTTGTAAATTCAGTTGTTATGTTAGTAATTTGAGTAGATCTGTTGTTGATTTCATGATGTTTGACTGTTTTTAGTCAAATACAAGTATGGTTAGGGTTGTAGGTCTGGGTGCGGGTTGGGTTGGGCTTTTTTTTTCAGAACACAAGGGTTGGGTTAGGTTATTTATACATGGCGGTAGATGTATTTCCAGTAGGTACCTAAGAGAAGTTTAGATTAAGAGAAGTAGAGGTGCACAAATCGGGTTTTTGGCTCAAACGGGTTCTGTTGAAACCTTGTGGGGTTAGCTCAAAGAAAGTCAAACCCGGTTTTTGGTGAAATATGTTCGGGTTCTGACCTGGCTTTTTAGGGGAAAGGCTCGGGTTTGACCGATTTGAAATCGGGTAATGTTTTTTTACCGAATCTTCGTGAAAACATTATGTTCATTTGATATTTTGACATATAATAAAGAAGACAGTAATGAAATTGGGTAATGTTTTGATTGGTTTGTTTTGTTTTCATTTTTTCAACCTTTCATACTTTTTGAAGTTGGGTTTTAAGCGGATTATCGATAACATTTTTAATGATTAGTATGAGTGTGACAAATAAATAATATAATGTATTAAAATTAACATTATTATAACTAACCATGTAAAATAGAAACGGAAAAAACAAAAAAATATATAAAAGATTTTTTTTTTCTAAATAGTTAAACGAGTTAATGGGTCAACCTGAACCCGACCCGTTTTTTTAAACGGGTTGTGTTAGTCGACCCAAACCTCTTTTTTCGTGTCGGTTCGGGTCGGGTTGACGGGTCATGTCAAGAATTGCCGCCCCTAGGTATACTCAACTGGTAACTCTTTTAGATTAACGGGTTTACTCCAAACCCACGGGTATACCCGATATGTATTTACCCGCTAGAAACTGACGGGTTTTGGGACAAGCTTATCTAACAGGGTTTGGGGTTGGGATTACCTAAACCGGTCCCAAACCCGACGATGCGTAAAACTCTAATAATTATTTTTTATAACCGATTTGCAGTTATACCCATAAACTTTAATAATTTTATCATACGAAAGTCTAAAAATATTGTTTTTCTATATACAATATATGTTTCGGCCCAGACTTTAATAGAGTTATTATAAATTTAATAAAGTTTAACTTTTTTCTTTTTTAACAAACATTTGTTCTTTTGTCTTTCTTATAAGTTCAATTCGGTTTTTATTTTACTCATTATTTATTTAACTTATTATTATTAAAGCTAACTTTTTACTAGGGATGAGCACAATGCTCGTTCGATACCAAACCGGTACCGAAAAAGCAGGAAAAGTGGGTATCATACAGGTACATAATAAAGGAAATATGATTTAAAAACAAAAAAAAGATTAAAAATATGGTTTAAAAAAAGTAAAATAACAATAAAAATATGTGAAAACTTAAAAGTAAATATAATAGTTTATCATCATACTGTTTTATGACATCAAATGAATACTATATTTTGAATACAACTCTACTTTTAATAAAACTTGTACCAGATTGTTAAGGGGAGAAAATGAAACACAACTATATACTTAAGTTTTTAAAAAAAAAATTAATGAATATAATTTATTAGAGAAATTTCAAATTACGTAATAAAGGAAATATTATTTAAAAACAAAAAAAGTAAATGAAAAAAAATATGGTTTAAAAAAGTAAAATAACAATAAAAATATGTGAAAACTAAAAGTAAATATAATAATAAACTATTATAATATTAAACAATAATATATTAAAAACTATATATTATTATAAAAATAAAATCACTATTAATGTTCCTTTAAAAAATAACGAATATTATTACAGAAAGAGTAAATTACCGTTTTGATTCCTGTATTTTAACCGGTTTAAGCATTTCAGTCCAAAAAAGAATCTTTTGACATATCAGACCATAAGATTGTATTTTATAACGGTTTTGTCCCATAACGTTAACCATGTTACATTTTTTCTAGTTAAGCCTAAGGGAATTATGGTCCTTTTATAGCTTAGGGTCGTTTATGTAAGTTATAAAGTTCTTTTAGCATTTTTATTTGTGTAATTACTTATTTTTTTATTTCATGATTATTATTTAAAAAATACATTTTAAATATACAAATAAATACATATTCCTCTAACAATTTGTTTTTTTATAAATGTCGGTTTTAAAAACATCTGTTTTTTTACCTTTTTAAAATCGTCTATCATTTTTTATTTTTTTTCTTTTTAATTTGTTTTTTTTTTCTTAAATCGTTTTTTATAAGTCTTTCGTTTTTTTTTTAAATTGAACAGTTCACTTTTTACCATTCTTTTTAAAGACATATGTTTTTTTAATGAACGAATTTCGAATAAATGAAAAAATGGTTAGAGCTTATTTTTTTTAAATGAACGACTTTAAAAAATGAATTGTTTAAAAAACATATGGTTTTAAAAACACGCCAAACCCAAAACGCCATTTATTTGTGATAGTTCTTGTAGTTTCAAAAGAAGAAAGAGACTGATGACACTGAAGATTTAGATCATAAATTGCTTATATTTGTTTTTTTTTAATTTTCTTTTTCTGTTGTTTGTTATGTAATTTCAGCTAAGAACAACAATACATTAATTCTGTAATGTAAAATATAATAAAACGCCAAACGGGCAAATGCTTGTGAAACGCCATCATGCCATAAAACGGCCAAAAACTACCAAACTATAATAAAATTACTTTGGACAAGTACTATTATAATAAATCTAAAAAAATGGTTAAAACAATGTGCAAAGAGAATAAAAAAAAGTGTCATCTTTATCCAAACGCCAATGGAAAAGAAAACGCCATAATTACAGCCGTAAAGATGGGACGTGTTACAGCCATAAACAAATCTGAAACAAAACACAGTAACTGCAAAACAGTAAAATGAAACGACGGAAACAAAATTACTAACATTTATTATATTGAAAGCCAAATACTTGGGGAATTGAATTTATTTATCGTTTTCAAAACGCCATAATTACCTGTCACTGCGCGGCAAAAAAAGTAATTATAAAAGTAGACCATGAGAACACAACTCAAACACGCCAAAACATTGTCTAAAACGCCACATATTGTCCAAAACGCCAAAAACTTAAAAAAGGGCTAAGGTTATTGCATGGAAGTTTGAAAGGTTGGAGAGAAAATTCATCCTGAAGTTCTCTGATAGGAGAAGGGTGAAGGTAAGGACAATCAAAGCCATACTTGGTATGTCTGTAGGGGTTCAGAGGGATTTTCTGGCCCTTGGGGTTCCAAGAGCCAATGATTGTGAAAGAACTCGAACAGTAATAAGAAGATTGGAGAGAAAATTTCAGGCAGATGATGATGATGATGATATTGACGATACTCCTCTACCAACAGCAGTTGGGTGGTGCATGAATAATTAAGAACGGTTGAAGTGACTTATCAACACGGGGTGAAATATTCATTGCCGATGGAGGAAATGTTGAAGACAGAGAGGCTACATCTGCTTGAACGACTCTGTGATTTAGCACCTTTGAACGGTGAAAAGTCCAGGGTTGCAATAATATTCAAGTATAGGCCGCAGCAAAGAAGAGACGAAATGATGGCGTTATACACACATCTAAAACTTGATGATGATGAATCTGAAGAAAGTGAGGAACAAAACGATGGGTACAACTCTGATGTAATCCCATCCACAGAAAACTATTAGTTTATTTTAATTTCCTATTGTTGTAATCTTATAAAATATTAATCAATGGTAATCAATTATTAACAAACGCTACGAACACCAAAAAGTGACCTGGAAAACGCCATAACGCCAAAAAAATTAACTGTGTGACACAAAAAGAATGAATTCAACAAGACTGTCACACCCCGATATTTCCACATATTACCGGTAGGGAGTATCGTGACGTAGTTGATATCATTATAGTCAAACAACACAATTTTAAATGCACATCGGAAGCAAAAGATAGATTTATTTCAACTGAATAAAATTGTAATATTAAGTATCACAACGTAGTTGAAACAGATCCACAGGCGGATCAAATAAAAAGGAAACATAGTTCATCAGACTTTATTGCATCCAAGCTTGCGAGACTCTTAATGATGCTAAGGAGAGGCCAGCCTATTACGCTTAGTACCTGCACTTAACCTTTTTGGGAAAATATGTCAGTTTACACTGGTAAAAACAATTAACTGAATCATTTTGAAAAGGTTTAGAAAATTGATTTGAATGCACAAGTTACAAAATATTTTATAACTTGGGATAATTATTTATATATAAACTTGTAAAAGAATTACATGTTCCTTATGCGTTCAGTAGCCCGGGTTGACACCGGGTTAGAGCTTAATAGACACACCACATGATATAGTCCCGCGGCGGGTTATTCCCGAAACCGGCGGTTATACCTTATTATTTATATATGCACTAACGGGTGTACGCCTACACCCGTGTGCTTAGGTCGTGGCCATTTCGTAAAATGATGCCAAGGATATTCGGGACATGGTCATTAACCCGCCAAAGGCTTTAAGCAAACAAAACAATTTAAACGGGACATTTCAATAAATTAATCTTCATACGATCAAAAATTCAATGCCCGACCAAGCGGTATTTTATATATCGTACCCCAAGCCCGTATAGGGAAAATAAGTTTAAAGTATTTACCTTAGCAAGTATTAATCACAAATAGCAAGTGCGTGTAGCTTTTACCGGGTCTCCTATTCTGGAACAAAGGTTTTTAATAACCTATTAGATTCCTAACGGGTCTTTAATTAAGCCTAAACTTAGACCGGTTAGTTTTAAAGGAAGATACGGTTCAAACGCATGATTAAGCGAAGACCGGAATAGAATGTGATTTAGACCCGACAAGTTTTAAGACTTGTATAATATAGGTAAACTAAACACATTCTGGATTTTGAGACAAAAATGATAAGGTTTGACCTGTTTCTGTCAACTTATGCAAACTAGTTACATAACCCGAACCGAACGCGCAAGATGCGTAACGGGTAACCAAATGAGTCATATACAGGTTTCCTAAGTTAATATGCCTTAAATATGTTGTGACATCAGTAGGATATCTTCTATTATGCCCGAAATGGATTTAAACTCAAACTATGCCTCGTATGGGCATTTTGGTCATTTTAAGGGTTATAAAAGAGTTTAAATAATAATCTGAGTTACAGGTCTGATATAATCAGTAAAAATACTTAATTTAATAAGTTATAACAGTAGGGTGTTACATATATGTAAAATTTATCATTTAAAACCAAACTATGCACCTTAGGGACATTTTGGTAATTTCACAAAGGCTTAAAAGGTCAAAACTGGAAATCTGAGTTTAAAACTTTTGCTTACTGTTAGCATATAAAAATTTACTGAAAATATCAGTAGGCATCAAACCTTATATGTTTAAAATAGTTTTAATACATACTACGCGTTAAAACGCTTAAAAAAGGCGATTTTGAGCTATTTCCGGGTTTTTAAAGGAAAGCTGATATTTTTATTATTCCAGAATTCTAAAAATGTTTTATTTATCATATTAGATTAGTAGAAAAAGTTTTGGTATTAAAATAATTTGTAAAACTCATTTTATAGCCCAAAGGGGCAAAACCGGCAATTACCGAATCATGCATAGAACTCTATGTTATGCTCAGCCTAAAATTAAATAAAAATCTTCAAAAATCCCAAAATATTATATTACATCAGTGGGTAAAAAGTTTGGTATAAAAAATCGGGTTTAGATAGGCTATATGCTAATTACGCCGTTTATTTAATAAAAAGCTTTCTAATTACGCTAATGAGCATAACTCCTAATCTAGACCTCAAACTGATGTCAAATTTTACGGACAAGTTTATAAATTAGTAACTAAGGTTTCTATTCCTTTACATTTTCAAAAATCACGTTTTAAGGTCATATGGGCATAATAGTCAACATTTAAGCATTTAACGGAAACATGCATATGAATCGGATAACTAATGAACCAAGTTGTATAATCTCAGAGAGTTATACTAACATGAAACCTGGTCCAAATAAAGCTCTAAGGCAATTCTAAAACATGTTTAAACTGGTCAGAACTGAAAGTCAAAGCAAAAGTCAAATTATGCGACTTTCGGTTCCGATCCGAGTCTAAACTGAAAATTGTCGGGTTGAACATGTTTAGACATGTTCTTACATTAATTACCAAGTTATATTAGTGATAAAACAGGTTGCATGGGTTCTACATTGCTAATTATGCATTAATTTGAAAATAAGCTTTCTGTTGACTTTTTAAGATTAACTTTGACCCGACAATTGACCTAGTTAAAGTGGGAATCAGAGGGTAACCTTTTAAGGGTTTATTGCCCACATAATTACCAACTCATAGGTACTTTCAATTCAAAATTTGACTGGACAATTATTAATTAATCACGAAGTCAAACTCTAATTATGACGGTTTGACTTTAAGCTAATTAACTAAGCTAAACTGAATTAAGAAAGGTTAAGGACACTTACAAGAGTCCTAAGCTCGACTAGGGATCCTAAGAAAGCTTGTTGCTGATCAGGGAAGCTCCAGAAATGAAGTTGTGAAGCTTGCAAATGTATGAACTCAAAGTTGCAACTAAAGGGCTCCTTATATATGCATTTTGATCACTTAGGATCATGCCAAAGAGGTCTACAATTGTTTCCAGATCAAGACAAGTGCCCCCTATGCATGTAAATCCGTTTGTGGAGCCCCTGGTATCATTTTACAAGTCCTAGAGGCGGTTACACAGCTGAAACTGGCAACTGCCAACAAATTCTGTCGATGGCATTCTCACGCGGGCCGCGTAAGCCCATAGGGCAATCGTACGCGGGCCGCCTGGCCTCCCATAACCAGCCAAACAAGTTTCACTTAATTACATTTCAGCCCCTGGTCCTTTCTAACGTGGTTTTAAGTCTTGTTCTTGCATTTTTGGCCCTCTAACCTTACTTTTAAGGGCTCCAAGACATATACAAACATCGTTAAGTCCTCGGTTAACTTTGTGATCACCCGTAAGGCCTTAGAATTCAATGTTGACGCTTTTAACCCCTCGTATACGAATATTGTCATAACTTTCTCATACGATAACGAAACTTGGTGAAATTTTTACCACATATTCTAGTGAGTATAATTTATCGTTACAAAGCTTCGGGTTTGCTAAAAGGTCACTCAGAGGTGTACTTTAAACATGTTGACACATTTAACCCCTGTAGTTTGTAATCTCTCACTTTCTTCCACACTTAGCTTCGTATGATCCATGATTTATTCGTTTAAGGGTATAAACACCGTGTAGGGTTATTGTAAAGTATATTTATCCATTGTTGACACTTTGAACCCTTATATTCACATACTTTCTTTGTTTGTCAACTTTAGTCCCTCTAAAGTAATCTTTTACACGTTTAAAGCTCATAACACGTGTCGATACATTATTGGACATAAATTTTCTAGGTGTTACATCCTTACCCCCTTAAAAGAAATCTCGACCTCGAGATTTACTGAAACAAATGAGGGTACTTTTCTTTCATTGTGGATTCTACCTCCCACGTGTACTCGGGACCTCTACGAGCATCCCATTTAACCTTTACAATCGGCACTTGCTTCCTTCGAAGCTTCTTGACCTGTCGATCCTCGATCGACAAGGGTTTTTCCACAAATTTCAAGCTCTCGTCTATATGCACATCCGTATGTGGCATAACTAGTGACTCATCAGCTAAACATTTCTTTAGATTGCAGACGTGGAATACATTGTGAATACTACTGAGCTCTTCAGGAAAGTTTAACTTATAAGCCACTGATCCGACACATTCGATGATCTCAAATGGTCCTATGTACCTTGGGCTTAACTTACCTTTCTTACCAAATCGCATCACTCCCTTCCAGGGTGATACTTTAAGTAAAACCTTATCACCAACCTCAAACTTTAGAGGTTTATGCCTTAAGTCTGCGTAGCTTTTCTGCCTGTCTCTGGCAGCTTTGAGACGATCTCTTATCTGCACAATCTTGTCTGTCGTCTCCAGGACTATATCAGGTCCTGTTAGTTGGACATCTCCAACTTCTGCCCAGCAAACGGGCGTTCTGGACTTTCTTCCATACAAAGCTTCAAATGGCGCAGCCTGAATGCTTGTATGGTAGCTATTGTTATAGGAGAACTCAATCAATGGCAGGTGGTTATCCCAATTACCACCTAAGTCAATCACACATGCACGAAGCATGTCTTCCAAAGTTTGGATGGTACGCTCACTCTGCCCGTCCGTCCGAGGATGGTAAGCCGTACTAAAATTTAAGCGCGTGCCCAAAGATTGTTGGAAACTTTTCCAGAAATGTGATGTGTATCTAGTATCTCTGTCAGAGATAATAGACACTGGTATGCCATGCAGAGATACAATCTTATCTACGTACAATTGGGCTAACATATCGGAGTTATAAGTCTCCTTAATGGGTAAGAAATGTGCTGACTTAGTCAGTCTATCTACTATGATCCATATAGTATCATTTCCTTTCATTGTCTCTGGCAACTTGGTGATGAAATCCATCGTCACCATCTCCCACATCCAGGTGGGGAGTTCAGGCTGTTGTAGCAAACCTTACGGTTTCTGATGTTCAGCTTTGACTTGAGCGCACGTCAAACATTTGGCTACATAGGTAGCTATAGACTTCTTCAAGCCTATCCACCAATAATTTGCCTTCAGATCCTGGTACATCTTATCAGCTCCAGGATGAATGGAGTACTTAGAACTGTGGGCTTCCTGGAGGATAACATCCCGAAGTCCTCCATAAATTGGGACCCATATTCGTCCATTTAACCTCAGAATTTTGTCCTTGCCATAGGATAACTGTTCTTCAGTTACTCCTAGCTTTTCATTAGGATAGTTAGCTTCTAGTATAGCTTCCTTCTGTGCAGCTAACAACCTTTCAATCAAACTATTCTTTAACTCAATGCTCTTGGCATTGATTCTTATAGGCTTCACTCTTTCCTTTCTACTTAAGGCATCGGCAACCACATTTGCCTTGCCTGGATGGTATCTTATCTCACAGTCATAATCATTCAAAGTTTCCATCCATCGTCGCTGCCTCATGTTCAAATCCTTCTGATTGAACAGATGTTGTAGGCTTTTGTGATCAGAGTAGATCACACACTTAGTTCCATACAAGTAGTGTCTCCATAGTTTTAGTGCAAATACAACGGCACCCAACTCCAAGTCATGGGTGGTATAATTCTTTTCGTGCACTTTTAACTGTCGAGAAGCATAGGCAATAACTTTGCCTTTCTGCATAAGCACGCATCCCATACCTGTGTGCGATGCATCACAATATACCACAAATTCACCAATTCCATCTGGCAACGTCAGTACTGGAGCGTTGCTCAATTTCTGCTTAGGAATGTCAAAGGATTCCTGCTGCTTATGACCCCAGTCAAACTTAATGTTCTTACGAGTTAATGAAGTGTTAATGAAGTTAGGGGTGCAGCAATCCTTGAGAAGTTTTCTATAAATTGCCTATAATATCCTGCTAAACCTAGAAAGCTACGAATCTTTGTAGGCGTCTTTGGCTCTTGCCAATTCATGAAAGCTTCAACTTTGGCGGGATCTACTTGGATACCACGCTCACTAACAACATGTCCAAGGAATTGGACTTCACGAAGCCAGAATTCACACTTCGAAAACTTGGCATAGAGCTTTTCTTGATGAAGCAGTTTCAGAATGCATCGAAGATGCTTCTCATGCTCAGCTTGGCTCTTTGAGTAAATGAGAATGTCATCGATGAAAACGATGACAAATTTATCCAAGTAAGGCTTGCAGACGCGATTCATGAGATCCATGAATGCGGCAGGTGCATTAGTGACCCCAAAAGGCATCACTAGGAACTCGTAATGACCATAACGGGTCCTAAATGCAGTTTTGTGTACATCTTCATCTTTAACCTTCAGCTGATGATAGCCTGACCTAAAGTCGATCTTAGAGAAGTAACTTGCCCCTTGTAGTTGATCGAACAAATCGTCGATCCTGGGCAATGGATATATATTCTTGATAGTGACCTTGTTAAGCTCGCGATAGTCGATGCACAGACGCATCGACCCATCCTTCTTCTTCACAAACATGATTGGTGCTCCCCATGGAGATGAACTAGGACGAATGAAAGCTTTTGCCAACAACTCGTCTAGTTGAGTCCTTAACTCTTTCATCTCTGTTGGTGCCAACCTATAAGGTGCCCTCGCAACAGGTGCTGCTCCTGGAATAATGTCAATTCTGAATTCTACTTGCCTATCTGGTGGCAAACCAGGTAGTTCTTCGGGGAAAACTTCTGGGTACTCAGAAATGACGGGGATATCTTCAATTTTGGGCTTCTTCTCATCAACAGTTACATGTGCCATATAAATGACACAACCCTTCTTCAGACATCTGGATGCCTTGAGCATAGACACTTGCTCAGGCAGTCCATACTGGGTATCTCCCTGAATGGTAAGTGGCTCACCAGACGGAGTCTTGACCACTACTTGCTTCTTGTTGCAAACAATCTGGGCCTGGTTACGAGATAACCAGTCCATGCCTATAACTATATCGAAACCGGCTAACTTCAAAGGAAGTAAGGATAAAGGAAATGAGTGGTTCCTAATGGATATGAAACATCCATCTAACATGGTTGATGCGGTTTCTATGGTGCCATCGGCTAATTCAACCTCATATTTTATGCTTAGGGTTCTAACAGGTAGGTTTAACAACTTACAAAACTTATCATCAACAAATGACTTATCTGCTCCATAATCAAATAGTACCCTTGCATAAACATCATTAATAAGGAAGGTACCTGTTATGACATTATCATTCTGGATCACCTCCTGTGCATTCATCTGGAAGACCCTAGCATTGGTCTTTTTCCCTTCCTCAGCTTTCTTAGCAAACTTTGGGCAGTTGGACTTGATATGCCCCTTTTCATTGCAACTATAGCACATAGCATCCTTGATTTTCTTACAGTCTAAGGTCTTGTGCTCAGAAGATTTACAAATCCCACAAGGCCTTGGCTGCAACTGGGATCTCGACTCGAATCTGCACTTCCCGAAGTGGTGCTTCTTACAGATTTTACACTTGGGCTTATCAACCGACTGATGACCATCCTTTTTAGTTCCAAAACCCTTTTTGTGGTCATTGTTTCCCTTACGCTTCTTGTCTGAACGTCGTGAGTTGTCATCCTCACGTTTCCTCTTCTCAGCGTCTGTGTTTCTCAGCGATCTCTGCCTGACCGCATCCAAAGTAAGAGACAATGATATATCGGCTGCAGACCTAAAAGTAGCTGGTCTAGAGGCCTTCACACTCGCCTTGATTTCTGGGGCCAACCCCCCGATGAAACGAGCTATTCTCTTGGGCTCCGGAGTCACCAGATACGGAACCAGTCTTAACATAGTGTTGAAGCTCGTAAGGTAGGCTTGACAATCTAGGTTTTTCATAACCAAAGACAAGAAATCTGACTCAATCTTTTCGACCTCGTGCTGAGGGCAGTAGTTCTCCTTAATGAGAGCAACAAATTGATCCCATGTTAAATTGTACAGTGGGATTTTTCCGGTGGCCTGGATCAAAGATCTCCACCATGCTAGTGCCTCGCCTTTGAATGACTGAGATACAAACTTTACCACATCCTTATCAGCGCAACCACTGATATCTACTACAGTGTCCATCTCATCTAACCATGACATGTAGTCAACTGCTCCTTTCTCCCCAGTAAAATACATGGGTTTGCATGAAACAAAGTACTTATAGGTGCAACCTTTAGCACGTGGTTCTTGGTTCAGCACATCTCTCTTAGATGAAACACTCCTTTGATTTGATGAGTGATGAGAATCACTCTTGTGAGCAGTATGAGTCTTTGAGGGTGGTTTAGAGTGTGGTACAGATTGGGTCCTGACATGCGTACCACTGGATTCATTGAACTGCCTTTCCAAAGCTCGCGTCAGAGCATTATCTATTAATGCTTGTAATTCTGCTCCTGCTATGTTGACTCTGGAGGTGTCATGATTATCTCTGGGGTGACTGTTGGCTTCGTCTGACCCGGCCATGTAGCTTGGTTGCTACATAAAATAATGATTTTAAATCATTCAGAGGTCTATAAATAGTTTTATTATTCTAAGAGATTTATTAATCATGGTATTTAAGAACCATTTCGATTAATTTGTTAAGCATATATATATATATATATATATATTCAGGATTTCCGTTATAATAATCCTTAGTTATACTTTAAAATATATTAATGGCAAAAAGGCCTAGTCACGTGGATGGTTTTAAATCTTTAATCATGATCTTATAGGGTCATGGTATTGAGGGTTTTAATTATAATTCATTACCTCTTCTTAACAGGGGGTCGAAGACCACGACTGTCTTTTGTCTTATATGACAATGAGTATAGCCCGTAGGCGTTATATCCCTAATGGATGTTTTAATTAATTAAAAGTATTTGGGATAATCCAATATAAGGATGACTCATGCGATTTTATCGAATCACATTGTGTCAAGAGTGTTAACATGTTTTCAGATGTTAACAAGGATTGGAACCTTTTGAATACGTTTTACCATCTTGGTCGTGTCTGCAACGACATATAGACTAGGTTTTACCTTTAAGATTCTTTTTATTATTAGACGCAGAAAATCCTAAATTAAGGTGTTAACAAGGACCTGAATCTAATTTGAGGAATTACCATCTTGGCCCTGTCTTATAATGACACATGGCTAGGTTTTTTCCCCTTTTTAGATTTTTATCATTTTATTATAATGATAGGTCTTAAAAAAAGAATGTTATATTTTCATTTATTTTACATATTATATTTATGCATATAATTTAAAAATGAAAATTTGAATTAATTCATTCCACTACAACAATTAACCAAGTACAGATTTGCCCTAAACGGGACTTCTACAAGAATAGCATGCCCGCGCAGGGGCTAAACTAACAAACATACCCACGCAGGGGTCAAAAGAAAGACATGCCCACGCAGGGGCAGAATACATAAGCAAATGTCCACGCAGGGACATGATTACTACATTAATACAACAAACAAATAAAGGATTTTAATGATCCTTCTTGCTTTTTCCTTTAATTAAGTTTGCCAGACTCTTGAACATTCCATGGTTTTGCCTGCAGTCTTCCCGCACTTCCTGCCCCACCTCATTAATCCTTTGAAGAATTTCTTGATGTTGTGGTGGCAACATTGCTGGCGGCTGCGGGGGTTGCTGATATAGCGGAGGTTGAGGAGGTGGCGGCTGATGATACCCATATGGTGGGTACCATAGTGTGAGTATCCGGGTTGATATGGGATCCCAAAGGATCCTTCCGGATGATGGGCATTGTAGTTTTCCGCTGCTACAAGGTAAGGGTCGGCCTCTGCATAGTTGTAGTTCGTGTGGACCGGCTGGTCAAAGGGGTTATATGCTGCCGCACCGGTGTATGTAGGAATTGGGTCTCCAAAACCCAATGGTGGTGGCGCGACAGGCGTAGAGTTTACTTCCGAGACGGGGTTTGAAGATCCACCCATCTGCGGGTCTTCATATAGTGGCGAGTAGCGGCTGCCACTAGTAGGTTGAGGGGTGCCGATTCGCACTCCTCCTCACACGGACATCCGTGCGGTTGTTCTTCTTCGCCTCGGTGGCTCCGGAGGCTGTTGCTGGACTGGTGGTGGTGGCGGAGTGACCGCGACCAAATGAGAATCCTCAGAGGGATCCTGCTGCTGCTGCTGCTGTGGAGAGTTGTGGTAACTGGGAGTAAACACCCAGTCGATCTGTCGGAACCTTTCTTCATAACTGTCGGGACCATTATAAGGTGATCCCATGAAAGGTGACCAATCCGAAATTTTGATGGGGTGGTTAGGGGTTCCGGACGGTGGCTCTGCAGGATCGGTGTCCTCATCCATGTCCATTGCATGGTCACCAGAGAAATGGTCTTTAGGTCCTAGTGGGTTAAAACCCACTGGTTCTCTAAGGTAATTTGCCAGTTTGAACCGGCTCTGGAAAAAGGGCGTTGGGTCATCAAAAGGTGAGTTGTGACCCTGGAGAGGAATGTAAGATTGGTGGGAATTATGGGGCTCATTTTCAGAATGAGGCCCAAAGGAGTTTTGAAACAAATGGGAGGAGCTCAACGAAACTGAGCGCCTTGCTGGTTCAGTATAGGTCCTCCATCTTGAGGACTCGGGTTAAGTGAATCTGATGGTGTTCGCCGGTGCGAAGGCCCGGCCTCATGGTCATTCGGGGCAACGTGTGGCCCCTTGCCTCTTCCTCTCCCTCTTACTCTTGGTGGCATCTTTTAACCTGTCAACATAAACAAAGATAACAACAAGGGATATATATAAAAGACAAAAATAAAAACAAATCGGGATTTGTCCTAAGTTCTTTGTCTAGACTCAAAAATTTAGGAATGTGCAACTGTGTAACTGAGATTAAACACAAAAGGCTAGTGTTTAATTCACTCAGTGTTGGCTCTGATACCAACCTGTCACACCCCGATATTTCCACGTATTACCGGTGGGCTCGGTGGGGAGTATCGTGACGTAGTTGATATCATTATAGTCAAACAACACAATTTTAAATGCACAGCGGAAGCAAAAGATAGATTTATTTCAACTGAATAAAATTTTAATATTAAGTATCACAACGAATTTGAAACAGATCCACAGGCGGATCAAATAAAAAGGAAACATAGTTCATCAGACTTTATTGCATCCAAGCTTGCGAGACTCTTAATGATGCTAAGGAGAGGCTAGCCTATTACGCTTAGTACCTGCACTTAACCTTTTTGGGAAAATACGTCAGTTTACACTGGTAAATACAATTAACTGAATCATTTTGAAAAGGTTTAGAAAATTGATTTGAATGCACAAGGCACAAAATATTTTATAACTTGGGATAATTATTTATATATAAACTTGTAAAAGAATTACATGTTCCTTATGCGTTCAGTAGCCCGGGTTGACACCGGGTTAGAGCTTAATAGACACACCACATGATATAGTCCCGCAGCGGGTTATTCCCGAAACCGGCGGTTATACCTTATTATTTATATATGCACTAACGGGTGTACGCCTACACCCGTGTGCTTAGGTCATGGCCATTTCGTAAAATGATGCCAAGGATATCCGGGACATGGTCATTAACCCCCCAAAGGCTGTAAGCAAACAAAACAATTTAAACGGGACATTTCAATAAATTAATCTTCATACGATCAAAAATTCAATGCCCGGCCAAGCGGTATTTTATATACCGTACCCCAAGCCCGTATAGGGAAAATAAGTTAAAAGTATTTACCTTAGCAAGTATTAATCACAAATAGCAAGTGCGTGTAGCTTTTACCGGGTCTCCTATTCTGGAACAAAGGTTTTTATTAACCTATTAGATTCCTAACGGGTCTTTAATTATGCCTAAACTTAGACCGGTTAGTTTTAAAGGAAGATACGGTTCAAACGCACGATTAAGCGAAGACCGGAATAGAATGTGATTTAGACCCGACAAGTTTGAAGACTTGTATAATATAGGTAAACTAAACACATTCTGGATTTTGAGACAAAAATGATACGGTTTGACCCGTTTCGGTCAACTTATGCAAACTAGTTACATAACCCGAACCAAACGCGCAAGATGCATAACGGGTAACCAAATGAGTCATATACAGGTTTCCTAAGTTAATATGCCTTAAATATGTTGTGACATCAGTAGGATATCTTCTATTATGCCCGAAATGGATTTAAACTCAAACTATGCCTCGTAGGGGCATTTTGGTCATTTTAAGGGTTATAAAAGAGTTTAAATAATAATCTGAGTTACAGGTCTGATATAATCAGTAAAAATACTTAATTTAATAAGTTATAACAGTAGGGTGTTACATATATGTAAAATTTATCATTTAAAACCAAACTATGCACCTTAGGGGCATTTTGGTAATTTCACAAAGGCTTAAAAGGTCAAAACTGGAAATTTGAGTTTAAAACTTTTGCTTACTGTTAGTATATAAAAATTTACTGAAAATATCAGTAGGCATCAAACCTTATATGTTTAAAATAGTTTTAATGCATACTATGCGTTAAAAAGCTTAAAAAAGGCGATTTTGAGCTATTTCCTGGTTTTTAAAGGAAAGCTGATATTTTATTATTCCAGAAGGCTCAAATGTTTTATTTATCATATTAGATCAGTAGAAAAAGGTTTGGTATTAAAATAACTTGTAAAACTCATTTTATAGCCCAAAAGGGCAAAACCGACATTTACCGAATCATGCATAGAACTCTATGTTATGCTCAGCCTAAAATTAAATAAAAATCTTCAAAAATCCCAAAATATTATATTAAATCAGTGGATAAAAATTTTGGTATCAAAAATCGGGTTTAGATAGGCTATATGCTAATTACGCCGTTTATTTAATAAAAAGCTTTCTAATTACGCTAATGAGCATAACTCCTAATCTAGACCTCAAACTGATGTCAAATTTTAGGGACAAGTTTATAAATCAGTAACTAAGGTTTCTATTCCTTTACATTTTCAAAAATCACGTTTTAAGGTCATATGGGCATAATAGTCAACATTTAAGCATTTAACGGAAACATGCATATGAATCGGATAACTAATGAACCAAGTTGTATAATCTCAAAGAGTTATACTAACATGAAACCTAGTCCAGATAAAGCTCTAAGGCAATTCTAAAACATGCTTAAACAGGTCAGAACTGAAAGTCAAAGCAAAAGTCAAATTATGCGACTTTCGGTTCCGATCCGAGTTTATACTGAAAATTGTCTGGTTGAACATGTTTAGACATGTTCTTACATTAATTACCAAGTTATATTAGTGATAATACAGGTTGCATGGGTTCTACATTGCTAATTATGCATTAATTTGAAAATAAGCTTTCTGTTGACTTTTTAAGATTAACTTTGACCCGGCAATTCACCTAGTTAGAGTGGGAATCAGAAGGTGCCCTTTTAAGGGTTTATTGCCCACATAATTACCAACTCATAGGTACTTTCAATTCGATATTTGACTAGAAAATTATTGATTAATCACGAAGCCAAACTCTAATTACGACGGTTTGACTTTAAGCTAATTAACTAAGCTAAACTGAATTAAGAAAGGTTAAGGACACTTACAAGAGTCCTAAGCTCGATTAGGGATCCTAAGAAAGCTTGTTGCTGATCAGGGGAGCACCAGAAATGAAGTTGTGAAGCTTGCAAATGTATGAACTCAAAGTTGCAACTAAAGGGCTCCTTATATATGCATTTTGATAACTTAGGATCATGCCAAAGAGGTCTACAATTGTTTCCGGATCAAGACAAGTGCCCCCTATGCATGTAAATCCGTTTGTGCAGCCCCTGGTATCATTTTACAGGTCCTAGAGGCGGTTACACAGCTGAAACTGGCAGCTGCCAACAAATTCTGTCGATGGCACTCTCACGCGGGCCGTGTAAGCCCATAGGGCCATCGTACGCGGGCCGCCTGGCCTCCCATAACCAGCCAAACAAGTTTCACTTAATTACATTTCAACCCCTGGTCATTTCTAACGTGGTTTTAAGTCTTATTCTTGCATTTTTGGCCCTCTAACCTTACTTTTAAGGGCTCCAAGACATATACAAACATCGTTAAGTCCTCGGTTAACTTTGTGATCACCCGTAAGGCCTTAGAATTCAATGTTGACGCTTTTAACCCCTCGTATACGAATATTGTCATAACTATCTCATACGATAACGAAACTTGGTGAAATTTTTACCACATATTCTAGTGAGTATAATTTATCGTTACAAAGCTTCGGGTTTGCTAAAAGGTCACTCAGAGGTGTACTTTAAACATGTTGACACATTTAACCCCTGTAGTTTGTAATCTCTCACTTTCTTCCACACTTAGCTTCGTATGATCCATGATTTATTCGTTTAAGGGTATAAACATCGTGTAGGGTTATTGTAAAGTATATTTATCCATTGTTGACACTTTGAACCCTTATATTCACATACTTTCTTCGTTTGTCAACTTTAGTCCCTCTAAAGTAATCTTTTACACGTTTAAAGCTCATGACACGAGTCGATACATTATTCAACATAAATTTTTGAGGTGTTACAGAGACAGATCAAAAAACAGTAGAATGTCAAGTAATTAATGAAGCTAGTTAACGCCAAAATTATCTTAGACGCCAAAACTGAAGCAGCATGTGAGGCACGAACTCGGAAAAAAAAAGAATATTGAAAAGACAAAAAAACCCTCAGACCCTGATTACATCCGTGCCACGTGTTCCATCAGGATGCGTTCTCACCGTTCTCACACTTTAGGGCGTTTTCTCCTGATCACGTACCTATATATATATATATATATATATATATATATATATATATATATATATATAAGGGAAGGTTCATTGGGGAATTCTAAAAAAGTGGGGAACAGTGGGGAACCGACTCAAACGAACTCCGATTTGACTCATTCCAGCGGCGTTGGAACCGGCTCGTCGAACCCTAACTAAGATCTCTTAACCCTAAACCCTAAATCCTAACTCCTAAACTCTAAATCCTAAAGCTAAAAAATAAGGCCAAAATCTAAGCTAAACCGTAAAATCTAAACTATAAACCCTAAAAGCTAAACCCTAAAGGGTAAACCTAAAGCTAAACCCTAATGCTAAACCCTAAAGCTAAACCCTAAGCCCTAAAATTAAACCCTATCGTAGACATGCTATCAGACAACTTATAGTGTTATATTTGTTATATAATGATATATAGTGTTACAAAGTGTTATATGGTGTTACATATTGTTATACGGTGTTTATATGGTGTTATATAGTATTATATATGGTGTTATAATACACTTCTCACACTTTGAGCACTTTTTACAGGATCATCTACTTCTATATATATATATATATATTACGAAGCACAAATCATAGATATATTGTATATAAGTGGACATACTAACGGGTAAAACATTTTAAGGGTCACCAATAGAATCGTTCGAATCACGAAAATCTTTATATATATATATATAGGGGATCGCTAAAATGAAAACCACCTCTAGTTATAAGAACCATGAGAACCACTTTTTAGCCCTTAGATCAACTAGATGGATGGATGAAATTAAAAGTAGTTAATATTAATATTAAAAGCTTTTTGTCTTATTATGTCTTTAATATTTTAATCAAAAAGGGTATTTAAGTAATTTTGTTTTTTTTTTGTCTTATTAGCTTTATTGTTTTTTAATACATTTTTGTCCTTATTGCATTAAATGTTTTTTTTTCTTAAATCAGTTTTTTTTTCTAAAATCAGTTTTTTTTACGCTCCGTTTTTTCACGCCGTTTTACGACCCGTTTTTTACGACCCGTTTTAACGACCCGTCTTACGCCCGACTTTTTCACGCGTTGTTTTTTCAACGCGCTGTTTTTACGTTAACGTTTTTTACGTTTTACGTGCCGGTTTCTTACGTTAACGTTTTTCTACGTTTTACGCGTCGGTTTTTTACGTTTTACGTTAAATTTTTTACGTTTTTATGTTTTACGTAAAACTTTTTACGTTTTACGTTTTACGTTAAAATTTTTACGTTTTACGTTTTTACGTAAAAAGTTTTACGTTTTACGTTTTTAGGTAAAAAGTTTTACATTTTACGTAAAAAGTTTTACGCATTACGTTTTACGCGCCGGTTTTTTACGTTTTACGAGCCGGTTTTTTACGTTAACGTTTTTTACGTTTTACGCGCCGGTTTTTTACGTTAACGTTTTTTTACGTTTTACGTAAAACTCTTTACGTTTTACTAAAAAAATCTACGTTTTACCTAAAACTTTTTACGCTTTACAAAAAACTTTTTACGTTTTACGTAAAACTTTTTACGTTTTACGTTTTTACGTTAAAAAAGTTTACGTTTTTACTTTTTACGTTTTACGTTAAAAAGTTTACGGTTTAACAATTTTTTTTTTACAAAAACTCTTTTACGCAACACGAACGCACCCAGAAAACGCAAACTCGGTAGGTGTCTCAGATAGATTGTTATCGTCATCGACTAGGGAAAATAATATAAAAAGCCAACAACATCAAAACAAAGCGTATCTCAGAAAAAAAGGGGTTTGGCTTAGATTTTCCGATAATAAAAAAGGCTGCAAAATGGGGTTGCAGGTTCAAAAAACCTACCCTCCGCCGTCTTTGTCGCGCCATCGTCATCAAAATCAACGTTTTTTTTTCATCATCACAGCCGATTCAAATAAAGGCACCATATTCAACCTATTTAAACATTCAAAAAGGACCAAGAACATCATTCAAACAGTTTCCACAGAAATCAACCCAGATTCAACAGAATTAAAAACCCAGATTTAAACCCAGATTCAAAACACAGATTCAACATTCACAGCCGATTTAAACCCAGATTCAAACCCACAAGGAACATGAACATCATTCAACCCACATATCAGATTTAAGATTAAACCCCCAACATACCACCATTAGATTCAAGAACAGTATAACACCCAAATCAAACCCCCAACATACCACCATTAGATTCAAACCAGATCATTCAAACCAGAAGGAACATGAACATGTTTCAAACCAGATCATTCAAACCAGAAGGAACAGGAACATGTTTCAACCAGAAGGAACAGTAGCATCATTCAAACCAAATCAAAAAAATATCAAGAACATACCAAAAATCAAAACAAACATCAAGAACACAGGCCAAAATATGAAAATCCCCAACATACCAAAATCAAAACAAACATCAAGAACATACCAGAGAAATCAACAACACAGGAGGAGACCGGGACCTCCGCCGCTCACGGCGGCGCTGCCGCCGGCCCACCACCCAGCCATCGAACCGCCACCACCGCTCACGGCGGCGCTGCACCACCGTCATCGAGCACCCACCACCTCCGATTCAACAGATCTGTCGGGATGGAGTGTTGTGGCGGTTGCGGCGGCGGAGGAGCACATGTGGTGCCAGAGACGGTGATTTCATTAATGAAGATGGAGTGTTGTGGCGATTACTGTAGAGACGGAGGGGGGAGTGTTTGGCTGGTGGTTGTCGCCGGAAACACCATCATCATCGGAGAACAGGGTGTGTCATCCGCCAAAACCACCCATTTAACACAAGATCTTGAATGGAGATGAGAGAGGAGAGAGTAATGTGAGATGAGAGAGAATAGATTAAATGATAAATGTCAGTGACAATAAATAGAGAGAGAGAGAATAGATTAGACATTTAAGAGTAAATGACCAAATTACCCCTTTTCCTGATTGGTTGAGAGTGGTTCTCGCGGTTCTTACAACTGGAGGTGGTTCCTATTTTAGCAACTCCCTATATATATATAGGACAAAGATCCGTTAGGAACCACCCCTTATTGCGAGAACCGCGAGAACCAATGTGAACACAACAAAAAATGCCTAAAAATAGCTAAAAAACACACAAATTTATTTTTTAATATTTTTTTATGTTAAAATCGCTACTTTTAGTAGCCAAAAAAAATTAAAAAAAAATTTTAAATAAATTTTTTTTTTGATTTTAACATATAAAATATTTAAAAAAAAAATTTAGATTTTTTGGGGGTTTAGTTTTTAGCATTTTAGCTTGGGGATGTGGGGGGGTAGGTTTTTTTTAGGTTTTTTTGGGGTTTTAGTTTTTAGCATTTGGCTTGGGGGTTGGGTTTTTCTAGGTTTTTTTAGGGTTTTTTTTAGCTATTTTAGGTTGTGTTCACATTGGTTCTCGCGGTTCTCGCAATAAAGGTGGTTCTCGCATAGGGCTGTTCAAAAAGCTCGCGGCTCGTAGCTCGCTCGAAGCTCGCTTGGATTTAGCTCGGAAAAAGCTCGCTCGATTTGGCTCGGTTTAAATGTGAGCCGAGCCGGCTCGGCTCGGTTAGAAAGTGAGCCTAGCTCGGCTCGGCTCGTAACGAGCCGAGCTGGCTTAGTTCGGCTCGCTTTGTAGCTCGGCTCGGTTTAGCTCGAATTATTTTACTTATAATAAGTTTTAATTTTATATACATTATAATATATTACAAAAAAAACTGATTATTATTTACATGTATATAGGTTTGTAATTGGATATTTATGGCATATTTGAAGATTAATTTCCATTATAATGAACTAATATTGTATTTTATTGAAATTAAAATTTATTTTGCGTTGTTAAACTTGATTTTGGTTTTAATTGTATTAGGTTGAACTTATTTTGAATATATTCTTTTAAATTATTGAATAATATTTTAGGCTATTAAATTTTAAGAGGTATATATTAGTTTTTTTTATAAAATCGAGCCAAACCAAGCCGAGCCGAGCTAGCTCGGTATAAAACCAAGCCGAGCCCGAGCTTAGATTTTCAGCTCGGTTTCAAATCCGAGCCGAGCCAGCTCGGTTTATAATCGAGCTGAGCCCGAGCTTGGCCTGGCTCGGCTCGGGTCATGAACAACCCTATTCTCGCATGAACCTTACCCTATATATATATATATATAGAGAGAGAGAGAGATAGAAAGTATAATGTACAAAAGGGCTTAACGTACGCGACAGAAATAGAACGTGCGTAATTATTATCCCATGCGTGATTATCACATTTTTTGATCAACTTAACTTGCGTGATTATTCTCCAAAAAACTGACCCCATGCGTGATTAACATACAAAAAGCCTTATCGTACTTCATGTACGCGACTCGCGTAACCATATATATATATAGGGTAGGGATATGGTAAAAAGTGTCTAAAATGTGAGAAGGGTAAGAAGTGTTTTAAACCATTGAATATTTGATCTAATGGTTGAGATCAATAGGGTATAAAATGTAAATTGTGTTTTAATTAGAAGGACCTTATGTAAAATTGAAGGGCAATAGTGTCTTTTCCAATGTTTCAAATATGGTAACCGCCATCAATCTCCTAAAAACTAGCTATTCAAATTTAATTGCTAAATTATCTCGATTCTAAATTCTATAAATAGAAAAACATGTAACTGCTGCAAAGAAACGTATAACACTATACTTCCATCATATAACACTATACGTCTATCATATAACACTATATAACATTATACATCCATCATAGGCATGCTACCAGAAAAATATAACACTATATAACACTATGCATCCATCATATAACACTATATAACCAAATAACACTATATAATACCACATAAAAAATATATAACACTATACAGCTCTAAATGGTGGTTGCACTACAGAATTAATAATTGATGGTGTTATATAGTGTTTTTTGATGGTTGCGCTACAGAATTATATAACACTACAGAATTATATAACACCAAAAACCATATTATAACACCATATAACACCAAGTAACACTATATAACACTATATAAAAAATATATAACACTATGCAGTTCTGAATGGTTGTTGCACTACAGAATTATATAACACTACACAAATTCGTAGATTAATTCCTAAAATCGAATTGCTATAATAAAGGGTGGAAGTTATTTTGGGCAGTTATCTTTAAATCAATTAATTGAAAGAAAATAGAAAATTACTAATTCACCCTTTTGAATTAATTTAGATATAGGACACTTGTCATCACCACATTATTTCTTACCCTTCTCACACTTTGGGCACTTTTTACAGGATCCTTTACCTATATATATATATATATATATATATATATATGCCAACATAATCACAACAAAGACTTTTTGAGAAAATCTTAGAGTTATGTGAAAATTCTAAGTGTTGAAGAAACTTAGATGTTAGTGGAATAATTGGTTATTAAATCATTCCTCTTTAAGTTAGGACATGTAGATTCAATTTGAGGGATTGCGACAAAATAAATGCACCCAAAGGTGAGTGTCACTAAACCTCTCTTATACTGTTTTATATACTGTTTTGGGGGAAAGAACACGCCTTTAAAAGGATAAATGTATGTTTTTGTTTAAAGTATACCTTTATATAATCCAAAATATATTTTCGTGGAAAATATGATTTTTAAATGATATGATATGTTTTTGAAGAAAACATGATTTTGGAAATATGATTGATTATAAATATGATTCGGGGAGAAATGGGGAGGAATACGGTGTTTTGGGTAAAAACGACCGTACGAATTTAAAAATGTTTTTAATCTCAGTTGCAGTAAATTAGCCTGATCTCAAGAGTGTTAGTAGCGTTATAGGCTGCTTACATTGCGTGGGGGACGTCAGGAATTCGTGCAACCACAAATATTAAATTTGTTTTGTATATATTGATCTAATTGGGGAGGGCAATGGGTATCCTAATTGTGGGATATTCCTAGCGCAATCGTAGCCGTTTTTAATCATTAAGTATGGAACACGTGGAATTGTTGATAGATCTATCGGGTTAACAACCCCGTCGTGACCGGTAGCTCCGGTCCACATAGCGGTGAATCTTATTCTATAATCGTCTAGTATTGATTAGAACCTCAATATGGTATATAGCTTGTAACGTCTTGCAAACTTACAAAACTGAACGAATGACAAATATTAATATACAAACCATGTGTAGAAAATCTCATCGGATGCTTTTTCAAATAAACAATTCCCGATGATTTACTCTTGGATTTTATAAAGGAAATAAAACATACTTTCTAAATTTTGCATGGATGCTTATTCCCATTAAAATTTATTCTAAGAAAGATTTTCTTTAAACAATTTGTTACAAACTAGAATTTGTGATCTCACCTTCCATTGTGTTGACACTTGATTTTTACGTATTCTTCAGGTACATGAGTTCGGCTTCGGGAATTTTGGCTTGTGTTGTCATGTGGTTGTTCGATGCGATTGTTAAATAAAAAAACAATGTTTGGACGATTTTTAAACTACTTTTGGGACCGTGTGTAATAAGGCCCATAAGGGACAAACAACTATGTTGTGGTTGTGGTGTACGTTTGAAACTTTAAACTTTATGTTTAAAATAAGCTAAATGTCCAAACTAAATATTGCATCAACCACTAAGACATTTATGGGTACCAACCTCCATCACCGACACGTTTGTATTTCTACTGCGACGTTTTTGGGGTGTGCAGTAAAGTCTTAAAGTAATTTAATCAAAAGAATTAAAGTGTTAGAGAAGGGAGGTGTGAAGTTACCAAGTAGAAATAAATGAGGGGTTAAAGTTGTAAAATACCAAAATTTAGGGGTTAATGTATCACTTACCAAAAGATTGCAAATGAATGTGTAACATCTATAAACTTGAGGCTTAAAAAAGAAAACTTAAATAGGTTAGAAATGACATTTACAAAAGTTGAAGGGGTGTGGTTGTCGGTGTGAAACCCCACCGACATTGTATTTTCTGGATATAGTAAGACCATGGGGTGTGGGGGTCGTCCCCTCCTTTCCCCCGGCGCCGCTCGTCTCGGTTGTCCCACACTGCCCCTCCCCGGCTCGTCGCGGCTCAAGCGGCTGAAGTTGGACGTTGGGGACGAGGTGTTTGGTTGGCTGATGGTGTGCCACCTGTGAGAGAGATAGAGAGAATGATTTTTTTGTTTTAATTATTTAATTGAATCAAACAAAATAATAATAATAAAAAAAGGGAGGGAGGACTATCCTCCACACCTTTGGATAGTCCCCAAGGAGATGGTCCTCCACCCATGGTGATGTGACGTTTACGTGGCGGGTAGTCCCCAAAAGGTAAGCAAACCACACCCCATGGTCTAATAATTAGTGTGAAATAGAATAATGAACATGTTGAAACAAAGAATACAATGTGATGTCGGGACATGTGTCGTATTGAAGCATGGTTCGTGTCAACAATCTAAGAATCATTGTTTTTGTGAAAGGAACCTTTCAACAAATTTTAATTTGAATATATAGATAGCAGGTGACGCGTTATGTGAAGTGTTAACCATATGAAAATGCGTGTTTCGATGTATCCAATCTAACTCGGCAGTATACGATGTTGGCATTAATGTGTGGTGCCCTTACGTAACATTACACGTTTTTGACTTTATTAAACACGTTACGTTTGTGACATTAACATTATTAGACATAGATAATAAAAAGAGTATGTCTTGATTGTAAATTAAAATTCAAGTTAAATAATAATAATAATAATAATAGTATGTTAAATCGACAACGATTTGAGGATTTTATTATTATTATTACTAGTTTTTTATATCACGCGTTGCGGCGAAACCGAGCAAATGATAATGTAAAATAAACGTGATTTGAAAATAAAGCATGTTGTTTAGAAAGTGAAACCATTAGAACGATTTAGTTTATTATCGTACCGTTTTATGATACCAAATAAGGCTATGTCACACAGGGGCCTTTAAAGCTCATTCATTTAACTTGCATGGTGTCGTATAAAGTCCATCCTTTAAACTATAGTGCCCCCCTTTAAACCAAACTCACCTCGGTTCCCTCAAATTCAGCTCGTTAACGTGATGGCGGAAGGGCATGGCGCCCCCCTTTAATTCCGGCGATGTGGTCGATAGCGCCCTAGGGGCGCTATAGTTGCTTAGTTGGCGGGGTGGCATTAAGCCACACCCCCTGGCCTAAATACTTTATTTTGAGTACTCGTTTTAACAAAACTTATAACTAAATGTCAGGGAAAGAAATCAAGCACAACTACGTACCTCAGTTTTTAGAAAAAAAATTATAAACGTAACTTATTAAAAAAGTATCAAATTAATCGATAAATTAATATATGTTAAAAACAATTATTAAAAAAGGTAAAAGAAATAGACATTTAAAAGAAAAAAGAAAAATATGTTATTAAAAGTAAATATAATAATGAACTAAATATATTAAATAATAAAGATAATAAAATAATAAAAAACTATATATTATTATAAAAATAAAATTACTATTCATCGTCAGTCGAAATCAATATATATAACTAGTTAAATTTCCGCCCCGCGTTGCGGCGGGGACCAATGACTGCAAAATGCAGTCAGTAACGGAAAGCATATACCGAATATCAAAACATAAATAAAAATGTCGTGAAAAGGATAGTCAATCCTTGCAAAAAAAAAAAAAAAAAACGATTTTAAATAACCTAATATATAATAATAATAATAATAATAGGACCCACACGTGCTACACGTCGGAAATTCGGTTGTTTTCAGTTCAGTTATTACGGTGCTAACACGTTAAAATATGGATGAACTTGGTACCGGTAACGCGCCGAAAGTACCGATCCAAAAAATCATCGAAATTAGGTACCGACACCGAAAATGCTCGGTACAATACTGTATGGTATGGTATGGTATTTGAAGGTAAAAATCAATAAATATATGTATGGTGCTAGACCGGTGTCGAACCGAAAGTAACGATTCTGAAAACGCCAAAAGGTGGGTACCAAATTGGTACCGAAAATGATTTGGTATAGTAAATTTGGTACCGATACGATACCGGTTTGATTACAGGATTTAATACGATTTGCTCATCAATAATCTAAATATCCAAGTTTATTTTGCATGCTACAATTCATTCATTACGTAAAAAGACAAAAAAATAAAGCAAAATAAGTTGTTGTGTATATAAAACCTCAATCAAACGAAACACAGTTTACTTACTGTGTGTATGAAAAGTAATCTAAACTGTGCAATTACTTGCATTGCTACGTTGCTACAGGATTTGATGAGCTCGGTACCAACCGGCACCGAAAATACCGTTACCGAAATCCCCAAAAGTGGGTACTGGTACCGAATAAACCTGGTACAGTACGGCTTGATACGGTCGGTACTGGTACGGCACCGGTATTTGAGGGTAAAACCCGATGAATACCGGTGCCGAATGGATACCGAAAATACACTCAGTTTCGTAAATTTGATACCGGTATCGATACCCGATACAATTCATTAATTTCTATTTTTATTATTCTTCATTCATTTTTCTTTTTAATATTCATTATTTATTACTATTCATTTTGTTGGTTTTTTAATACATGGATAATTGATTGAAATGTGTAAATGAAAAAATGAAACTTCAAAGAAGTGAAGGGGAATTGTTGTAATATCCTTAGAAGCTTAGGGTCTTTTGTCAAAAGTAAACAACAAAATGCAAGTAAAGGGACACGGGTCAAACAAGTGACCTTTGATTTAAACTTCCATGGACCAAACAATCCAAGCAGATCAGATTATGGTTTCTATTAGGCCAAATTATTTTATACATATCAAATGCCAAAGGTGTTTGCTACAGTGCCACAATAACTACAATTCTAAAAGCAAAATTTACAACCCATGCTAGCTTCTACGTTTAGTTGTTTTCAACTTTTTATCTTTCCAGGTGTTTGCTTTTTTCCTTCTCTTTCCCCAATTTTATTAAATTACTAATACAATAAAAAATATATTATATTGTTTCTTATAACTCATCTTTGTTTTATGTGGTTTAATAGAAAGGTTAAGCTTTTTTTAAACCTTCTAAATAAATATTATTATGAAGTGCAAAAAAGCAAACGACGGTATTTTTAAAAAGAAGTGTTAATATACAAGTTGTTTTATTTTTTACAAAATTTTCGTTTTACATTTCGTTCTAAATTTTGTGAGTCAATACATCGCAACATTCGTGTGTGGTTCAACTTTTTTATGTCTGTTTCTTTTGCATATAACGGCCCCGTCACAATACGCTGATTGTAGATCTAGTTTCATACCAATACTGATACATATAGCATATCTTGTTGGGCTCCCTGTGTCTATCATAACAAGCTGGGTTGTATCTTTTGTATTTGTTTCTATTGTTGAGCTATGGTGAATTAAAATAAATTATTTTGTTAATAGGAAAACTCCCGTAAGCTACAATGTATAATTAATGAACTATATATACGGATACAATGCAAATTAATGAAATCACATCTCTTAGTTATTGAAAATATAATTACATTAAAATTTAAAATATAACTAATATATTAACAATAACACTCCCTGCAGACTGCAGTCAGAGCAGAATCAAACATTGGAGTGAAAAACTGTGGAGGTATAAGAAAAATATATAATTTTAAACAAGAGTTAAATGCTTGGTTGGTCCCTGTGGTTTTCAAAAATTGCAGACTTGGTCCCAATGGTTTACTAATTACACGCGTGGTCCCTAAACTTGTCAAAAATGCACTCGTTTGGTCCCTAGCCCTAACATCAGTTAAATTTCTCAGTTAAGTCCAAGTTAAATGACCAAAATACCCTTGCTTATTAACAAACCCACTGCATCTTCATCACTATCATCATCTTCATCACCTACTATAAATTTATAACCCTAAGGCAGGCAACAGACCAGCCGCACACACACAAACCAGACACCCCACTCTCTCTGATGAGCTTCTCCGGCACTGGCCGTATTCCGGCGAGCCGTCGCACACCCCTTTAACTCCGACAAGCACCCTCCGACAAGCTTCTCCGGCCGTATTTCCAGCTGATCGGTCGACGGGTTTCTCCGGTGAGACACCCCCACCCCGTTCATCTTAAATTCACCACACCAACCCTATTCTCCCTCGATTTTTAACGGCCGGCCACCACCATTTGGTGGTGGCGAACGGCGGCGACGGATCAGAGAGACGGAGAGGGACAGAGAGAGAGAGAGACTGAAGTGAGAGAAAGAGAAAGAGAAAGACAGACGGAGCTCGGTGATCGAAGGCGGGGGATACTCGCTGATGTCTGGTTGTTCGGAGCCAGACACGGGTGTTCATGGATGGTCACAGAGATTCGGACCTGAATCAATGGCGTGGTGATTCCGTTTGAGTGGCGGCGACGGTGGTTGTTTGAGTGGGAGCAGCTGAGGGTGAAACCCTAAATTCCTTAAACATAAAACCCTAAATTGCACCAAAAGCAGCCATTAAACACCCCTCTTTTGCCCTCTGATTCTCGATCAAGTCCTCTGGCGATCGGAGCCGTTTTCCGGCGACTCCACCTGCCATTTCATCCTCCTTCGACAACCACTCACACACGCACATTCAATTGCAAGTTTGGGGAAGATGATGTGGTCAAAGGGATTATTTAAATTATAAAGAGAGTTTAATAAGCAAGGGTATTTTGGTCATTTAACATGGACTTAACTGAGAAATTTAACTGATGTCAGGGCTAGGGACCAACCGAGTGCATTTTTGACAAGTTTAGGGACCATGCGTGTAATTAGTAAACCATTGGGACCAAGTCTGCAATTTTTGAAAACCACAGGGACCAACCAAGCATTTAACTCTTTAAACAAACTTAAAATAAAACAGCCGTTGTTAAAACTCAATATTGATGTACTAGTTATTTTAACAATTATTGTTATGTCGGTGGCCTGGTACGACAATCTTTTTACTCACGTGATATATCTATGGTCGGAACCACAAATCATGCATTTCAAGGATATAGTAATCCAGTTTGACTTTAAATAAGAAACACTAAAAAAAGTGGGTAATCGAAAAATTTTCTTAAAATTCAATTTAACATGTTAAAAATCAAATTTTTAAAGGAAAAATTCGACGCTTTTAGTTATAAATTCATGTAGAAGCATTTTTAATAAAATAAAAATAAAAACTAAAAATATAAAAAAAAAGTTTAAAAAACAGTTAAAATAAAAATATCTTATAAAATTAACTTAACATATTAAGAGTGGAAAAGTGTGTTTTTTCTAGAAAGTGTAGAAAGCGATCTGGGCCATCAGATGAGTGTGTTTAATGGTTGAGATCATTTTGGTGGCATTTTGGTTATATACGTGTCTTTAAAATAGGCTAATTTAATTGATTGTGGTAAATGTGTCATTTAAATTGTTTTAAATAAGAAAATAACTATCAATCATAAAACCACCTCCAAAAATGTCGCAATTTTTTCTCTCTCTAATCCCTCACATTTGAAAAAAACAAATCATACAAAAAATAGCAATAAATCAGATCTAGATGTGTTCAAAGTAATGTGTTTTAGCGATAAAACACAATGTGACGAACTAGTGACTGACTGCTAAAACACAACATCCAGAATGCCAAAATCATATCAACCAGTAACTGATAAAACACATTGTGATGAAAACATTTAGGGGTGCTAAACGGGTCGTGTTCGCAGGTTAGCGGGTTCAACCTGACCCAAACCCGAAAATTTTACACGAACCCGAACCTGACCCGAACCCGAAAATCGTATCATACACAATGTTGTAGAAGGCGCTAGGCGCTAGTCGGGCGGTGAGGTACCGCCTAGGGATTAATCGGGATTAATCGGAATGGGATTGTTATATGTATTTTTTCAAAATTATATATATATATATACCCAATAATATAAAAATAATACTTCAAAATTCACATAAATACTTCAAGTTTCAGATAGTATGGTTCGATTTTGACCGATTTTGACTGATTCTGACCAATTTTGACCGCCTAGGACCGATTTTGACCGATTAATATAGTCCGATTAATCCGATTTTTGACCGCCTAGGACCGACTTTGACCGACTCTGATTAATTGACCGACTAGCTCAAAATTAGTCAGTAAGTAGCCGCCTAGCGCCTAGGCGTCGATTAATCGGCTGCCTAGGCCGATTTTTGCAACACTGATCATACATATGAACCCGAACACAACCCGAAATTAGTGGGTTGACCCGAACACGACCCGTTCAACCCAAATTTTTTAATTTTTTCTGAAATTAATATTAAAATTAAAATTTACTTAAAAAACGCATGTGTAAATAATAATATCATATTTTAATTATAAAATCTATGTTAATTTCTCTTTTTAAGTTATAATCAGGGCATAAAATACACACCCCATTTAATTTATGACATAAAATATATATGGTAAAAAATTAGAATGTAGTATAAATGTGTTAAACGGGTCAACCCGCCAACCTGACCAGGTTGACCCGAACCCGACCCGTTAACCTAACTGGGTTCGCGGGTTCAACCTGAAACTGACCCGAACATGTTTAGACTAAACCTAAACCCACGAATTTCGTGTTAGGTTCGTGTCGGGTTTTCGGGTCGTGTTAGAAATTCACACCCCTAAAAACAGTAACTGGAACCAGTAACTGATAAAACACATTGTGATGAAACCAGTAACTGATAAAACACAACATCAAGAATGCTAAAATTACATCAACCAGTAACTGATAAAACACATTGTGATGAAACAGTAGATAAAATATAAAAGAACATGCCATTCATGAATCATAACTGGTATAACATATTGTGATGAACCCGGTAATTGATAAAACACAACATCAAGAATGCCAAAAATCATATCAACCAGTAACTGATAAAACACAACATCAAGAATGCTAAAATCACGTCACCCAGTAAATGATAGAATACATTGTGATGAAACAGTAACTGATAAAACACATTCTGATGAAACCGGTAACTGGTAAAACACAACGTAAACCAGTAATTGATAAAACACAACATCAAATAATGCCAAAAATCATATCAACCAGTAACTGATAAAACACATTGTGATGAAACAGTAACTGAAACCAGTAACTGCTAAAACACATTGTGATGAACCTAGTAACTGATAAAACAAAATGTGAAAAATTGTTAATGATTTGAACTTCGTAATTTAAAGTAACTGCCCTTTTGAAATCGTAATGATTTGAAATTGTCAAAGAGATATACGTTTCCATAAATATCTGGATAGTTAGTTTAGGATATATAATATTCCAAAATTAAATTAATAATCAAATTACCATCTTGCCCTTATGAATAAAAAAAACTAAAAGCCACATGTCACATCCTTATTGCTTTCTAGACTTTCTAGGAAACGTAGGCTTTCTAGCCAACTCCCACTCTAAAAATCAATTTAAAAAAAAATATTTCAGCGTTTTTCCTTATAAAAATTAATGGGTCGAAACTATTCCAATACAAACATCATTTTTGTAAAACAAAAATATTTTAGCCTTTTTTCACTGTTTTTAATTTCTTTTTATATTTTGGGTTTTTTTATTTTTTTTATTAAAAATGCATCTACATGTATTTATAAGGAAAAGCGCGGAAAATATTTAAAAAAAAAATTTTAGCATGCTAAGTTAAAATTGTAAGACTGTTCCCAGGTTCCCCACTTTTTAGTGTTCCCCAATGAACCCTCCCGTAGTAATATATATAGGGTAGGATTCATGTGAGAACCACTTTTATTGCGAGACAACGCGCCTCTACTAAAGACAACGCGTCTGTCTTCCAGGGTACAACAGCCGAAGCAGTCTGTACTCCCGGAGATGGCTCACGGGCCCAAGGTTACATCCGGAAATTGTAATGTTTGAACTTAGAGTAAACTGATAAATTCGTCCCTAAGGTTTGACTCAAATTGCTAGATCAGTCCAAAATCAAGTTTTGTTGCTAAAACAGTCCCTGAGCCTAGTTTCTGTTGCTATTTCAGTCCAATAAATTAACACCGTTAGAACCTCAGTTAATGAATGGGTAAAACTGCTAAATTCGTCCCTGAGATTTGATTCAAGTTGCTAGATCAGTCCAAAATCAAGTTTTTGAATTTGTTAATTATAAACTTATTTAGTTATATAATTTTTCTAGACTTGCATTAATTTTTTGAATTTGTTAATTATAAACTTATTTAGATTATAAACTTATTTAGGTATATAATTTGTTAATTATAACTCAATACTATTTAGATTAAGTGTGATCTTATTTAGATACTTACGTATATAACTACTAAATAGTTACAAAGTTATAACAATAATAATACCCAAATACAGTTTAAGGCGGGTCCAGTTATATTTATGTTCATTGAATAAATCATTAATATCACAAGAGAAAAAAATGGTAAATGACAGGTTCTTAATGCATCAATACTTGTACCAAATGCATTATATATTTTCTTAAATGTCTTAAAATTTAAGATAAATTACAAGTCTACCCTAAATATATAATTTAAATTTGTGTTTAGTTATAAAAATATAAACAGAATGTAGCTCTTTTGGAGAGCGCAATTTTATTTGACTTATCTTAAACACTGGTTTGACACAACATGTTGTTTGATCTCACCTGAATGATAATATTATTAAATACGAAACCACTTAATTAAGTAGAAAAAATGAATAAAAGAACTTTATAATACAAATATTAAATTAAAATAATTGATAAATATTAAACATTAAATATTACGATTTAAATAAAAATAAATAAAAATTATGTTAGTTTCTTAATATTTAAATTTACATATAATGTTTGTATTTTTCATAACTAAATATTGTTTAAATTAACTGTTGTCTTATTTAAATCCTTAAATAAATACTAAATATTTACATGGTAACAACAACAACAATACCAACATCAAAATAAAATCAGTATTTAAGGCTGGGCCGGTTAAATTACGCTCTTCAAAAAAGCTACATTTATATTTTTGAAACTAATTTTATTTAAATTAAGTATTTTCTTATTTAAATACTTAAGTATATAATTAGTAAACATTTAATGATAATAATAATAATAATAATCAAAATAACTAACAAATAATTTTTCTAGACTTGCAAATTATATACCTAAATAAGTTTATAATCTAAATAAGTTTATAATTAACAAATTCAAAAAATTAATGCAAGTCTAGAAAAATTATATAACTAAATAAGTTTATAATTAACAAATTCAAAAACTTGATTTTGGACTGATCTAGCAACTTGAATCAAACCTCAGGGACGAATTTAGCAGTTTTACCCATTCATTAACTGAGGTTCTAACGGTGTTAATTTATTGGACTGAAATAGCAACAGAAACTAGGCTCAGGGACTGTTTTAGGAACAAAACTTGATTTTGGAATGATCTAGCAATTTGAGTCAAACCTAAGGGACGAATTTAGCAGTTTACTCTTGAACTTATGTATTGGAAAACAAGTAGAGAGTACTCATCTCTCTAGTTGGTCTTCAAGTGTTCATCCTCCTTCTAGTATTCTTCATGTATGAAGCAATACCATATTCTTATATTAACAAAAGAAGCACATAGCCTACTATTTGTACAAGACTTAAGGATTAGTGAAATGTTTCACTTAATTAGTCACTTAATTAGAGACTTAAAAACGCTAATAAACTAATTAAATTTCATCAAGAAGTTCTACTCAAGAGTTTCTCTTTTATTTACCACATGAAGATTCTAATTAATATTTATAATTTCATTAAATTATAAATATATTAAATATCCATTCACCAAATTTCCAACAATTCTTTGATGCGAGATTCCTAATTTGTTGGTGTTTTCCGTAAAAGACTTGTTGGAAGCTCATGAATATTGTGGGTTAAGTGGTGGAAAAAAAAGAAGTGGTTAAAGGTGTTATCAGAATTGCGTGCTGGAGCCTTTGGAGAGCCAGGAATATAGCGATGTTCGAAATCAATCTGATAAGCATAAGAGGTGTCATTAGCGAGATTAAGTGAGTGGGTGTTTTGTGGTTGAACAGTAGATCTAAACCGTTAAGAGTTGAATGGTGCACACTTGTAATTATGTAGGTTTTTGTTTTTTGGTTGCCGCCTCAGTTAGAGGTTTGGCGTGTTGGTTTAATGAAGTTTTTCTTAAAAAAAAAACACTTTAATAGGCCGATGCAACAAGTTTATAATTCATTTATCAAAACGATATAGTCTTGTAGCTATATTAATAATTAAATAAATGATAAATAAATACGGATTATACTTTTCTGTAATTTATGTTTTATCTTGTTAATTGTGTCTTATTATTTTTAACTATGTTTAATGAGGGGTGTAAATCATTTTGTTAAATGTGCCATATCATATGTGCAATTAAATTGCTTATATTTAATCGTGTTAAGCGTGTCATACAATTTTTTTTTGAAACATGAACTTCATTAGAAAACTCCTAACCCGAAAACCATGACGGACAACAACAGACAAAACAACTTACATTTTAACAAATTTACACCAATCCGCCCAATCTAACAAACCATTCTTGGACCTATGTTTATACCAAAGAAAACTAACTGCCCTAACTTCGTTGAAAATCTCTTCCACTTTGCATCCTTGCCGTTAAAGTGAAGGTTATTTCTGACCTTCCATAAAAGCCAACAAGCAGTAAGCATAATCCCTTGCAACGCCATTCTTTCCAACTCCCTTCTACTTCCAAGCTTATGAATTTCTATCAAGTCTCTAAACGAAAACACAAAGAAATTCATCACCCGACACCAAAAACTAATTTGTATCAACTAGTTACCTTTAATAATGTGAAACGTGTCGTGTCATGTAACTGACTTATTACACATATTTGTTATCAGTACGTGTTAAACAAGCAATATCATGTAACCATCACTAATGCTCTAGTGGTGGCCACGAGTATTTAAGTTCTACCTATGGTGGGCCCGGGTGAGTTTTCACCTACAGGTCTCAAGTTTGAGCCTGGTGATAGAGGTTTAAATTAGGGATCTATTGTGCCAGGGGCTTTCTAGTGCAGAACCGATTAAAACAACGTATGCTAGACCTCCTGATATTTGCGAATAATTCACACCTTTCGAAAACAAAAAATCAATGTCATGTTCGACCTGTTTGAAATAGCACGATATGCTTGACAGCCCTCCTTTACGTGTTCAAATCATGTCACACCCCCTTGATAAAATGTTTTACTAGCGTGATTAAAGACAAATCATCTTGGGTGGTTGAGTAGAAGGCAAATGATTACAAATGAATAAAAACTATTTTTTTATTCTCTAAATAAAGCCACGTGCTTAATGTAACAGAAGGCTCTATACATGGAGAACTTTGTCCCTTTCGACTGCGTGGAGTGACGGGGTTGGTTAGGGCGGGGGAAGCCAACGCTGGCTAGCCCACTTTATTTCAGTGTCGGTTAAGTGTTGCCCATCCAGCATCGCTACGAAGCCTGGCGTAGGACGGAGGGAAGAGATGACTTGGGTGACTACCATTGGCTGTGGAATATGACCGCTGGGCTAGCCGTTGGCCAACGGCTATTTAAAAAAAATTCTTGATTTTATAATCTATATATATCAAACATTACTTACCATTTTTACTATCAAAAAATTCAAAAACCACTACCAATTAACCTCCAATGGATTCTTCAAGTTTAAGCTATTCGTATGATAGATTTGTTTTGTCATTCTCATCCGACGACGGAGCAGAAATATTATTATCAACAGTGGCGACGGTCGTGAAAGCTATCGTTGAAGATTTAGATGAAGGGACTTCCCAACTCGAACCAAAACGGAGGAAGTACATAGTTCGTTTAGTGATATACAACAACTTTTGGGACATCACGCTGAATATCATGGTCTCCCCAGAATGATAGGTAGTTTAGATTGTATAAAATGGGAGTGAGAACTTTGTCCGACTGCATGGCAAGGCTCTCACACAAGCGGATATCATGGAATGCCGGCTATGATGCTTGAAGTTGTTGCATCACAAGATCTTTGGATCTGGCATGCATTCTTTGGTATATCAGGTTCACATAACGATATAAACATTATACATCACTCGCCCCTTTTGAATGATTTAATAAATGGTGTTGGACCAAAAGGAACATTTATTGGTCTCCCCAAGATGATGGGTAGTTTAGATTGTATAAAATAGGAGTGAGAACTTTGTCCGACGGCATGGCAAGGCTCTCACACAAGCGGACATCATGGAATGCCGGCTAGTGGCGGATCTAGGATTCGCGCCAAGTGGTAACGTTTTATAAATAAGCGGTAACGAAATAGAAAAAAACGTCAAATTTTTCCAAAATTTACATTAATTTTACACTACCGCCGGAGCGCCAAGGGGTAGCGGGCATTACCCCTTGTTATACACTACATCCGCCCCTGATGCCGGCTATGATGCTTGAAGCAGTTGCATCACAAGATCTTTAGATATGGCATGCATTCTTTGGTATGCCAGGTTCACATAACGATATAAACGTTATACATCACTCGCCCCTTTTCAATGATCTAATAAATGGTGTTGGACCAAAAGGAACAGTTATTGTAAGTGACGTTGAATATAAGTATATGTATTATCTTGTTGATGGAATTTACCCTGACTGGGTTGTTTTTGTGAAATCATTTTTAAGAGAGGGAACCCTAAATCCTAAAAGAAGAAAGTTTAACAAAGTTCAGATGACGGCAAGCAAAGAAATCAAGCGAGCATTTGGTGTTTTGCAGAAAAGGTGGCACATTTTGAGCATGCCTTGTAGATTGTATGAAAAAGATCGAATAAGAAACGTGATGTACGCATGCATCATTCTACACAACATGATTTTAGAGGATGAAGGTCGTGCAATAGTTGAATATTATGGCAAGGAGACCGCATCAAATATCGAAGACATTAGTAACGAAGAGATATCGCAAAACTAAAATCTAATAGAGTCAAGACAAATAAGTTCAAACCTTCAAGCTAATTTGGTACAACATGTTTCGACACTTCCTAGATTCGACTCAATAGAAGATGAAGATGGAGATGATTGATTATTTTTTTGTTGTAATGTATAATTTTATTTTATTTTATTTTTTATCTTAATTTTATTTGCACTTTTTTAAAATTTATATTAAATGGTTTAAAAAAATAATAAGAAATGACACATGGGTGATCACGCATGACTGGCCACGCCATGGCTGGCCACGCCAACCCACACCCAGTTAGTAGCTCCGTCACACCGCACCATCCATGTGACCCATCATGGATGGGTTCCCCTTATTGGTAATTTTGAAAGTGACTAAGTGGTAAATCCGAAATGGCATTGTGGGTTCCCTTAATCTATTTCTTTCATTTTTGTGGTAAATAGTTTGATTATTGCTTACGAGTTACCTTTCATCTATTTAGTTTAAACATTTTAGGAGCTTGTTAGTGAAGCATTACTAATTTAAAATAATATAAGACTTGAATCTGTTTGGTTTTTAATTAGTTGGATGTAAAGGACTCAATGTAGTATTTTATAGTGTAACTTTGGGATATAAACGCATGAAACTAGACTTCGGGGACCTGGATGAAACCAAACGAAATTGGCTTGCCGTTTAACAATCTTCTCAAATGACACCACGTTCCACCCAAACTATCTACCCTGTGTCGCCTGGATAACTTTTAAATTGTGATCCTCCTTGTTGTTTGACTGTTCTCAAACGATACCCATGTAGCATTTAACTTAGAGTGTCGTTTGACCTCTAAGGGGTGTTGTTTGACTTTTAGGTGTTGTTTATTGGTAACTCGGTAGGAAAATATTCTCTCAGACCACCGTGAGAGGCAAAAATGAAGTATGATTGTTGTATGTTTATCTTTTTTTTATTTTGTATTTATTTTGTTTCTATAGTTTAAATGAACTTTGTGGGTGTGTTCCCTATATAACTCTCACGAGACCTTCCTCGTCCTCTAGAGCTACCATGAGGTTTAGAGGGTTTGTTGCATGTGACATTTGCCTATTTTCAATCATTGTACAATTCCGATCATTTTCATATTCAATAAAATCTTATATTTTATTTACGAAATGTGTAATCGAATGATCGAGCAAAACGATATTCGTAACATTTTCGGAACATAATCCAAGTTACACATGTCTTAACACCTTTATATAATCTAAATATTAGGTTAAAAGGGGTTAAAAATGACAAAATGCGATAATACAAGTCCGGGGGCCAAAACTGCCAAAACCAAAACTTTTATGCCGCATAAGGCTTACGGAGTGTAAGCCAGGACCCTATACGGTCCGTAAGCAACTACCAGTGACAGCTGTTTATAGTTGTCATTCCCTTGGCCCCTAAGTCGTGAATTTGCCACCATTTCACCTCCTTTGGACATGTGTGATGACACTAAGCATGTCTTAACACCTGGAGGGACACTTGTCTTGATTTGGTGAGCTCAAATTCACGATAAATAGCTTTGACCTTGAGCCATTTCAACTTGCTCATTTCAAACATCTTTCTCCCATCTCTTTGGAGCTTGTTTCCAACAAATTGGAAGCCTCCTACTGAGTTCTGAAAGTGTTCTTCAACACAAGTAAGTGCTCTCTCTAGTTCTTTTCATTATTTTGGCTATTTATGAGCCAAAAGTCAAACAAATTGTCACGGCCCCCGGCCCGGTTTTACCCGTTTCAGGAGCCGCGGGATAGAAACCCGTGGTAATTATTATGTTGGCAGCGGAATTTTAAAAGGATCTTTCAAAACTTGAAAATGCCCAATTTATTTTATTTCACAAATTGGGAATAACACCCATAATTTACAATAAAGGTGATTTCACTGGGAAATCCCTGTTTTAACAAAAACATGTTTCTTTATTTTATTGAGCCACCTCCTCAAGCTTGTAGTGTTACACGGCACTTTTTCCTGGATCACAGCAGATCACCTGAAACATGTTTTAAAAAGGTTTTATCAGCAGGGAAATACTGGCAAGTCATTCAAGTTGCACAAAACGACACTCTGTTATAATATACAGTATTAAGGGTGATTATATTGTTTCAATCAACCAAATACCCCAAATCGGTATTTGTCACTCGACTGTATCTGTGACTATGGTCAGATCACCCACTGGCTAACCCGTTGTCCAATGGTGACGGGTATCAAGTAATGTATACAAAACCCCACATACCGGCAGTAATTGAAGATTACAAAGACTTAATCCCTGCAATTATAACTTTGAAAACACGTAGAGTTTTAGGAAAACGATTTGATAAAAAGAGAATGATTCACATTGCAGATTTAGACGGGCAGCGTTTAACCTACTGATTTTAGCCTGGTTAACCTAATTCAAATAACAATGCACACGAAAACTAGGTCAGTAACTTAATACAACTTTTACGACAACTCACGAGATCAAAATCTTCACGACGAATGACAAAGTATAGCCCAAATACGGGCAGCACTTAAACATCCATCAGATTGATTTTTATCAATCGGACATTAAATCGTAGCAGCGATCGAGTTATTACCCTGTTATCATGGCAGAATTTCGTACTTGTGTGTGTTTTTGGACTAAACAGAAGATATCTCAGTATACGAATTGAATTTGAACGTCGAACCAACGCCACATTGCAAGTGCCAACCCCTACTATTTATACTGAAAAACCGGTCCCGTCGCGTGGCGCGACGGGTACCCTTCTAGCATAGGGTAGCCTCGTGTATTCGTAGCTTAGGTGAGTCGACCGTTCGAAGAAATTCGCGTTTTACAACAAACTGTAAGGATAATATCAATTAGGGAATACCCTCCCTGAGTTTTAGGGGCCCTGATCCTAGTTCCGATTGTTCTGAAAATTTTAGGGGTCATGTAATATTATTTGGGGGTCTCAATTAGGGTTTCCTATTGGACAAAATAAAATAAGAAATAGTATTTTTAATGAGAGTTGTTACATCCTCCCCACCTTATTAAAATCTCGTCCTCGAGATTTACTGGAATAAGTAGGGATACTTTCACTTCATCTCTGATTCCAGTTCCCAAGTGTACTCCGGTCTTCTCTTTGAATCCCACTTGACTTTGACCAGCACTAGTCGTTTGTGCTTAAGAAACTTGACCTTTCTGTCCTCTATCTGCAGTGGTTTCTCCACAAATTTTAACTTTTCATTTACCTCTATATCTTGAAGAGGTACTACCAGGGATTCGTCAGATAGACATTTCTTGAGGTTGGATACATGAAATACGTCATGTACCCCGGCTAGCTCTTCTGGTAGTTGTAAGCGATAAGCAACTGGTCCTATTTGCTGGACTACTGGGAATGGTCCTATGTACCTTGGACTTAGCTTTCCCTTTTTACCAAACCGAACTACTCTTTTCCAAGGAGAAACTTTCAAGAGTACCTTATCTCCAACTTGAAATTCCAGTGGCTTGCGTCGATTGTCTGCATAACTCTTCTGGCGATCTCGAGCCGTTTTCAGTCTTTCCTTGATTTGAGTGATCTTGTCGGTAGTTTCTTGTACAATTTCAGGACCTGATAATTGGCTTTCTCCTATTTCTGCCCAACAAACTGGAGTTCTGCACTTTCGTTCATACAGTGCTTCGAATGGGATAGCTTCAATGCTTGCATGATAACTATTGTTATAGGAGAATTCAATTAAAGGTAAATGGTTGTCCCAGTTTCCTCCAAAATCTATCACACATGCCCTGAGCATGTCTTCCAGGATTTGGATCGTCCTTTCACTTTGTCCGTCTGTTTGGGGATGATAAGCTATACTTAAATTTAGCCGGGTCCCCATTGCTTCTTGGAAACTTGTCCAGAAATGTGAAGTGAAACGACTATCCCTATCCGATACAATGGAGAGTGGGACTCCATGTAAGGATACTATTTCGTCTACGTATAGCTTGGCTAATCTTTCCATGCTGAAAGTTTCCTTCATGGGTAGAAAATGAGCTGATTTGGTTAATCGATCCACAATTACCCAAATCGCGTCATTACCTTTTCTGGTTTTGGGCAACTTAGTAACAAAGTCCATTGTTATTAGTTCCCATTTCCATACCGGCATTTCTAATTGTTGGACTAACCCTGAAGGTTTCTGGTGCTCTGCCTTAACTAGTGAACAAGTCAAGCACTTAGACACATATCTAGCTATGTCCTTTTTCATTCCTATCCACCAGAAATTATTCCTAAAATCTTGGTACATCTTATTATTACCAGGATGCATGGTATACCTAGATTTATGGGCTTCCTCTAAAATTTTATTTCTTAAGTCTCCTTGCTTAGGTACCCAAATCCTTCTTTTGTGGAATCTCCAAATTCCATCAGCTCCTTGCTCCAATTCCTTTATCCTTCCTTTCATTCCTTCAGCATCATCCTTGATTGTTGTTTCTTGAATGTTTTTCAGTTGTCCATTAAATCTAACTGTAGATTTAATCTAAGAGCACGAACTCGCTTTTGTTTTTCATGATACTTACGACTTAAGGCATTTGCAACTACGTTTGCCTTTCCTTCGTGATATTGAATATCACATTCGTAATCACTTAGAATTTCCATCCATCTTTTTTGCCTCATGTTTAATTCTTTTTGCCCAAATTTATATCTTGAACTCTTGTGATCCGTATAGACTGTAAACTTACTTCCATATAGATAGTGCCTCCAAATCTTAAGGGAAAAAATTATTCCTCCAAATTCTAAGTCGTGAGTCGTATAATTCTCCTCGTGCTTTTTCAATTGCCTTGATGCATACGCAATTACCTTTTTGCGTTGCATTAGCACACATCCTAATCCTAGCTTAGAAGCATCACAATAAACTTCAAAATCTTCTGTCCCTTCTGGTAAGGCAAGAATTGGGGTATTTGTTAATTTTTGCTTTAAAACCTTAAAAGCCTCTTCTTGCTTAGGTCCCCATTCAAACTTAACTGTTTTACAGGTTAGCTTAGTTAATGGCACAACTATCTTAGAAAAAAATCCTTAATGAAGCGCATATAGTACCCAGCTAATCCTAGAAAACTTCTAACTTTCGTAGCTGATTGCGGGACCTTCCATTTAGTGATCGCTTCTATCTTGGAGGGATCTACGTGAATACCTTCGTGATTCACCATGTGACCTAAAAATTGCACCTCCTGTAGCCAAAATTCACACTTCGAGAATTTGGCCTAAAGCTTTTCCTTTCTTAACAAAGTTAAGAGTGCATGTAGATGCTCACAATGCTCGTCCTGACTCTTGGAGTAAATAAGTATATCATCAATGAAGACAATTACAAATTTATCCAAATACGGTTTACAGATTCTATTCATCATGTCCATGAATGCTGCAGGAGCATTTGTCAGTCCAAAGGGCATGACTATAAACTCTTAGTGACCATACCTAGTTCTGAAAGCGGTTTTAGGTATGTCTTCTTCTTGTACCTTCAATTGATGATATCCGGAGCGTAAATCTATCTTAGAAAAACATCTAGCCCCCTGAAGTTGATCAAAAGGATCATCAATCCTAGGCAAAGGGTATCGATTCTTAATTGTAACCTTATTCAATTCTCTATAATCGATACACATTCGCATTGACCCATCTTTCTTCTTTACAAACAACACTGGTGCTCCCCAAGGGGATGGACTAGGTTGTATGAATCCTTACTGAGCAATTCATCTAATTGCTTTTTCAGTTCTAACATTTCAGTGGGTGCTAATCGGTAGGGTGCTTTAGCTACGGGTGTAGTTCCAGGAATCAAATGAATTCTAAATTTTACCTCCCTATCTGGTGGTAATCCTGGTAGTTCTTCTGGGAATACATCCGAGTATTCTGATACTACAGGAATTTCCTTAAGTTCCTTACCCTTAGTGTTAATGATTACCGAAATCATATACACTATTTCTTGCTTTCGTTCATAACTAGCAACATTCATTACTGAAATGAACTTCATTGGCTTACGTGGCTTATCCCCTGTAATCGTGATTACTTCTCCTGTGGGTGCACGGATTTCTATGGAGTTCTTATCACAAAGGATTCGAGCATGGTTGGCTACTAACCAATCCATTCCTAACACAACATCGAATCCAGCTAAATTCATGGGTAATAGGTTTGCAGAAAATTTATGACCTGAAAGTTCTATAGTTTCTTTTTGCAAAACCGTATCTATGTTAACAGACTTTCCGTCTGCCGTTTCTACTGCAAAAACTTGCCTAAGTTTCATTAAAGGTTGCTTAAGAGTTTGGCAGAATGAAGTATTTATAAAACTTTGGTTTGCACCAGAGTCAAATAATACTTTCGCATAAAGATTGTGAACTAAGAACGTACCAGCTATTACGTCAGGAATCAGTTCGGCTTCCTGCGTGGTCAGTTGGAAGGCTCTTGCGTTCTTCTTGTTAGTCCCTTCAGCAGTTTTGGCCTTGTTATCTGCTGGTTTGACCAATTTAGGGCATTCTGGTCTGAAATGGCCAGCTTCTCCACAGTTATAGCATATCTTTGTTTTCTTTCTGCAATATTCTTCACGATGTCCTATAGCTTTGCAAAAGTTGCAGGTTTCATTACATTTTTCAAAATGTTTCTTTTTACAGTTCCTGCAGAATGGCGAAGTGGTAGATTGCCCAGTTCCTTTTTTCTTGAAATTGCTATTATTACCCACACGAAATCCTTGGGTAAATTTCTGAGCCAATTCCTTCTTTCTGTTTTCTTCTCGCGTACACACCAGTCCGTCAGTCAAAGTGTTGGCTAATTCCACCGCATCATCGATCGTACGGGGTCTCGCAGCTTTGACAATATCACGGATCTCACTAATTAAACCCCAAATGTAGCGAGAAATAAGTACCGGTTCTGGCGAAGCCAGAGTAGGCACAATTCGAGCATATTCTAAAAACTTCGAAGTATATCCTCAACAATCAACATCCACCATTCGGTGGCTCAGGAATTTGTTCGTTATTTGTTCTTTTTCATATTCTGGGCATAATTTTCTTTCCACTAGACGCTTAAATTCTTCCCAACTCATTGCATAAGCCAGGTCGCTTCCCTTGGCTTGCAACACCGTATTCCACCATTCTAATGCTTCTTCCTTAAAAAGGTGAGAAGCATACATGACCTTATCTTCCTCGGCACATTTACTTATTTTAATTACTGCCTTGGTTTTCTCCAACCAACGCAGTGCCGCCGTTCCCCTTCATTGCATGCAAATTCTACAGGTTTACAGGCAAGGAATTCTTTATAAGTGCAACCAGGCGTTGCAACTTTCATTTTCTTAAGTATTGGGGCCTGAATCAAGTTGTCGTTATCTCCGCCTCCATTAACACTATTACTGAAATTATCGTCGCGCGTGTGTTTACTGGGGTGAGCTTGTGAAGGCTCAACAGGGCTTTTAACAGCAGCGACGATTGCTGGGATAGCATTGGCTATTCCTTGAGCAACGATGTTTTCTATGTCTTGCCTATTAAGAAAGTGATCTTCATTGTTTTGCTCGGATTGGTTAACCTCGTTAATTGGTTCATTACTAGCGTTTCCATCTGGTATTTAATATATATATATATATATATATATATATATATATATATATATATATAAGTTATTAGTACAAGATAGATAACAACCAAACACAATAAAACAATTGCACATAATCACGTCAACACATATAGCCAAAATTGTCGACTTTGCGACTATATATTAATATGCATCATTACACACCCGTTATATTACAAAAGTTTTATTTTAAGTTATTTTACACGATTATATTTTTGTTAATATTTATTATTATTTTATTATTATATTATTATTAAACACACATCCGCACAACCACATACGATCCTGTCAGCTGGCACTTCAGAAACGACGTTCCCTCTCGTCGTATTTCCATGATATCCTCTCCCCCACATCTCGGATTCTATTTCCTGCGTCCACTAGCTCCCCGCCATAGTGGCGAAGTTCAGCCAAGTTCTCGGTGCTCATTGGTGGGTGTAGTGGAGGCTCAGGGTCAAATTGGGGGAAAAAGTATTAGGGTTATTCAAGAGATTCTGAAATTGCCAGTTAGTTGTCCACCATTCTTCTAGCTCTCCTGGTAGAGGTCGGGGGTGGATAATAGGATCTGGGATAGCAGGTTCCACATTAACTGGAAGTTGTGCTTCCGCTGGGAAATTAAAGAGGTTTTCATCGGCAGGTCCGATGAGGTCACTAAGTGCGAGTTTACAATCCAACTCCTCCCATGATGGCATTTCCTGGGCTTGCCTGGAACTTTCCCTGATCTCTATTCCTTTCCCTTTATCCATCGGATCCTCAGTCTTTTTGACTTTCGGTGCCGTTGTTTTCTTCCTGCGCACACGCCTCCAGCCCACGAATCTTCTTCTCTTCTTCGGTTTTGGCTTCTCCGGAGGTTGGGCTTGGAATTCCATAGGTTCCTCAGTATCGGCCCAATAACCGGAAAAGCCCTCGGAAACTTCCATGTCAGCAGAATGGATAGTGATATTCTGAAAAGCTTCAGACAACTCATTCATACTGTGAACATATATGAAAAACACACAAACTTCTAAGTAAAAATTTTGTAAATCAATTTTTCACATAATCACAGTATAGCAATCAGAAAAATTAAGTATTTCTAAATACTTAATTGGCTTAAATCGGTGGCTCTGATACCACTTTTTTCTGTCACGTCCCCCGACCCGGTTTTACCCGCTTCAGGAGCCGCGGGACAGAAACCCGTGGTAATTATTATGTTGGCAGCGGAATTTTAACAGGATCTTTCAAAACTTGAAAATGCATAATTTATTTTATTTCACAAATTGGGAATAACACCCATAATTTACAATAAAGGTGATTTCACTGGGAAATCCTTGTTTTTCCAAAAACATGTTTCTTTATTTTATTGAGCCACCTCCTCAAGCTTGTAGTGCTACACGGCACTTTTTCCTAGATTACAGCAGATCACCTGAAACATGTTTTAAAAAGGTTTTATCAGCAGGGAAATACTGGCAAGTCATTCAAGTTGCACAAAATGACACTCTGTTATAATATACAGTATTAAGGGTGATTATATTGTTTCTATCAATCAATTACCCCAAATCGGTATTTGTCACTCGACTGTATCTGTGACTATGGTCAGATCACCCATTGGCTAACCCGTTGTCCAATGGTGACAGGTATCGAGTAATGTATACAAAACTCCACATACCGGTAGTAATTGAAGATTACAAAGACTTAATCCATGTAATTATAACTTTGAAAACAAGTAGAGTTTTAGGAAAACGATTTGATAAAAAGTGAATGACTCACATTGCAGATTTAGACGGGCAGCGTTTAACATACTGATTTTAGCCTGGTTAACCTAATTCAAATAACAATGCACACGAAAACTAGGTCAGTAACTTAATACAACTTTTACGACAACTCACGAGATCAAAACCTTCACGAAGAATGACAAAGTATAGCTCAAATACGGGCAGCACTTAAACATCCATCGCATTGGTTTTTATCGATCGGACATTAAATCGTAGCAGCGATCGAGTTATTACCCTGTTATCGTGGCAGAATTTCGTACTTGTGTGTGTTTTTGGACTAAACAGAAGATATCTCAGTACACGAATTGAATTTGAACGTCGAACCAACACCACAGTGCAAGTGCCAACCCCTACTATTTATACTGAAAAACCGGCCCCGTCGCGTGGCGCGACGGGTACCCTTCTAGCACAGGGTAGCCTCGTGTATTTGTAGCTTAGGTGAGTCGACCGTTCAAAGAAATTCGCGTTTTACAACAAACTGTAAGGATAATATCAATTAGGGAATACCCCCCTTGTGTAACACCTCAAAAACGGGTTTGGTAATCAAACCCCGTTAATACTAAAAGACGGGTAAAGTACCGTTAGGGGTAAAAGTAACCCGGTGAATATTAGGATTTTTTCAATAAATAAGCATGATATTAAATAAAAGCTGAACGAAAGATTTTGTAGAAATAAAGTTTATAGAAGGACCGAGTTAACGGGACTTAAAATAAACTTAGTCATAGATTCCCCGAACCCACTAATTTAACTAAGGATGTTTAACCTAGTTAATAAGAGGGGAATACTGTTAGAAATAAGTAAGTTGTGCCCTACTTAATTAACTAACCAAATAAGAAGGTCTAAATTTGGATAAATGGAAACTTAAGTAATTAAAAAGAAAGCTTAAATATAAAAACACACATTTAGTGTGTTCTGGATGATCTGTTCGTCGACCAAAAGCTCCCCAGGAGCCAAAACCCTAAGTTTCCAATAAACCATCAAATTGAAGGTCCAAATGGAGTCTAAATTCATAATTAAACATGGATTAATAATCACCCAAGCTAGGGGATCATAAGGTATGTAAAATCTTGATGTTTGGTGAAGTTGTAAAAATTAGATAATCATCCTAATCGCGAATTAGGCATGTATTAGAGAAGCTATGGCTAGATTAGTGATGTATACTTGCTTAGGAACGAAACCCTAAGTGAAAATCATACATAACATGCTATGAATTGAAGGATTTGATGAATTAACACACTTAGATAAGTGGGTTTTAATGTTATGATGAAATTGATGATATAACTATGCTTAGAATCAACATGCATGATAACGAATAAAAGGTGTTTGATTAAACCATGAATTTGGTACAGGATCATACTTCTCACGAAATGGGTTTTGTATGATATAAAAGAATTGATGTTAAGATCATGATATAGATGCTTGAAATCATGTTACCTAGTAGTTAGTGTGTAAAATTTGATTTCGTTAAGAGTTCGGATGAAATGCCTAAGGGAAATTCAATAAACCAAATGTGCAATGAATAAGTTGATAAGTCGATTGACTTTAAAAAGTCAAACCGACCAAGTATATGATCGGATGATAAATTCGATATAAGAAGCGTAGGATGGAATAGTCGTAAATGATTATGATTAACCTAACCATCTTACAATTACAATGATAGTTCGACGCTTGGCAAGCTAGGTGAAAGCTTGGGGAAGGAAGCGGGTCAAACGAATTAAGAATGAAGGAAAAGCGTAATTCGGATGCAAGGTAAGTATATCTTACACTAGTCATATATTTTAGAATATTCTTGTGTCGTATTAATTACGAAAAAGACAAATACCTAATTGAGATATGGTGTTCCGGCGTGTAGTCGTACGGAACAAGATAATCAAATATGATAAGAAACCATAGTGATGGCTAAAAAATCAGTTAAATCGGTAATTCGATGATATTGTGACGAATGAAACATGTACTTTTAATGGTTACCATATAAGGTAAATCATAATAACCAATAAGGGCAAAATGGTAATTTGGTCACACGTTGACCTTTACCGTTAGTTTTGAAAGACAATTATGATGTAAGCCATAATAGGCCAAAAAGTGTTAAGAAATGAATTTATAAGTAAAATGACCACACGGTGTAAACCGGAGCGAGTAATATATACGAGGTGGTAATAAATGTCATCTCGCTAATATAATCGGTCATTTAGACCAAACGGGTCAAAAGGTGAAATTATCACCCTTTGACAATATGTTTACATCGCTATTACTTAGCGGCAACTAAGGCAAGGTGTTGAAACGGGTCAATATATTGATCCGAGCCAGGTATATATAATGATCCAACTCATCATGTAGAACTTGAGATTCTGTAAGAGTTAGACAAGGTTAAAATATAGATATTCGGTTATCTTTTAGGTAAACCGAATAAATTGAGTTATGATTATGGTGTTTTAGAAGCACATGGGTTTATAAACAAGATTATAGTTAAAAGGTCGGATTTTGGGTCTAACAAGTATTTAAAGGTCCTTTGTAGTAAAAGAAGGATGAAAATTGACCAAATTGCCCTTGTAAGCTAATTCGAACGAACGACCCTTAAAGGTGGTTCGGAAACGAGTTTTATGATTAAATAAATGCTTAGAATAAGTATAGATAGTGAAAGATGTAAATTCTTGGGTCGAATGACTTTATATGAGTCTTTACCGTAAAATGATAATCCGAGGGGTAAAACTCGGAACATATAGATATCCACATTAAATCCAACACACATATAGTTGTGGTGGAATATTACTTGATAAGAAATGTAGGAATAAGATGCTAGAAATGAATGAAAGCGATTTCAAGCTTTAAAGTGCTTAAATACCCTTAACGGGTCAAAATAAGCATACAAGCGAAAACGGGTTTAAATTGTGTAAGAAACCTGTGAATGGAACCTAACATGGTAGATAACATTAATTTGAAGATGTGCATGTGAAATAAGTATCAAACAAATATGTTTGTTTGATAAAATGCATAAACGAGTTAAAATTCGAAAAAAAGGTAATGAGTCGAAGACTTAGAAGTCTCAAAATTTATTATGTTGGATGTTGGATTTTAACTCCATAAGATGGAGAATTAAATTACGGACGTGTAGGAAAAAGAATCGGGTAAAACGGATTAAAAACGAGAGAGTTATGCTCGTTTCCGTAAAATCCGGTTGTGCTGGGAATATGCAGCAACCAGCTGCAAACTTTCTGCCCATTTAAGGGCATCGCGCAGTGCGACGGGGGAGGCCTTAGGCCGTCGCGCGACGCCACCGGGTGCCAGATACGCGAAAATTTGTTATTTAACCGTTTATGCATTGCTAACCCACTGAAATGCGTTTTTAAGCTACGTATGAATAATCTAACTCGTGTTTTTATGAGTTGTAGGTAAAATTCTTGTACCGGAGGACGATCAAGCTCAACAAAGAAACGAACACACGAGATTAAAGCTTCCGCATGGCGTTATGTCGTAACTTTTAAACGACGAACTTATTTATAATATGTTGTAAACTTTTAAGTTGTAAAAGTTTTAAATTACTCGTATATTTCTGAGGATCCTTAATAGTAATTACATGTTTATTTTCGTTATATATACAGAAACCTTCAAAATAATAACAAAGGTGTTACAAGTTGGTATCAAAGCTCATGGTTAAAGAATAAAGTGTGTTCGGTTCGAGGCTTAATCGCAAATCCGGTAAGTACATGTATAACAATGGTTTAGTATGATTAAAGTGTTGAGAACAACACATATGGTTATCGTGTAATACACGTTATACCAATAAAAACGTTATAGAGCAGATATAGTCAATGAAATTACACGCGTTGATGCGTATAGTAGAAAAGCCTTGTATTATAATACGGGCATCCATTAATGTCGAAATTACTAACTGTTGCAAATGTTTTAGTTGAAGGACACTCGCATATGATGATAGCGAGAGTTTAACAAATCGCGGATTTGATAGAGGAACGGTCCAAAGAGTAGGCTCGTCAAGGACCTAAATCGCGTAGCAATCGCAAACAAGGCTAATGGCAAGAGAAGCCCGTTAGGGCAAGCATTATCAGGTGCACATTTTAAATTTAATTGAACAAATAGTAATATGCAACAGATATGTAGAGATTGAAAGTTGCATATATAGATTAAAAACTTGGAAAAACCTGAATAGAAAATCTATCCGGGATATTGGTTCCAAGAGAAACAAATAGAGGCATTACTTACATGAGATGTAATATGAAAATTAGAAAAAGGTCATGTATACCAGGTATTGATCGCTTACTCTGGCCAAGTAAGTGGTGAGCACGTGGTACCATGAACTTCTTGTGATGGACATGCTTACATCCGATGTAGTAAGGACGGGGTGAGTTGGACAAATTAAAAGTACCCAAATGAATCAGATAAGCAAAATATTTGATAATAATGTAAACACACAGCCGAGTGACGGAAGCGTATTACATTAGGATAATGAGCCCGAGTGAAGGGACAAAGATTGATGTAAAATGATTTAAACATGCATTGGGAGGGGGTGTATTTACACTCGAACCCGGAAAATACAAACATGTAAAATGATTTAGACATGTATTGGGAGGGGGTGTACTTACACTCGAACCCGGAAAATGCAAACATGTAAAATGATTTAGATATGCATTAGGAGGGGGTGTACTTACACTCGAACTCGGAAAATGCAAACATGTAAAATGATTTAGACATGTATTGGGAGGGGATGTACTTACACTCGAACCCGAAAAATGCAAGACATGTAAAATGATAAAGATATGCATTGGGAGGGGGTGTACTTACACTCAAACCCGGAAAATGCAAATATGTCTCTTAACGGGTCAATTTTGTAAAACATCAAACTTGAGGACAATGTCGGAATATAAAAATGAAACGAGGTCTTAATGCATACCGGGAGGGTTGCAATAATAATGACTTCGGTAAAACACCCGGTTGATGGGTAAGAATTAAACACATGCGTAGACCGAGAAACGGGAACTCGGATGGAAAGTTAAAAGACTCGGGTTTTGAGTCATAACTAAAAGACGACAAGATGATGTAAATAGAAATTTTGAATAAATTATGTCCAACTATTTTAAAGTTGAACGGGTCGAATATAATATCATGCCGGACGGCATGAGTAAACGCAAGCGGGATAATGGTAGCGTTAAAAGCAAAAGAATAATGAGCCCGGTAATGGGACACAATCAAATTCGAATGTATGTGAACTGGATAAGGGTGAGCATAAGATAAACCGACCCATAAATGACGTGAGAAGTCATAAAGTCGGAAAAATTGTCCAAAAGGAAACGAATGTAGCCTTAGACTACGGTCAAGGTCAAAGAAAATACCAAGGCGAAAATAAATGATTTTAAACAAAAACAGGATGCCTTGACACCAGACATGTATTTTAAGAATGACATGAGTAAAGAATGATCTACGGGATCAACATGACCTCTGGGTTATAAACAATGGAAAGGTCTACGAGACTAAAACGACCCACGGGTCATGACTAGAAAGAAATAGATTATAAAGACCCCGCCTTAAAGAGGTGAAAGCCTAATAAAATAGCCCATAAGGCTAAGTGATAAAACCTACGGGTTAATTAGACAAAGCGAGAGAATAAATTGAGAACCCTCGCATAAAACAAAGACTGTAAAGGAATAAATTTTGGACTGTCAATACCCCGGTATGGATACTTGACAAAAGTTAAAGAGAAGACGCTAAACTAAAACTTCGGTTTTAGTAAGAAATAACGTTTTTACAAATATAAATTCTGATAGGAATTTAAATAGTAAGCATGAAAGATACAAGTCTTGACACTGATAGGCGCAAGACGATATATTCGAAAAGTTATATTTTCGAAAATGAAAGGTTGATATAAATTAAACATGATGTGACACGATCACGGTCAAAAAATGCAATGTGAAGTAGAATCACATTATAACCAAGCGAGCGGTAAAAAGTAACTGAACTAATAAGTCTAGTTAGTGAGACCGGTTAAGGTCATTTAAATAAATTTGGTTTGCTTGTAAGCGGTGGATTCGGTATAACTTAACAGAATAAATAAATTAGAAAACAAAAGAAATTGTTGCTAAAAGTGAAAGATTTCACTAAAGACCTTTAAACGGGTCAAAGTAACGGATTCATAAAGAATTCAATAGTATATGAAAGCGATGGATATCGCTAAGTTAACTAAACTAGTGGAAATAACGAGATTACGTTATTTCAAGTTGCACTATGTCGTATGAGATACGTAGACAATTAGTAACCAAAAAGATGTTACTATACTTTTCTGGTAATACTAACAATTGGTTAAAAGTATAAGTAATGTTTAAAAGATTTCTCGGATCAAATACATTGAGTTTAAACTCAATGAATTATGTAAGAAAAGGTTTCGAGGACGAAACCTCTTTAAGGGGAGTAGACTTGTAACACCCCGAAAACGGGTTTGGTAATAAAACCCCGTTAATACTAAAAGACGGGTAAAGTACCGTTAGGGGTAAAAGTAACCCGGTGAATAATAGGCTTTTTTTAATAAATAAGCATGATATTAAATAAAAGCTGAACGAAAGCTTTTGTAGAAATAAAGTTTATAGAAGGCCCGAGTTAACGGGACTTAAAATAAAATTAGTCATAGATTCCCCGAACCCACTAATTTAACTAGGGATATTTAACCTAGTTAATAAGTGGGGAATATTGTTAGAAATAAGTAGGTTGTGCCCTACTTAATTAACTAACCAAATAAGAGGGGCCAAATTTGGATAAATGGAAACTTAAGTTATAAAAAGAAAACTTAAACATAAAAACACACATTTAGCGTGTTTTGGATGATCTGTTCGTCGACCAGAAGCTCCCCAGGAGCCAAAACCCTAAGTTTCCAATAAACCATCAAATTGAAGGTCCAAATGGAGTCTAAATTCATAATTAAACATGGATTAATAATCACCCAAGCTAGGGGATCATAAGGTATGTAAAATCTTGATGTTTGGTGAAGTTGTAAAAATTAGATAATCATCCTAATCGCGAATTACGCATGGATTAGAGAAGTTATGGCTAGATTAGTGATGTATACTTGCTTAGGAACGAAACCCTAAGTGAAAATCATACATAACATGCTATGAATTGAAGGATTTGATGAATTAACACACTTAGATAAGTGGGTTTTAATGTTATGATGAAATTGATGATATAACTATGCTTAGAATCAACATGCATGATAACGAATAAAAGGTGTTTGATTAAACCATGAATTTGGTACAAGATCATAATTCTCACGAAATGGGTTTTGTATGATATAAAAGAATTGATGTTAAGATCGTGATATAGATGCTTGAAATCATGTTACCTAGTAGTTAGTGTGTAAAATTTGATTTCGTTAAGAGTTCGGATGAAATGCCTAAGCGAAATTCAATAAACCAAATGTGCAATGAATAAGTTGATAAGTCGATTGACTTTAAAAAGTCAAACCGACCAAGTATATGATCGAATGATAAATTCGATATAAGAAGCGTAGGATGGAATAGTCGTAAATGATTATGACTAACCTAACCATCTTACAATTACAATGATAGTTCGACGCTTGGCAAGCTAGGTGAAAGCTTGGGGAAGGAAGCGGGTCAAACGAATCAAGAATGAAGGAAAAGCGTAATTCGGATGCAAGGTAAGTATATCTTACACTAGTCATATATTTTAGAATATTCTTGTGTCGTATTAATTACGAAAAAGACAAATACCTAATTGAGATATGGTGATCCAGCGTGTAGTCGTACGGAACAAGATAATCAAATATAACAAGAAACCATAGTGATGGATAAAAAATGAGTTAAATCGGTAATTCGATCATATTGTGACGAATGAAACATGTACTTTTAATGGTTACCATATAAGGTAAATCATAATAACCAATAAGGGCAAAATGGTAATTTGGTCACACGTTGACCTTTACCGTTAGTTTTGAAAGACAATTATGATGTAAGCCATAATAGGCCAAAAAAGTATTAAGAAATGAATTTATAAGTAAAATGACCGCACGGTGTAAACCGGAGCGAGTAATATATACGAGGTGGTAATAAATGTCATCTCGCTAATATAATCGGTCATTTAGACCAAACGGGTCAAAATGTGAAATTATCACCCTTTGACAATATCGACTAATGGGTTGTCGAGTTGTAAGATTTTAGGAAATAAATAGCACATGAATGTTTACATCGCTATTACTTAGCGGCCACTAAGGCAAGGTGTTGAAACGGGTCAATATATTGATCCGAGCCAGGTATGTATAATGATCCAACTCATCATGTAGAACTTGAGATTCTATAAGAGTTAGACAAGGTTAAAACATAGATATTCGGTTATCTTTTAGGTAAACCGAATAAATTGAGTTATGATTATGGTGTTTTAGAAGCACATGGGTTTATAAACAAGATTATAGTTAAAAGGTCGGATTTTGGGTCTAACAAGTATTTAAAGGTCCTTTGTAGTAAAAGAAGGATGAAAATTGACCAAATTGCCCTTGTAAGCTAATTCGAACGAACGACCCTTAAAGGTGGTTTGGAAACGAGTTTTATGATTAAATAAATGCTTAGAATAAGTATAGATAGTGAAAGATGTAAATTCTTGGGTCGAATGACTTTATATGAGTCTTTACCGTAAAATGATAATCCGAGGGGTAAAACTCGGAACATATAGATATCCACATTAAATCCAACACACATATAGTTGTGGTGGAAGATTACTTGATAAGAAATGTAGAAATAAGATGCTAGAAATGAATGAAAGCGATTTCAAGCTTCAAAGTGCTTAAATACCCTTAACGGGTCAAAATAAGCATACGAGTGAAAACGGGTTTAAATTGTGTAAGAAACCTGTGAATAGAACCTAACATGGTAGATAACATTAATTTGAAGAGGTGCATGTGAAATAAGGATCAAACAAATATGTTTGTTTGATAAAATGCATAAACGGGTTAAAATTTGGTAAAAAGGTAATGAGTCGAAGACTTAGAAGTCTCAAAATTTATTATGTCGGATGTTGGATTTTAACTCCATAAGATGGAGAATTAAATTACAGACGCGTAGGAAAAAGAATCAGGTAAAACGAATTAAAAACGAGAGAGTTATGCTCGTTTCCGTAAAATCCGGTTGTGCTGGGAATATGCAGCAACCAGCTGCAAACTTTCTGCCCATTTAAGGGCATCGCGCCGCGCGACGGGGGAGGTCTTAGGCCGTCGCGCGACTCCACCGGGTGCCAGATACGCGAAAATTTTTTATTTAACCGTTTATGCATTGCTAACCCATTGAAATGCGTTTTTAAGCTACGTATGAATAATCCAACTCATGTTTTTATGAGTTGTAGGTAAAATTCTTGTACCGGAGGACGATCAAGCTCAACAAAGAAACGAACACACGAGATTAAAGCTTCCGCACGGCGTTACGTCGTAACTTTTAAACGACGAACTTATTTATAATATGTTGTAAACTTTTAAGTTGTAAAAGTTTTAAATTACTCGTATATTTCTAACGATGCTTAATAGTAATTACATGTTTATTTTCGTTATATATACGGAAACCTTCAAAATAATAACAAGGGTGTTACACCTTGAGTTTTAGGGGCCCTGATCCTAGTTCCGATTGTTCTGAAAATTTTAGGGATCATGTAATATTATTTTGGGGTCTCAATTAGGGTTTCCTATTGGACAAAATAAAATAAGAAATAGTATTTTTAATGAGAGTTGTTACACAAATTGACTTTTGTTTGACTTTTGGTTCTGACCATTTTGGTCAAGTCAAAGTTCAAATTGAACTTTGCAACGTGATCGTAATCACGAAGGTATTAATCCCTTGCGATTGCACATTCTGGTCACCATGTTTAGTAGGCGAAATGACGAGTCAAACTTTTACAAATTAAAAGTAAAAAATGGATAAAAGGGCATTTTACAACGAAAACGTTTTCGGGTATTAAAACTTAAAGTTTTGACACCAAATCAGCTTTATAACATTATTAGACGTGTTCCAGCATGTCTAACTCGTCATTTTTAGTTTAGTACTTTTTCCATAGTCGAAAGTCGAGCGGTTTGACTACCGTTTTGACTTTCGAATCTGACCCGTTTGGTCAATCTTAGGACTCGACCAAGCGCATTTTTATGACCATAGTAATATAGGTAATAACCCTCTGAGGTTATACCTTATGGTCATGTCGTTTGGTTAATCATATGACGAGTCGATTATATGTACTTTTAATTGCCGGAAATGCCTTTTTGTGCATAAAATAGTTTTAAGAATATAAGACCATTGTTTTGACATCTAAACTGATCACACAACATTATTAAACTTGTTTTGACATTTTAGACTCGTCATAGGACTTATTTAACCATCTGAACCCCATATTTACGCTTACGACCATTTAAAGTGGCGTAAACCACTTTAACAAGTCGTAACGGGTCAAACAACTTAGAAACTCTTTCTAATCAGAATGTAAGGTTTAATAAACCATATTAAACGAGATCCTTCACTCGTTTAGTTTATAAACCTCATTCTATCCGATCTCCCGTTCGAAGCCTTGATACACTAACATATAGTTATCCAATACATTAGGAACCACTTGAACACTTGAGCTTTGTTTACACAAGACATATACGCAATCCAAGTGAGTACATAGCTCCCTTCTTTTACGTTTTCTAAATGTTTTGGGGTGACTCATATGTGCTAAATCATTTTTAATTTTTCAAAACAAGTATATGGTTTATATATAACAATATGTTTTCAATAATGTGGGAAACTTGTTGATGCGTTATCCATAACAGGAATGACATTCATTAACTTTGGCCAAGCCGACCAGTATTATGTTATGGTGCCATAGGACTGACAAATCTCATTATCAGATTTCCCGGGGTTTGTGGAGAAGTTTGGGGAACGACAAAAACTGTATTTTAACAAACCGTTTGGTGGTTTGTTATTCTAATATTTTAATAGACCCTTTGGTGGTCTATTAGTCGAGACGAGTCAACACAGGCTTGAATGTATTCACCAAAACGACCACATTTTACACAATTAAAACAAGGACAATTGGTTTATAACACGAACGATTTGTTTATACAAAACAAAGACGATTGGTTTATGACACGGGCAATTGGTTTATACATTGTAAGTGAATTTGATAACAAGACGAGTGTAATATGATAAGTGCATGGTGGATACGCTGCTGGTACTTCCTATATATAAATGCTCTTATTGTATTACATATCGTAGCGTTATTCAAATCACTTCAACAAGGACAAACGATTTTAGAACAAGTCACGAAAGGTTTCCGATTAAAGATATAAATCATACAATGTTTTCTTTTAAATCGATTTATTATTCGCTTTTACAAAAGAAAAGCTTTTGTCAAGATTCATGGCTACAAGGTTTTATAACTCATACCAACTTGTATAATTGGTTAAACATATTGCAATACCAAACACTTTTGATACAAAGTTTTCATTTATCGACTCTCGTAGTCGGACGAGGTATTGCAATAACAAATACAAAGCCATGAATTTGATACACAAAATCTATGTTACTCACCAACATTCTTTCTTGACCATCTTTTTCACATATGTTTCAGGTGCCAATGTATGATGATTATGAACGCATGCGACACATAGGATGGACTCAGGCCTTAGTTTACTTTAAAACTTAAAGACAGTTGTTTGTGTTTGTTTGTTTTTTTTTTGTCCCGAGACAATGTAATTTATTAATTCAATAAAACAAAACCTTATGTACCATGTGTTGTGAAAAAAATTCATGTAACGTGACTCCCTGACATTTCCGCCGTGGTTTGTTGTTTTACGCGGTCGGGGTGTTACATTGCATAGGCTAAATGCAACCGTGATTCCTTCGAAAATGAGTTTGGACGTTGTTGTTGTAAATTATTTTTTCCACTAATTAAAACAAATAATACATCATTTGGTAAATGTTTTCTTGAAATGTTAAATTGAACAAACATATGAGTTTCAATTGTTGTGAGAAGCTTACTTCTACACAAGTTTGAAGTTTGTAGGTACCTTCATGCTTGTCTATAGCGACTGTTTTGCTTGGGAAACAAGACTATCAGAAAACAAGGTGTGTCTATTTCTAATTCTCTAAGCTTTGATTGTAGTATTTTTATTTTTAATAGTGGATTATAATTGTATATTCTTGTGGATGAGGTCGTTGTGGTCGTGGTTAAGTCTTGTGCATCCTGATACACTTAAAAAGTTTTCAAATGTTAATTGTAAATCTTATCCTTCGTTCAAAACACTACACATTGAGGACAATGTCACTATCAAGTGTGGCGATGGAGAAAAAAATGGAAATTTTGAATTGTTTTTGCCTTTAAGTCGACTTGATCGTGTTTGAAACCTGAAATCTTCAAAGTAAATCATTCATGGGTTCCAAACCAAACCACATGTATAGGTCCTTTGTCGGGGTCATGTTGCTTGTGATTGTGGTAGAAATGTAATTCTAGAAAATGTTTTTAAAAGTAAAAGGAATAGGAATGCCTATCTATAGTTAACAAGCTTTTGTAAAAATAAATGCATATTTCACATTGGTAACCCTTTTCCCCTACTTGGTGAGATTTTGAGCCTTTTTTAAAACCGAGAGCAGCGAACAATTGTGAGTGGTGTGTTGCGTGAGAATAAAAACCAAAGCACATTAGGTTTGGTTAGGCGTTTCCTTGTTTTAAAAAGAGTATCATTTTAATTTGCTAAAGAATAACCAATAAAGTGTGATTAACATTATAAACGGGGTATGACTCTAGACCTTAACTAAGGATTAGTAAGGAATTTGTAAATTGTATTTGTCTAATAATGGTGGAATAATATCGAAAGAGTTTGCTTAAGGGCAAGCAAAAGATAAGTGGGATGCGATCGGTACATTCTAGGTACACTTTAGTTTATATTAATTACAATAAAAATATATCGATATTATTAGAAAAATACTACTTTGATCGGTTTTTATAGTTTATGGGTTTTTAAGAATATGAGTTAAAATCATATAATTAAAATGAATTGAACCTAGAAATGAAAAACATAAATATATGTTATGTTTTGGTTCTTTGATACAAGTATAGAGGGTAGAATCAAATAAAAAGTTAATTTTGCTTAAATATGATAAGAATCAATTTTAACCCTTCATTTTTTAAATAAATGGCTAATATGAAAATGTAGGAAAAGAAAAAGTGAAAGGACATTCTTGGAAAAACCTATTTCTTGATATTTTCTCTTCACATACATGCAAGCCACATGCATATTCCCTACTTATTTTTTAAACGTTCATAACTTTTTTTATGACATTATTTAAAAAAAAAACATTGTACTATAAAATCGAGCATTTTTTATCTTTAATTTGAGTACTATATTGTTATGTAAAATATGAAAACTAAAAAAACCCAAAAAATTGTTGTATTTCTTTGTTGTATAACATTTTTGTGCTGGATTGTTTGTACTAGATTTTTTTATGCTAGATTTTTTTATACTAGAATTTTTGTATTGGATGTTTAAGAAAACAAAAGGGTGAGTGTTTGTGTTTTAGGACCAAAATTAAGGAGTGTGACATGTCATCTCCATAATCTTTCCCCATACATACAGTATGAAGATATAAATGACATCAAATTATTAAAGTGCATTTTGGCTCTATATATTGATTTCAATTTAATAGACACATGTGTTAATATAAAATTTGAAAATTATATAGATTCATTGTTTGTTTATGGTGTCGTACAGAAAGAAAAAAAGAGCTAAAACAATCGCAATTGATAGTGGGCCATGTATGGAAAAAGTGAAGAGGAAGGAACATGAGTTTTGGACAACAACGTGTAAAAGAAAACGATTGATGATAATTGTTATGGGGGCACGTTTCACAAAAAAAAAAGCCCTTGGGCCGTGGTTGACTAAAACGAAACCAAAGTAAAGAAATGGAGAGTGGACGGTTAGGGGGTTCGCAAGAAGGGAAGGCAGCCTCTTGTTGTGGTGGTTCTTGGCTGCTTGGCATACAAATCAAGAAAAACATAGGATTTTGTGTTGACGATTTTGAACGCGATGCGTAGCTAATCTCTTGTGATGATCCTCGGGTGTATGATTCTTTGTACATTAATTAGTTTGTGGATTGTTTGATTTCACATTTGTTTATTTGAAGATTATGTTAATTGCATTAGTCTTGTTTTGAATTTGTGAATTGTCGATGTATACTCGTACCATTGACTTTGCGAAATGAATTCGATTAATTATGCTTTGATATAAATTAGGGGTTGTTCATTTTCTTGAGTAACGAAACGTATTCTTGTTCATCGTTTGATGTTGATAGTTATTGACGCCTAAGCCTTGAAACAACCTCGTTAATACCAATTGTTTATCTCAATTCCAAACCCAAGTGTGTGATTGAACCTAGTTGCTTATGATTTCGAACCCGGGTGTGATTCTGTTTCCATATTATTGTTTTCAATCAAATCAAAAGTAGTACTTTAATCAAAGATTAAACTTTATAATTGTATTGTACACTTGTTTGTAAATAGTTTAGACAAACAAACAACTAGTGTGATACTGAACACATGTTCCTTGTGGATACGATACTTGACTCACCCTAACTAATAGGTTAATTTGGTTTTTGACTGATTGGAACGACACGATCGATCAAAACAGAGCTAGTGCGCTTAGTATTGCACTGCTTGTTTGATTTTGTTTAGATTAAGTAGTTTTGAATCCTAAAAGAAAATTAATATTAGTTCTTAGTTTTCTTTCTTGTATTTATTTGGTTATACTTTGGGATAGTGCAAAAACATCACATGTCCATTTGATAAATTTGAATATTAGTGCGCATCAAATTATCTCCAATGAAGGTGGTGGGAATTCAAGCGGGCGATGATTATAAATTTAATGGAAAAGGTTTGGTTGCTAATAAATAATAAACTTACCGGGTGGAGGTTGGGTTCAACTGACAAAGTCATTCGAGTTAAGGTGTTGATTCCCTTGAAATCAAGTGTTCAAGCTTTACTAAATACGAATTTTGTGTAATTTAAGCCGTTTAAAAATTAATAATAATAAACTTCCCATAATTCTGATGGGCTGATGGCTAGAAAGATTATGATGGGTTAATTTGGTGGATATACTTAAAGAGATGGATTACGTGGAATGGATGAATGGAATTTTGGGTAATTTGGATCCACAAAAAACTTGGCACATATAGGTATATTAAAAAAGCTCGCGACTCGTAGCTTAGATGGTAGCTCGTACGAAAAGAGCTTGAAAAAAAACTAGCTTAAAAAACTCGATTTGAAACAACTTGAGCCGAGTGGGCTCATTTTGTAGCCGAGCTCGAGCCCAGCCCAGCTCAGCTCGGCTAATGCTCTGCTCATAGCTCACTCGAAAAAAACTAGCTTAAAAAATTCGTATGGATATTTTGTTGGTTCAGTTCTGTTTAGACATAAAGGAAAACAATAAAACATACCTTTGGTTGCATCAGCACAGGTTAGCAGAGAATCCGTTAAGGGTTGACATGATTGTCATCTTGGTCTGGTTCCTCCTTAGGGTGCTGACTGATGATGGTGGCTTAGAAAAAACCGATAAGGGAATCGGTATGGAGATGGAGGTCGAATTGATGTTATGACTAATGGGGTGTTTCTGATGTGCAACTGAGTAACCCTCTAACCTCCACATAATTATCCTTATATAAGCACCCAGGAGGAAACCCTAATTAGTTAATAAGGGTAATATGGTCCATCAACAATTACCAACTAATTATTTAATAGGATTGTTATATATTTTGATCTATATAATGTAAATGATTATAATGGCTACAGATTAAATATTAATACGTAATATATTTAATCTTACATTCTCCCACTTAGCCGAGTAATCATTTACTATGAGTATTAGATAAGCCTGATCAGGAGTTAACACTCATTTTAGCCTTAAACAAGTACTATAGCAGAAAAATACAGCCGTTGAATCATTATGCGACTCAGGACCCCCATTAATCATACTATAGCCTTAATTTAAAACCTAATCGTCATGATCAAAATACGCATAAGCCCTTTGTTTGATTTGTAACTATATTTGTCTATATGTCATTATGCTAGCTTGACATATTCTTAGAGACGTACAAAATCAAACTGATGAGGAAAATCAACTAATACTTAGTCATTCATAGTACGATATGCAGTTGCGCATGGCCATCAATTAATACCCGTCTCTGAGCTCTCTTAATAAGACTTATGGGTAATAGCCCTTCAGTTATAGGATCCTTAAGCATATCATGAATGTATTCGATACAAAACTTAGTTTCCTCAATTCGTTCATAAACGAATAATTAATTGCGTATCGAAACTTAATGCAGCACCTCTTGAACTGTTACTGTTCAAGGAGTTATGGTAACTGACTTTATCACACTAAGTCTTCAAAACATTAATTATATGGAGTTAATGAGCTTATGAGTCCACTGATAAATTTCCAACAACATTTAGTGACTATATTACGTCGTTATAACTTAGGTTGTTAATATCAGTACATTATGACTCCTCCATGAAATAGGTTTTGTCTGCTGACATAAAGATATACCCGAAATTACATTCTTGTCATCTTTGAATATTTCAAAGTTAGAGTAATAAACCGGTTTTAATTCTCACTTCTTCTTCAAATTGTAGCCTCTCGTCTCTTTTAAAGATATTGTAATACTCCATTAGATGCTTCACATTAATCTAGACATATCTAGTGTGTTGCAATGTGAGTAATATCTAAACGAGTATAGACTTAAACTTACATAAGGCTTCTAATTAATGAAGCGTAAATAAATAATCTCATTTATCCTATTATCCTCTAAAAGAGAGCAGTATTGTTTGTTACACATGTAAGGACCCATTTAATGTTAAACTTATGGAACGGAACTAATATCCCATTGGGTCTATCTCAGTATGTTATGATATCAATCACGTAAGAGATATCTCTGAGATCTATTATATCAAAGTTTGTGTTAACAATGCTTTGACTTATGTAACATATACTTGTCAACAGAATATCATCTATATAGACAAGTTTATCTTAGTTGCTCCCACTCATTTTGAGGTAGGTACATTAATCCACTTGATTCTTGATGAAAATAATTACGTTAGCTTTTCATCACATTATGATGTTTGCATTAACCCATACATGGATATTATTGGCTTACAATTAAAGTGTTCTTTAACCTTCAGTTTGAAACTTTAGGTTGTTATTTAATGAACATGTAAATGTGTCAGCCATTTGTTATGGAAAATTGTTTTTAATGTTCATCTAATGTAGCCTTAAACTATTATAAGCTACTAGAACAGTGATGATCCTCAAAGAAATCTTTTGTAAGATAGGTAAGAAAGACTCTTTGATAATTCATCTCTTTCTGAGTATAACCTCTGTCAATCAATCAAGCTTCTTCGTGTCTTAACGCTTATATTAGGATTTGGTTTAGTTATGAACACTCTTAGGTAATTCAATCAAATCCCAAACGTTATACGAACACATAAAATCAGTTTTACTAGAAAACTATTTTATTCCATTCAGAAGATTGATTGACGCTAATGGCTTAATTTGAAGAGATAGGATCAGTAAACATTTTTTCAAAATCCATTTCAACTTCAATTAGGGAGGTTATGTAATCATCAAAGTTAGTAGGCTTTTAAACCTAGATGACCTCCTGAGTTGATTATTGGGTTCATTAGAAGTTTCAATTTTATGGATTAGCTCTTGGTTAAGTTGCTATCATTTTCATGATTCTAAGTTTATAAGAGTTGGTGCAGTATGGTGTACAAGAGGTGTAATCGGAGTTAAATTCAGAATGAAATTTAATGACACTCTTCCCCCCGCCTCTTGTATTCCTTGCAAACCATGATAAGGATTTTGACTGCTCCCACTGACCTTAGAAATCTTTAGGAACTCAGCATGATTAGGGTCAATATGTAACGACCAACAAATTCTAATAGAGAAACAAGTTAATGACGTTAGTCGTGATTTCTCTTGTTGAGGATTATGTTAGTTTAGGTAAGAAATCTAAGTGTGCCCACAATTAAGCAACAATGAAACTTTTGTAAGAGTAGCATTAGATTTAAGGAGATAAGTTATGATAGAACAATGTCATAATGGAGCAGTGTCTTGTACAAGAGGTGTATATTGAAGTAATGTAAAATTATTGTTCACTCCCCCACCTCTTGCAACTATTGCAAGTTATTATTAAGACACTTAATGCTCCCACTGATCTTTAATATCTCTAGAAATGCTACAAGAGAAGTTTCAATGAGCTACATGACGTGGGAACCTATCACATATACGTTAGACTTTATTTGATTTCTTTAATGTCCAGATATCATAAGAAACTTTAGGGACATGTCTAATAGAAATCTTATTAAGTATATATATATAAATAGATTTCTTCTAAGACCGTGGGCCATATGCGACAAAATTTAGATACAAGTTGATAGTCTTTTAAATGATAAATGAATTATGTCTGAATATTCCATTTGGAATAAGTTCCACGAATGTCAATGAATAACTTATGATGGACCCATACTTATTCCTTAAGCCAAGTTATATTTTAGGGCTTTAATGTCATGATTTAAAATCACTTAGAATGAGATTAGATAAAAAATCATCCTCATTAACCATGTCATGATTTCTCATGAATTTCAGTTATAATGGATGAAATTTATAAGTCTCATCTTCCTTTTGTCGAATTCTCATTTGCATGATGACAAAAGTTGTGAAAGCGTAAGGTGTCATCTATTTCCATCTTAGTAATGTTTCTATCCAGATATTTAGAACAATAAAATGAGAGTTTAAGGTAAGTGTGACTTTATGTTGGTTATGTAAACCTCACAACCTTCATGACATAGCCTAAATAATGATACTATATTCTGATTAATCTTCAGAATATGTAAGGTATCGAAAAGCTTTGTTAGAAGACTGCTTATTATGGTTCTTATAGCCTTAACAATTAATTTTGTCACTAACTCTCATGTTAGTTATTTGTCGAGTTCTGGTAAGGAAACGTATGGAACTAGAGTCAACTAATCATGTGTTAAATGGAATATCAAAATTATCAGACTCAAATATCATTAGGAAATGACTACTTAATTAACTTATCCAACTGTTCTTTGGAATAATGGATAGTCTCGTTGCTTATGCCTAGTCTAATGACATAATTATGCAGTGAGTTTTTTTTTCCCTTGAAGAACCTTAGAGTTGGGATTAGCACTTGTAATTTGTCTATGGACCTTAGAACAATCCTCTTTTAAACTATTAGTGGTTATAAGGTGAATAACATCTTATTTTCCAGTTTCAAACATTTATTTCTTTGTACATATGTTGCTTATCAACACACTCATTATACTTTGGTATTTTTGAGTGTTGTAGTTGATTTATAATGCATCAAATTGTACAAGTGAAAATCTTAGTATGTAATGTACTGGAAAAATGTACTTATTTCCATGCGTAAGCCCTTAACTTTATGGGTCATGGTATTGTACATTATTATGTATTCACATATACCACTTAGCTTTATAGTTTATAATTTTAAATGAAAACATGCACCTTAGGAGTTCTAATGATTATTCTACAATTATAGATTAGTCTTAGGAAAAACTTAATCTGGAATAACCCTTTAGTGACAGCACTTATTCTTGATTATCATAAGAGACATCATGTTCGATTTATCCTAATCATCATGCTTTACTTTTCTTCTGTAGTGCTTTATCAGAAGAGAGCAATAGGATTATCTTGCCTTAAGAGATAATCAAGGATTTAATTTAAGAGCTAATTCTAATAGAAACTTTAAATAAAGCAAACATTTTAGGTTTAAAAATTATAGTGGATGAGATATATATAGAAGAAAATTATAGTGAGCAACATTATGGGTATTAAGAATAAGGCAGACGAAATGATCATAAAAACTTAATTAAGGATCATTAATCTAAGGATCATTATGTGAAGAGATTGTGATATGTCTATTACTAACATCAAAATAATAGACTTAGCTAAAAATCCTACTTAAACGAAGACAAAACAGCTTTGGCCAGAAGTGTAATCATTTAAGTATATGTGCAAAGTGGTTGTAACAAATCAGCTTTGGCCAGAATTGAAACAATCACTTTAGTTATGCACTTGTTGAGCATGCCATCTATGAATGAATTAAATCAGCTTTGGCCAGAAATTAAGACATTCATGCTTATGATGCATACACAACATAGCTTTTGTAATACTTGAATGATAAGTAGATGTATCAAGTCAGCTTTGGCCAGAAATGATATATCAGAAGCTCATTCAAGTTAAGCTATATTGGTTTTGTAAAACATTATTTGATCCTTATTAATTAGCTAAGTAATTACAAAACCAATTATTTAATTACAAAAATTTTTAGTTCACATTAAACAGCTTAAAAAATAATGAGGTTTCGAGTCACAACCTTGTTGTCTCGAGTCGAGACCTTTGTCTCGAGTTGACACGTTATGGTCTCGAGTCGAGATCTAATCATCTCGAGTCGAGACCTCTGTCTCAAGTTGATACGTTATGGTCTCGCCTTGTCACGTTATGGTCTCGAGTCGAGATCTAATGGTCTCGAGTCGAGACCTCTGTCTCGAGTTGTAATGGTTTAATGGCCTTAGTCGAATCCTCAGTGGTCTCGAGTTGACACGTTATGGTCTCGAGTCGAGACCTTTGTCTCGAGTTGAAAACTTTTGAGAGCCCTTATGATTTCGAGTCGAGACCGTTGGTTTCGAGTCGCAATCTGATGATCTCGAGCCCTCTGCTGATAGCTGTTAATTGTGAAAACTTAACTGAAATTTCGAAATCTAAGGGATTATGTGATAATGTTTCCTATTTCAGTGCTGATCTAATTTTACCAAGTATTTCGAAAATCATAATCTGTTTATCTAATAACAGTTTTCGAAAAATTTTTAGAGGACAAAATCAGATCAAAATAGGAAAAAACACTTAATAACCCAAATCATATTCCTAAACATAACAGAATTTTCGAAATTTTCTTAGAACATGATGAACCCTAAAACATAAAACATAAATTCTGGAACCCGAAACCTGAAACTTTTAAGACTTCTAAACAGATTTCGGTTGTAAAAACATAAACCCATTTGATTTCGAGTGAATACATAATTAATCTTTTACGAAAACAGTGGTCTCGAGTCGTCCTTTATGACTCGAAAATTGGCTGTTCATAAGATCTTCAAAAAAATTCCGTTTTCCAAATTTCAATCCCAGAATTAATGGATACGAAAACAGAACCGACTAATCAACATATGCTCTGATACCACATGTTGGTTTATGTAACCGGTATTGTACTTGATGAATTTCCCATAAATAACGAGAGTCTCCTTATTATTTATTTTATTAATATTTTTAATAAAAAGTGAACCTAGTTCCTACAATCTTAAAACAGACTTTCGTGAAGATTGTTGCTACAATCTTAAATCCCTTCTCTACGAGGATTTAGGTTCACGAAAGTTAAAATATTTAATGGGATTTTTGTTAAAATCTTGTAAATATGTTTTGGGAAATATATATTTAGTACAATGAGTCGGATTAATTTTATGATTGGAGTACAATCTTTAATCCGAATACCGTGTTGCAAAACGAACGTTTTGATTCAAGTTTGGAGTTCATGGGTTTTGTTCGTGTTTAGATAAACCGAACCATATACAAAATAATATGTCTTTCAATATGTTTTGAAATACTAAATTTTCTAATGAGCGTATTAGAAAAGTTTATTTTGTAACCCCTTTCGAATTAAATGTTTGTAACGTTTAATTTATTTATAATAAGCTTTTAGTAACCATAATTGAGAGATTAATGTTGGTTTTAAAAGTCTTAAAATATATTTATTTTCTAATTAGCATATTAGAAAATAATTATTTTATAAGATAACTAGTTTTAATATCTTCTAACGAGCGTGTTAGAAACGTTGTTGAAAGAATAACAACATTAAAACTTTTTATATCTCTAACGAGCGTGTTAGAATTGTATAGAATGAAAGTTTTAATATCATCGTTTATATCTAATGAGCGTGTTAGATACGATGATTGTGTAAAACTAACTTGTTGAAAGACGATTAGATTTTCTAACGAGCGTGCTAGAAAATAGACGTTTACATTTTCTAACGAGCATGTTAGAAAATATTATTATTTCAAATAATTACCGACGAGCGTGTTGGAGACAATTATTTTGGATAATAAACCTTGTAGCGGTTTCGTTTAAACTATTAAATTTCTAACGAGCGAGTTAGAAACGGATTTTTTCCACATACGTTTAAACGATTTTTATTTGTTTATTTCTAATGAGCGTATTAGAAATAGTTTATATTTTTTTATAAACTTCGAAACAAATTTTGTAATCGATTATTTCTAACGAGCGTGTTAGAAACGATTTAAAGAGTTTGATAGTTGTTTATTTTCTAACGAGCGTGTTAGAAACGATTTAACGACTTTGTCAATTGCTTATTTCTAACAAGCGGGTTAGAAAACGTTTATTTTATATAAACCAAAATGGCTTATGGCAATAAATAATCGTCTAATTTTCTAATTTGCATATTAGAATTAGTTTATCTTATAACCAACTATTTTAACGATTTGCAATCGTTAATTTCTAACGAGCGGGTAAGAACCAGGTTAACTATGATAAACTATTTAAGATGATTTGTAATCGTTTTTATATATTTTCTAACGAGCGTGTTAGAAAAGATATGTGTTCATTTCTAACGAGCGTGTTAGAAAACGTTCATTTAAGTAAACCAAAAGTGAATAAATGTATTCGTTTTATTTCTAACGAGCGCGTTAGAAGCGGTTTACTTTATAAAACCGAATATTTTGAATGTTTGTTAAACATTTAAATTCTAATTAGCATATTAGAATTGGTTTTCATACAAACCACTCATTTTAACGATTGATGATCGTTATTATGTAACAGCGGTTAGAAATGGTTTGAATATGATAAACCATTTATTAAAACGATGTGTATTCGTTTTATTTTCAAACGAGCGAGTTTGAAATTTTTTTATTTATTAAACTATTATAAGGTTTATTGTCTTGATTTGTAATCAAAACATAAATATATAGTTTAATATTAAAACACTTGCAAAAACGAGAAATGTTTTGAATGAATATAACATGTCTTTGCAAAGTATAACGTCTTGAACCATATAATAGTCTTGGAGAGACTATCTGGTGAAAAACAACTCGATGTTGTTATAAGTATAATAAGTTGCTCAACTACTTGCGAGTAGTTATTGTAAACAACTTTATACTTTGGACAATTTGTGATTATTCAAGTTTAGAGTTCCAAGATGAGGGAGTACGTCAAGACATGACACCGAACGAAATAATTGCGTTTATTTCGGTAAAAAGTGTTGAAGATAATAACATTTTGGCTTTTGATGTTTAGATATCATTGGTGTATCCGTTATTTTGGACTACTAATAAGTTGTCAAAAGGATACACATTTTGATACAAAGTGTAAAAAGTAATTTACACAAACACAACGAGCGGGTTGTGATCATGACTTATGTAATAAGTCACAAATCAAACATCAAATTCATAACGGCGTCGTGAGAAACGTGGTGTATGGTTTGAGATGGAATACACGAAAACGAGATATGTCATCTAATGTTGAGAGCATCAACATGGAAATGCACATGTAAGTTTTCAAAGAATATAACATATGAAAGAAATATATGTTATTATTGTAAATGTTTTAATAAATTTGGCAAATTTATTAATGGAAATTTACAATAGTGATGGACTTGTAGATGCTTCTACCACCATCAATGTTGTTTAAACTATGTGGAGGCATGGTCCTCAATTTGGGAGAGTATCCCAATACATGGTATTAATGAAACAACAACGTAAATGTATATATCACTATAGGCATACGTGAATGCTTTATTGTTGAGAGTCAATCTAATTGGCTATATCTCAAGACTCAAGTGATTTTATACAAAGATCTTTCATCAAAGTGACTTAGATTAAGACTTATGTTTAAGTCTTTAGGAAGTCAATGGTGAAGCCTTGGAGATAAAAAGGCAAACGAGTTATGATCCTAATGGATGAAGTTAACTATGGTTTTGAGGCCTTCCTAAAACAGATGGTTTTGGAATGGTGAAATAAAATTTTATTATTGTGTCTAAACTAAGAAACGAATGTTCAGAAGAGATAGTGCGTTATCTCTTAAGGCTGTGAAGAATCAGAATGATGCATCTTCTGTTCACATGCTAGAGTATTGTGGTCTAAAGCATGCTAGACTAATACTTGTTAATTTATATGCTCGAGGGAGATTAAATTAACTTTAAACATTCAAAATATGTGATGACACAAGAATGAATTTTGTGCTAAACAAAACTATAAATATAACTTCATTAAAATGCAAGCAATGTGGGGGGAGGAGGCCATTTAAGAAACAAACCCTTCAGGGTATGTGGAAATGGTAGTTGAGAAGTTTTCTCAAACTCGAAATGAAAGGGAGAACCTTTCATCACCCCATTTGGATGTTATCCAATTACACTTAAATGTGGGGGTGACTTGCATTTGAATGTGGAAATAGTAGTTGAGAAGTTTTCTCAAACTCGAAATGAAAGGGAGAACCTTTCATCACCCCAGTTGGATGCTATCCAGTTACACTTAAATGTGGGGGTGACTTGCATATATTGCAAACGCATGACCAAGTGGAATACACAATGGTTATATGGAGTCAATCGAGTAGACTGGACTCGAATGCCAATTGGTTAGATTCAATCTAATAAGATGTCAGTCATGACACACCAAAGGCATGGTGAAAACATGTCTAGCCATGAATTAAGTTTCATGTCATTCTAAAGACAAGGTACATAACTGGATCCAGGTTGAGATCACGAGTTATAAGTCTTATAAATCGACTAAAGGCAAAAGTGACACGTTAGAACAACTGATCTCAATTTAAATTGTCGTTGGTGACTTAGCGAAGTCAAAGATAATTTTGGATCCAACAACCAGTGGGTTGATAAGAGACCAGGTTGTGGAATGGGACTAAAGCCATGGAAAAAGGGACATGAGGGAAACCTAACCTAGTTGACTGGAGATCCCAAGATCTAGGTTCAATAGGCCAACTTAATCATGAACCGAAGGGTAGTCACTGTGGGGGCGTAGCTAATATATATGTTTATATATAAGCTAGTTTATATGTTTCATATATCCCCCTAAAACTATAAAAGGGTGTTTAAATACGTCCTAGTCCATTCCTATTATATCCAGTGACATTGTTGTGAGGCTAAGCATACTATGTGGTTAAATGATTCGGGTAAATCATAGTAAACCATAATGCTTTTAATGATTTAAAGGGAAATCACCTATGTTGGAGAGAAGTGTGGTCGCTTCGAATGGAATTAGGGCATAATTCCTAGAGCTCCCGCAGAACCAGGAAAGTGCTCCATGACCATTATAGGACACGATAGTGAGGGGATGGCCCGGCTAGGGAAAGTATTGTGTGAATGTATATTGTCGTTTACACAAATGGGGGGTTGTTCAAGGACATCACGTCTACAAAACCCTAGTAGACTAATTATGCTTCACAAAGGAAGGTTCAAAGGCAAAACCTACCTATCCTGCAATACTCGACTGTCGAGTTTTCATCGGGGAATTTTGTGTGTTTTAATCGATCTCCATTCATGTGGGGGATTGTTGGAAATTTTAGTGAAAATGAGTTTTTCACTAAATATTTTGGACATCAATAATATTTATATATGTGTTGTATAAATAATTATTTATGGTTTGTGTTCAAACTATGTCCAAATAGAGCTAAGATGAATGAGATATCGAAGCTTGAAGTTGTATGTTTGGAACAAACAAAGATGAATAAAATGGATTAGTTTGTCAACTTGTCCCACATAGGTGGGATGACAAAACTCAAAGTGGTATATAAGGAGGAGCACTCCTTGTAAATTGTTTCCTTAAAGGCAAACACTAGTGGGACCATAGGGTGCGCTGCACTCGCACATATGCGCGCGAGTATGGATGGCGCATGACCAGGTGGCGTCCTGGTATGCGTAGTGGCATCCGTGTGGCGCGCGACTCCACATCTCATATGCGCGCATAACATGAGCTATAGGCCAAATGTGGTGCACTTTGAACTTCGTACACCGCTTTTGTATTTTTGCCCATGAGCGTGTGGTCAGATACATGGCGGGTCCACTTATGGCGCACCTTGGATGGCGTAGGCTCATAGCACAAGTTCGTTATGCGTCTGTCATTGGTCCTTATGTGTGAGGCACCCAAGGATGGCGTGAGATATCCCGTTGATATGCGCGCTCCTTGGGGGAATGTCATTAGTCATGGCGGATGGTACATGGCGCAACATGTGGTGGGTGTCTCACGTGTGGCGCGAAGACTGCGGAGCACTCACCCTGCTTGCGGGCGGGTCACACTCAGTCAACCCAGTCTCCGTCAGTTACAGGAAAGCTTTGACTACCACTTAAATTCATTAAAATGATATTAAACCTTGTTTATTATAGAATTAATTATCTAATTCATGACGATAATAAACACGGTTTAATGACTTCTTTATGTGTGTGGTTATAAGAAGAGAATGTTGGGTCATTCTAGATCATGGAAAAGATGGAGAAATACACACACATGAAAGAACGTTTGTTCCATAGAAATTTAGAGAAGAGTATTCTCTAAATTGTCTTTTTATACAACTCAGTATTTTCCTACAATATAAAGAACACCAACTTATACCCGGTGTAATCTCGGGCGCGAGTGCCATCTCCGGCAGTACACATACTGTTCCGGTTGTTGTACCCTGGGAGACAGACCGTCTGAGAGGAGGCGCGGAATCTATTTTAAGGGAAGCGTGTTGAACACGTGCCTCAACCAAAAACCTTCAACGACAGTTTGTTCATTCTTGCAGCGGAGGTTTACTAAAGGGTGCGGTAGAAGTTCTTCCAAAGATGTTGGCTTGAATCAAGATTGGTACAATTTTTGTGTATTTTATTTTCGTTCTTTTGGTTTATGTAACCGGTATTGTACTTGATGAATTTCCCATAAATAACGAGAGTCTCGTTATTATTTATTTTATTAATATTTTTAATAAAAAGTGAACCTAGTTCCTACATATAAAACTTAATTATAATTATGTATAACAATAACTATATATTCATATAAATAAAATAAGGGTCTACATATTTACACACCTTAATGCCTATTTTGACACCCTTCAGGACGCCTCGTATAGACCTATACGAGGCGTATAGGGTTACTTTTCCGACCAGCTCTGCACCAAAGCACAATGTCAAATCAGTCACATCAGACGGGGAGTCTAGGTCTGTACGAGGGATGGATACGAGGCACTAAGATGCCTCGTATAGGCCTATACGAGGCGTCTTCAGTAACTGATTTACTATACATTTGACAAGTGACTTAAAGCTATATGAGGGGTCTAGAGCTATACGAGGCGTCTAAGACTTATGAAAAAGTGCAACATACAGTGTATGCTTTGTCCACCCCCGAGCATTCAACATTTAATTATCCTTCGTCTTTCTGCTTCTTCTTCTTCTTTCATTCTGCTTTGCATTTGTGTTCTTATCATCCCGAAGTGTTGAAATGTCATCATACTGGGACGGCAACTATGTCTTCGGGCAGTATTGTAGCGAGAACTGGGTGCCCGAAAGCGATCCGGTAACAGTACAGGTACTTAAATGTTTTAATTAGTTTTTGTTTTAGTTTATTATTTACTAATGATGATACGGTTCTTTATTTTGGAGGAGTCTTGCGTTCCCGATTCTAATGAGCAAGAGGAGGTTGTGTCTAGTATACAAGGAGAACAAAACAAACCGTTTCTAGATTTGAACAATCATCCCCCTGTTGATGAAACAACCCCTGTAGATGACTCATACCATGCTTGTCAACCAAGTTATCTGACGCAACAAGGGTATCCGGATTATAGATACGGGTGTGAATACGGAGGAGACGGTGGATACGGAGGAGACGGTGGATACGGAGGAGATGGTGGTTACAGAGGAGATGGTGGATACAGTGGATACGGAGGAGACGGTGGTTATGGTGGATATGGTAGATATGGTGGTGAGACACCTCCCATCCAGGACAGTCCGTACTTAAAAAAGCAGGTATTAATTACTATTTTTTGTATTATTTAATTATTTTTATTATTATTAGTATTATTATTATTATTTATTAAAATTATTTATTATTATTGTCGATGTTACAAGTTTTCAACTCTTTAGATGAACTAAAGAATTGGATACAAGAAACAGCAAACGTGGATGGTTTCGTTATTGTCACCCGTCGATCAAAGAAAACCGGGGGAAGAATCGGGAGGGTATGGCTTGAATGTGATCGTGGTGGTGAGCACCAGACTACAGCAACCCTTAGAAAAGCCGGAAGCAAAAAAACCGGTTGGCCGTTTTACCTGCTGGCTGTGCGAAACCACCCGTATGAAACCTGGGAGATTAAAGACGGAAAAATTGAACATAACCACGAACTTTGTGAGGACCTGTCGGCCCACGCGTTTGTGCGAAGGTTTACTCCAAGCGAAATGAAACTGATCGAGCAGCTGACAGCTCAAAACATGGAGTCGCGCAAAATATTTCAAACGATAAGGAAGCAGGACCCCGACAGGTTTCATGTTCTGAAAGACGTTCAAAACTTTGTGGCGAAGATTAGAGCCGAACAAAGACAAGGATTAACTCCCATGCAGTCACTAGAAAACATACTGATAAACAACGACTTTATTTACGAGACACGGGAGGAACCCGGAACAGAGATCGGAACAGAGATCGTAACAGAGACCTTTCGTCATTCACATTTCACCCTCCTGGGGTCCCAGTGCCGCTTCCGTACCCAGGTGCTCCCCCTCCGCCTGAGATTTCTTTCAGGCTCGCTGGCGTTTTGCGTACGATGATGCTAGCAGACTTTGCGGTGCGTTCTGGTTTACACATGCAGGGGGAGATCGAGACTGAGGTTTACACAGCGGGGCTAGTGGTGGTTGAAAAACCCATTCTTCTAGGGTTTTGGCAGGTGATTGCGGGGCCAGATCGAAGGGGAGGGTGTCGTTTGTTACGGACCCACTGTACAGATACGTACGTTTATTACGGCAATTATTGTGATTATGTGCATTGTTTATTAATCTCTGTTTTTGTATTTCGCTAACACTATCTGCAGGTATCTGCACCATTTGCTCGCTACTTCTATCTCAGCGCGCGGGTACAGCCGTGAGTGGTGTACGGCCACAGATCTTTTTTTCCTTTATTGTTTGTTGTATAGGAGGCCGTGCGTGCTAGCACACGGTCTAGCCCAGTACTACGCCTTCGCCCATCACCGGCAGGAGCGCGGATTTTTGTATGGCGGGGCATACGTGACCGTCATTGCCCGTTCATTTGGCCTCGTACTGCACGAGGACCCACATCTACGGACGCCGCCAGTCATGCCGACGCGGATGGGCATGCAGTCGCTGTGGGGGATGAAGGTAATCAAGAGGTTCGTAGTTGGCCCGCGGTTTAAAAACCGCGATACCGGGGCATATGGACAGAGGAGGCCCTACCAGAGCATTTCGAGCCCGTTTATCCTCCTGTAGATCCTGCTGATGTAGTGCATGTGGAGGAGCCTCCGGAGGATGTAGACGGTGCAGCGGTGCCACAGCCACCGCCACCTGCCGGGGCGCCTCAGTTTCCACGTCACGCTATTCCAGGTCGTGCCCCAGGAGCTGCGCCGCTACATCCGGAGGTACGAGCCGAGCTTGACAGGCTCAACGATTTGGTAGGTTGGTTGGTTCGGGAGGCGCATGATAGACGAGAGAGAGAGAGGGGTTACCCGCGATACCGCTCCCACCAGCTCGAGCACCACAGCAGCCGCAGCAGCCACATCCAGATTCGGATTCGGATTTGGATGCATAGACCTGTTGTTGCTTTTATTTTTATCATGGATGTAGAAACTTATCTTATATATTTTTGTTATGGATGTACAAAGTTATCTTATATATGTCATATTTATGTTTGTTTTCAGTTATTCGGTTACCTAATGATTGTTGTCTTAAATTGAGATAATACGGAAACAAAATATGTTTTGAATATAATACGGAAACAATATATCCCCTGAATATAATACGGAAACAATATTTGAACGAGATAAAATTTTAATCGGAAGAATAATATTTAAAAAAGTAAAATGTTAAAAAACATTATAATATTTAATCGATATAATATATTTAAAGAGCCGATTTTTAAAATAGTTGATTTTTAAAAAACAAAACTTTTTTAAAAACCAAAAAAATTTTCAACCAAAAAACACATCTTCAAAAACTATCCAAAAAACCATACCAAAACCCACCAAAACACCCCTCATTTCAACCAAAAAAAAACCCAAGCCTAGACGCCTCGTATAGGTCTGTACGAGGCGTCTAGGTTCCTTAAACTTTGTGCCTGACACTCTCTCAGACCCCCTTGAATTCAGTGCTTAGACGCCTCGTATAGACCTATACGAGGCGTCTAGGGCACAAAAGGTGTGAAAATAGGCGCGATGGGTGTCCAAATATCTCCAGCCTAAAATAATTAAATATACAACAAGTAAGAAACTAGCCGAGCTCAAGTTCGAGCTTGAAAAATTCTTAAAATCCGAACGCAAACTTTGGATATAGAGCTCAAAAAGAGCCGAGATTGAGCTTAGGCGAGCTCGAGCTCAGCTTGGCTTGTTTACACCTCTAACAGTGGCGGACCCAGAAATTATTTGTTGGGGTCTGGATGAGTGGTTCAAGCATATTTTCAGAGGGTGCGGTCGGGTTTTTTGCCTAAAAAATAGACTAATTTTTTTTCAAGGGGTGCACCCGCCCACCCTAGGCTTCACCTAGGTCCGCCCCTGATTAGTTTTACTTGGGTTTGCCTTCGCCAGGGGTAACTTTTGATGATGGTTTTATGGTGGTGGTGGGCGGGTAACCTTTAGTACTGGTTGAACGAGTAGAGTAATCCTAAACCTAAATCACCTGCTTTTTTCACTGAAGAGAGTTGCATTGAACTTGAATCTATTCCATCAGTTGATGAACACAATAACACTATTGCATGCTCTCTCTATATATATGTATAGAGAGATAGAAAGAAGGGGTGTGTAAATATTAACTCTTTTTTGTAAACAATTGAGGACAAAAAAGGTTGATGACTTTGTTACTTTTTACTGTCTTCCCACAGTACCTACAGCCTACAAGACAACTCATAAGAAAGTTGAAAGAAAATAAAATAATAAACACCAATACACTAGTGATTTAAAACATTACTTCTTCCCCCGTGTTATTTTTTCTTTTTGTTCTCTCTCTCTCTGTCGCACAAAGTTGTCTTCCTCTATCTGCTACCGCCTTCTGCCACTTCATGGTCTACGCAGGGAAGTTTTCGGGTTTGCTCTATTGTTTCTTAGTTTGAGGAGTGTGGTGTAAGAATTTCATGGGGGGGGGTCGAAAAATTTCACGAGGATGCTCGGGATTTCATCACATATATACTAGAAGAAACGAAAAATTCATGGGGTGTGCCCGCCCCCCTTGGGACCATGTAGGTACGCCCCTGGCGGGACCTCAATCATGTCGGAATGCTACCATGCGAAGATATCCATGTTGCGAAACACGAGTTGCTTCAGATAAGAGCGGATACCCAAGGTGATTGTCTGTTTTCTATCGAACATATGTCAATATCTTTATGGGCATATCACGACTTTATTTTTTTTCTTTCGGTTGCTGTAGCTGGTGTTAGTATCGTAACGAATCAAATCGATGTCGACCGAGTTCCCGCCGCGTAGCACGGAAGAGCCCCACTAGTTTTTTGTTAAATAGTTATTGATAAACATTTCAAAAATTTTAATAGTTTGGTTTCTAATACTTTAATATTTACTTTATACTTTATAGGATTAGAATCAAATACAAAGGAAAAATAAATAAGATGGGTGTTGATGTAACAAATATAAGACCAATGATAGTGGCTAGGCTGGTTAGGCAAAAGGCTGGGAGGGTTCCGGTTTGCCTAACGCAGGTCGTGGGGTCCCCCCACATTTGCAAGACGTGGAGAGAGGTTCACTAATTATGTTTGTTGTTTGTTCAAGATCTTCGGCTGAAGAGTGTTCAGCCTCGGATGCAAGAACAATCGGAATGTGTGTGTTGAATGTGAAGAAAAGAGACTTGTATGGAACAAGTGATCGAGAAGGAAGATCAAAGATCCCAAGAGAATCAGGACCGATCGGAATGTCCTAAATGCACTAAATGAAGTGTCATTTATAGAGGAAGAGATCGCCCAAAGAGGAAACCATGGACTAATGAACCCTGCTTGCAGTGGAGGACTTACCCTTTTAGGGGTTGAAGCGTTTGGACCTGCGGATAAAAGACTACACTCTGTGCACACGTTCTGTTTTTTGCGGCTGGGAGAGTTGTTCAAGTAATCAGTGAAATGAATGATTATTGTACACGTGCTGCCTTGGCTCAGTTCCCGGGCTTTAAACCTCTGAACCTTTAACCTTTGAACCTTTAACCCTTTCAGCTTCTGTTTGATCAGCAGGTAACTCACCATTTTTGAGGAATTTTTTAATAGGAGTCATCCAATTGGGGCCTTCTTCGGTGATTACATCTTGAACCTCCAATTCTTGAATCGAAGGAGTTTTCAACACCTCCACCAATACCTTTTTGGTAAGATGGGCAAAGGTGAGAGAGGCAAGTTTGCTCAAGGCATCCGCTTTCTTGTTTTGAGACCTTGTGATTTGCTTGATGGTACATGTTTGGAATGTGTTCATCAACTCTTTAGACTTTTCTTTGTACCTCTTCATGTTGGGCTTCTTTGCTACATAGCTTTCATTGACTTGACTTGACACAAGCAACGAATCTGTGAAGACTTGAAGCTTTTGAACCTTCATTTCCTTGGCTATCCTTAAGCCAGCTATCAATGCTTCGTATTCAGCTTCATTGTTGGTGATCTGAAATTCAAGTCGAAGAGCATATGTAAATTTTAACCCTTCAAGGTTGATTAGAATGGGCCCAGCCCCTGACCCTTCAACACTTGAAGCCCCATCGGTAAAGAGCTTCCAGGCTTCAAGGTCAGAGGGTTCAGCGGTAGTTGTATTAACTTCCGTGGTGGCTTGTTTTGGAACTTCCACAATGAAGTCAGCCAAGACTTGGGCTTTGATAGCTTTTCTTGGAACATAGGTGATTTTTTGTTCACCTATTTCCACATCCCATTTGGCTAACCGTCCCGAATTTTCTGGTTTTTCAAGCACACTCTTAATGGTTTGGTCGGTGACCACTTGTATAGGGTGTGCTTGGAAATACCTTTGAAGCCTTTTAGCCGTTTGGACTAGGGCTAAAGAAAGTTTTTTTCAGATGAGGATACTTGATCTCTGCCAATTTTAAGGTTTTGCTGAAGAAATAAACGGGTACCTGAACTTTGTCTCGTTCGATGGTTAAAACCGCACTTATTACTTCTTCAGCAACAGAAAGGTAAACAGAGATCAGCTCTCCTGTTTCTGGGGCTGCAATATCTGGGGGTGAAGCCAAGTGTTGCTTCATCTGGTTGAAGGCTTCCTCCGCTTCTTCGGTCCACTTGAAATCTTTTTTTGTCAGAGCATCCCTTAAGCGTTTTAAAGAAGGGTAAAGATTTTTCAGCCAGTTTTGAGGTAAAACGCTTCAGGGCTGCAAGCTTTCCATTCAGAATTTCCACCTCCTTTTTGCTTCGTGGTGGTTTGTTTTCAAGAACAGCTTTAACTTTGTTTGGGTTGGCCTTTATACTTTATTTTCCCACAATATGCCCTAGAAATTTGCCTTCTTCAAACCCAAATGAACATTTCTCATGGTTGAGTTTCATGTTGACCTTCCTTAGGTTCTTGAAAGTTTCTTGTATGTCATCAAGCATTTGGTATTCTGTTTTGCTTTTGATTACCAAATCGTCAACATATGCTTCCATGTTTCTACCAATTTGACTAGCAAAAGCTTTGTCAACCAGGCGTTGGTAGGTTGCACCCGCATTTTTAAGGCCGAAAGGCGTCTTTTGATAGCAAAAGATACCCTTATCCGTGTGAAAAGCGGTCTTCTCTTCATCCTCTTCTTTCATAAGGATTTGATGATAACCCTTGTAGGGATCAAGAAAACACTTGAAAGGGTAACCAGTAAGGGAATCAACCTTAAGGTCAATTTCTGGCAACGGGTAACAATCTTTGGGACAAGCCTTGTTCAAGTCCTTGAAGTCGATGCACATTCTCCAAGAATTGTCAGGCTTTCGAACCATGACTGGGTTTGCAACCCAGGATTGATACTTGACTTCCCGAAGAATTCCAGCTGAGACAAGCTTTTCTACTTCTTGGCATGCTGCCAAGCTTCTTTCGGGTGCTAGACTTCGTTTATTTTGGACAACAGGCTTGACATCAGGTAGTATCTTCAGCTCATGTTCAGCAATG